>JAUMJL010001108.1:0-355222 GCA_033558185.1 Dromococcyx pavoninus | reverse complement strand
GTGTCGGTCACGTGATCTGGTCTATGGCGCGGCCAAAGTTAGTCACGTGATTGTGGCCATGGCGCGCACCGAGGCGGAAGCGGCAGCCCCGCCCCGTGGCGCGCGCGTTGCCGCCTCGGTAGCTATGGCGCGGGCGGGCGCGGCCGGCGCAGCCGCCCTCGCTGGGCGGCGCTGGCGGGAGGCGCCGGACGCGTTTGGTTGTCGCGGCGCCTGGGCTGGGCTGGGCTGGGCCGGGCCGGCGGCGGGCGCGGGGCTCTGGCGGGAGCGAGTGCGGGGCGTGGAGCCCCGGCGCGGGGTGAGCATGGTGCCCTAGTGCTGGGGCTATGTCGGAGGCGGCTCGGAGCCTCCTGCAGCGCTGGGGTGCCAGCTTCAGGAAAGGCACCGACTTCGACTCCTGGGGGCAGCTAGTGGAGGCGATCGATGAGTACCAGATGTGAGTGAATGCGGGCGGATCGGGACCCGCGGATCCGAGCGAGGGGAGAAGGGGAGGACAGCGGAGTGGGGGTCCCCGACGGGCCTGCCCCCCCGTGACCCTTCCAGCCCTTGCCCCTCCCGTGTCCCCCCCAGCCCCTTGCCCCTCCCGTGTCCCCCGCATCCCCTTGCCCCCCCGTGTCTCCCGCATCCCCTTGCCGCACTCCCCGTGTCCCGCGCATCCCCTTGCCGCACCCCCGTGTCCGCCGCATCCCCTTGCCTCCCCCGTGTCCCCCGCATCCCTTTGCCGCACCCCCCGTGTCCCCCGCATCCCCTTGCCGCACCCCCCGTGTCCCCCGCATCCCCTTGCCTCCCCCGTGTCCCCCGCATCCTCTTGCCCCCTCCACCCCGTGTCTCCCGCCCCGTGTCCCCCGCATCCTCTTGCCCCTCCCACCCTGTGTCCCCCGCATCCTCTTGCCCCTCCCTCTCCGTGTCTCCTCGGCCTTTTGCCCTGCCCCCGTGTCCCCCTGGCCTGTTCCTGTCCCCCCACCCTCTACCCCTGTCCGTCCGTCCTCTCCCGTGCCTCCCCCTTGTTCCCAAGCCCTTACAGTTCCCACTTACGGAGATGGGTGGGGCAGGGGGTCTTTGGGAGCTCTTCTGGGTAGGGAGGAGCCTTTTGGCTGGTGGAGCTCCGTGGCTAGGAGCACCATGTCCCACTACCCTGTCCCTGGGCACCGTGCTTCTAGGGGAGGAGGGGCCAAGCTGAGACAAATAAGCAGCTGAAGCATCAGCTTTACCCAACAGCAACCCCAAAGAACCCATCAGGGTGAAAACCGTTCCATTGCACGCTTGTGTGTGTTTCACCCCTGATGAAAGCAGAGTGGGAGAGTGGGGAATTCAGTGGTGAGAGGGCAGCAACTGATGCAGCACCAGTTAGGTGCGCTTGCACTGGGTGAGACTGCATTGTCTATGTGTTTCTTGGTGTCAGACAAGTATTGGCACTGTTGATGGTATCTTTAGAAACACACCTGGTAGCTTTAGTCAAGTGCTCTCCTCTAGGACTCTGTTCACCAGGAAGATGAAAGCTATTTCATTGTAGTGTGAGTGTTGCAGGCTTAGTTTCTTGTGGTGTATTATCTGGAAGAAGTCCAGAGGGTTTGCACTTGGTGCCCAAGAGAAAGTCATCTGAAGGGATTGTGCTCTGAGAGATTTCCTAGCACCATGCAGGACTATTCAGGTTATGACTGTAGCCACACTGGCTACCCGTCCACTAGTCTGCTGGCTGGGTACAGCATAGTCATGAGATGCTATAATCTCATCATTTTGTTCACTTACCAGACAGGATGATACAAGTTCAGTTATCTGCAGTTTGCTGATGGTCTTTAGAGCAGGGCAAGCTGTTACTATGAATCTTGGTGCAGGGATGAAAAGAAGTTCTCTTCCAGATCTGTATCTCAGAAGTAAAAAACATTAATTGCAAAGTTATAGAAGATATGTTTAATAACTGCCCTTATGTGGACATCCACAAGGACCCCAGTAGGATCCTAATGGTTTAAACCATATTGGCAGTCTCAGCAGTCAGCTTCATTTAATGATGTTTATTCAGAATGAAAATTCTTTAGGCTTTTTGTGCTGAGCTCACTTCATTGAGAAGTAAGGTCACTAAATGTTTGCAGATAGTCCAGATTGAGAGTCAAAGTATAACTTTTGTTCACTTCCTCCCAGCGTCACTTGTGTTTGACAAGAACTAAGGTGATCTCAGCGCCCTTCTTTTATTCTGACTTTGGAGCAGTGTGGTGTCTTTCTTATAAAGCTCCTCTTGGATATCATAAGCTGCTCTCACAAGCCGTATCAGTGAGTGTCTACTGAGTAGAGTAGTCCTCAGTAGATGAACTCTGTGGTTCCAGGAAGGGAAGAGAAAGGGAAGAGAAGATCGAAGGATTACAGGGAGATATTTTCTAGCAAGTGAGCTTGCTGACACCGAGAAAGATCTTCCCGAATCAAAGCTAGTTCATTCCATGGATTTAATGACTACTAATGGGAAACACAGTAATTGATCTCCCATGTCCAAGGGGCCTACGTCTGCTTAGGTCTTTTATGTTACTCCTAGAAGTGCAGGAAGCTTGGTGCAAAGATTGGCCCTTCTTCTTTCAGATGCTTACTCACACAAAAGTCCTCCAAGCTGTTGCCAGTGTTTTCCTTTCAAATGTCCCTGTCTGTGGAGCTTGGTCTGATCTGACTTTGAAAAAGCTTCAAATGTGATGGAGATGCCTCTATTTGGATTAGGGTGGGTTTTTTGCAGTAGTGACAAATGGAAAGAGGGTTGTGTTACTAATGATGCTTGTAGAGATGTTGTCAGTGGCATATTGCTGCTATGGTGATATGTTTTCTTAAGTTGTTACTTTTAAATGCCCTTTGTATATGCCTGTGTATCCTATCAGTGGGACAGTAGAGAAGTGTGTATTTGAGTTCAAGCACGTTTGTGCATTTTGCCTTTTCTCAGCCACCATCTTCCCTCCTTTATGAAGGGGGACAACACCACTGAGTTGTGCAGTTACCTTGTCCTGTTTGGTTGTGTTTTCACTGGTGCTAGTTAAAAAAACTCTAGTAATCTCAATTCTTGTCTTTAAAAAGAGCTTACTTTTAGGAAAGGCAACCCCCTAACCCTCCTCCCCCACTGCTTGCTTTTTTTTTAAAAAAAAAAAGTATGTACAGGGAATGGCAACAGTTGTCCAGAGGTTTTGCTTGTTCAATGTTTTCCTTCCTCCCTGGCAGGAAGCTGTAACTCTTCCCATAGCTTCCCTCTCTAGCTTCCTTTCGCTTTCTGGAGCCATTTGCTTACTCTGCCTTTCAAAACCCCTTGGTACTTCAGCCTCTGTGGTGACACAGGGTGGGGTCTGTGCTCTGCAGAAGATGCTAAGGGGCCCAAATGTGAGCTGAAACATCCTCTCAGCCTGGGCCAAGCCACCTTGCACCTGGCTTCCAGTGCTGAGAGATCCTGCGGCCATCACCTAGGGTGCCTGCATAGATGCCTCTTGGCAGTCCAAATTGCCTCAAAATGCGCCATGAAATGCTCATACCACAGTGGGTCTTCACAGGGATGTGGCTTATTATAAAAAAATAAGGGAATGCAGGGAGGAGAAAGGTCAGTGCTTATAAAAGGTGCTGTTGGCTAGAAGGACCTTCTTACCTGTTCTCCCGTCATGATGCATTTTATATGCTGTCTTTTTTGCCTAATGTAATTGCATGCTTTTGCCCATCTTCTTGGTTTTTTTTTTAAGTGTGACTTACCATGGTTATAAAAATCTTTGTTTAAAAAAGAAAAAAATCACAACTGTTTGAGCAGCTGTCTGTGGACCTTTCAGCAGACACGTCTTCTGGAGGGGACATACACGCAACACTCTGTGTGTTACTGTGGTGTGTTCCCACTCTACAATTTTCTTTCCTCTTCATCCAGATTAGCAAGGCATCTACAAAAAGAGGCACAGTCTCAGCACAACAACTCGGAATTCACGGAAGATCAAAAGGTGAGTATTGCTGTTTTCTCAGTCACAGAGCTTGACTCACATATGTTTATGTGTATTGTGATTTCTATGTCTCGCAGACCAGAGCTTTATAAGACCTTTCTTCCTCCCTTGATATATCAAACAGAGGCAGAGTCCAGCATGGTTAAACAGGTGCTGTCATTAGATATGACAGTGTAATATTGAATGCTGTGCATGCTGGCCAGAGTCCCACACAACTTGAGTGTTTCTTTTTTTTTTGGTGACCTTTGGGCAGTTTGCTTTTACAACATTAGCACAATTTCTGTTCTAATGTCTGAATACAAAACATCTTGAACCACAGACATTTAGGATGTGTGAGGAGGATGTTAGCTTAACATGTAACACTGGACTGGGAAGGGTCCTGGCAGACTACTCTCTAGTATTCTCTTAGAATGTTACTTGTTTATAATCTTTCAAAATATTGAAAAAACTTTTCTCCTCCCTCCCCCAAGTTGAAAAGGTTGTTTCTTGTCTTGGCATCATCTTAATGCAGTTCTGTGACAAGATTCAAGAGGAAGATGCTAGCTGAGGTCTCATAAACTCAAGCATTTTCAGTGAAATAGAATCTTTTGAGATATGAAGCCCTGCTACATTTTCATGTCTCGTATAAAAGCAAGTTTTATTAGGAATACCAAATTAGAGAGCCCCTGTATTTCCAGATTTCCAAGTTGTAAGATCACTTGTTTGAACAGTGGCATTGCCTGAAAATTGATGTTTGCTAGCCCAGAATCTTGCCTGTGGTAACAGAGTGCTGAAGTTAGTGATCTGTGTTTGTAAGTGTTCGTCCTGAAAACAGGTTCTGGCTGCAGAAACTGGAGATGAACTTGACATATTTAAAGGAACTCATTACAAAGAAATACACCTTTACATGCAGTCTGGCAGATGTTTGTAACTGTTTGTTTGACATGTACCAATAAGAATCATAGAATCTTCCAGTTAGGAAAGACCTATGAGGTCACTGAGTCCAACCGCACCCATCATCCGCTAAACCATGTCCCTCAAAAACTCATCTACCCGTTTTTTAAACACCACCAGGGATGGTGACTCAACCACCTCCCTGGGCAGCTGTGCCAGTGCCTGACCACCCTTTTGGTAAAGAAATTCTTCCCAATATCCAGTCTGAACCTCCCCCGGTGCAACTTATGGCCATTTCCTCTTGTCCTATCACCTGTCACTTGAGAGAAGAGATCAACACTTACTGTCCCAAAGCCTCCTTTCAGGCAGCTGTAGACAGTGATGAGGTCTCCCCTCAGCCCTCCTTTTCTCCAAACTAAAAAACCCCAGTTCCCTCAGCCATTCCTCACAGGACTTGTTCTCCAGCCCCTTCACCAGCCTTGTCGCCCTTCTTTGGACGTGCTCCAACACCTCAATGTCCTTCTTGTAGTGAGGGGCCCAGAACTGAACACAGTACTCAAGGTATGGCCTGGCCAGTGCGGCGTACAGGGGCACAATCACCTCCCTGGTCCTGCTGGCCACGCTGTTTCTGATACAGGCCAAGATGCCATTGGCTCTCTTGGCCACCTGGGCACACTGCTGGCTCATGTTCAGCCATTTGTCAACCAACACTCCCAGGTCCCTCTCTGCCAGGCAGCTCTCCAGCCAGTCTTCCCCAAGCCTGTAACGCTGCATGGGGTTGTTGTGCCCCAAGTGCAGGACCCAACACCTGGTCTTGTTAAACCTCATCCCATCGGCCTCAGCCCATTGATCCAGCCTGTTCAGATCCCCCTGCAGAGCCTCCCTTCCTTCAAGCAGATCAATACTGACACCCAACTTGGTGTCATCTGCAAACTTGCTGAGGGTGCACTCGATCCCTTCACCCAGGTCATTATTAAAGATATTGAACAGGACTGTACCCAGCACTGAACCCTGGGGAACACCACTCGTGACTGGCCTCCAACTGGATTTAAGTCCATTTACCACGACTCTTTGGGCCTGGCCATCCAGCCATTTTTTTTACCCAGTAGATGCTGTGCCTGTCCAGGCCAATGGCAGCCAGTTTCTCAAGCAGAATACTGTGAGAAACAGTGTCAAAGGCTTTACAAAGGTATACCTTCTGCTTAAGAAAAGCAAAGAGCTGGGTTTCCATGTTCTGTTCACCTTCTGCAAAGAAGAAGATAAGGCTCATTATCATCTTAAACTGAGTTATCATCTTGGAGAAGGATTTGTTCCACCTTTCCTGAACTGAGGGCTTGGGAGCTTTGTTAATGTTGGACAGCTGTTGATGCTTTGGTTGTTTCTACTCTCTATCCCTTGCTCATAGCATTCCCTGTCATTCTCAGCTATAGTCATCTTCACTGTGTGTTTCCCCTCTGTGGGTACTTTTGAAAGTATGATTTCTTTATGAAGGTGAAGCTGTTGCTCTCAATTGTCACGGCATTGTCTCCCGTGAGTATGGGAACCAGAACCACACAGGGTTTTGCTTCCAGATGTTCCTTGTATCTTGTGGAAAGGGCCTTGGACCAGGCTGTGGAATTGAGTGAGGTCAACCATGGGGGAAGGCCTGGGGGCTCAGGAAGCAGATAACTAACCTCAGATGTTGGATGTGTAACTGCGATCATGTCTTAAGGTGATAGTCTTCTGAAAAGAGAAAATGAGTGGCTGTTTTGATTCCTTGCAGAGTGATATGTGTTTCTAAAGCTGATATAACATATAAAAGTGGTTGACATTTGCATCACTTGGCTTTTTTTTTTTTCAGATCAGTAAGGGGTTGATGCACTGAAGCTTTGAGCCTGGTTATCAAATGGTGGTGCCTATTTAATTAGCCACATCCACAGCTGAATTCCCCGCCATTCTCTTTCTGTCCTCTACCATGAGGAATGCTAGTCATACAAAAATAAGTCTTGCCATTGCATTGAAAGAAAGACTTAAAACTCTATACAGCAAAATCTTTTAGTCTGATGTTGTACTCCTTGTGGTTCTGGTCTTCCCTGTTTCTGCAGGAGCTCAGCCTGTATCGCCTGGAGACCATGACCAATTACTGTCATAGCTAGTGTGATTCGCGTGGCACGTAGGAGTAGAGTTTAGCATGCTTCTGGATTTTCAAGCAGTTTGGTTAACAGAAGTGTGTCTTCTCTCTCACCACCCTTCAAAAACTCTTCTCACCAAACCAGCTACTTTTTCTCAGCTTAGTTTCTGCCAATGCATCCACCAGCATGCTATTTGGTTTTGGTTCTGGAAAGTCTTTTTCCCTGATATCTTTCTGAGATTCTGAATGTCTTTCAAGAGCCACCTCTTTATTTTTTTGGATGTGGAATAGTGTGTAAACTTCAGAGTTTGCTTGATCTGATATTAGTGGCCAAACTTGTGCACAGAATTTCATAGATTGGAGAAGGCAAGGCTATGAAGTTAATTATGAGTTCCAGTTGCTTGATCTACGCTTGTTCCAGTCTTTGTGTAGACTGTTTACAGTTGGCTGTTTTCCAAAGAACCATACATACTGCTGAGAATTACTGTGTGGCTGTCATTTTTTCTTACTTTACATACTCTGTGGGGAAGATGGATATCAGCAGTGATTCCTCTGTACCAAGGGAAAACTACTAGCTTTACAGCTACGGGGAAAGGATAAGGATAGGTTCAAACCCTCAACCTCATCTCTGTCGCTATAAACTTTTACCATGTTTGGGTTCATTTCATGCATCACAGGTGGTGGTGCAGTGCAGATATGGCCACTGTAACTGATGGTGTGTCACTTGCTAATGTAATCATACAGTCTGTCCAACAACACTTGACAGATACCACCCATTTCATTCCTAGGCATACTGTGAGCCAGTTACCATTTATCTTACGATAAATGTATTGTTTATGGTAAGAATTCAGACTTCTAAGTATTCATATCTTGACTTTTTGATATTGATGTGAAGAATCTGTTTTGAAACACTATATGCTACTTCCCTTGATAGAGCAGACTGCTCGCCAGAATTTGCCATTCATTCTTGGATTTTTCAGCTTCTTGGGGGTGGTGGGTTTGGGGGGTTGCGATGGGTGGTGGGTGGTGTTGTCTTATATCTGCTGCTGGATGTAATTCTGGAGCTTTAGTCTTTGACTAGCCTTGGCTTGGATAATTGACAGTGTTGGAATCTTCATTAGCAGTTATGAATTTTGCTGAAGATTTCTCTGCAGATAAATACTATAAATAACTAGTAATTGTGTTTAAATTTAGTCACCCTGCAATAGCTGGGAGGCTATGCAATAGTTTTATCACCCAGAAGCTGCATGTATGGAATATTAACAGCTACTTTCTTCATTCATAATCAGCCACTGTGTTTTGCTGCATGAATTGTTCCAGTTAGGTTTGGCCATGGTTGTCAGCCTGCCTCCAGCTATAGTTACGCTCACCCAGTTCTCTGTGCAATAACCTTGACCTTTAAAGCCCTCTTTTAACCACATTTGTTGTTTCTAGTGTAACTGTTTTTGTGCTAGGCTGAGTTTTCTGCAGTATTAGAAAATCGTGCTTTTTTTATGCCATGGTAACTTGCTGAAATAAGAGCACTGTTAACAGTCTTAGCATGATTCGTTAAACTACTGGTCTCCTAACAGCCCAGACCTCTCTTTAAAGCCAAACTCTGCTCTGGCTCTGTATTTATGCAAACATCTTTGACTGCATTACAGTTAGCACAGTCATTACTCACACAACTGCACTGAAGAAACCTTGACTACAAGATCAACTGACTTTTCTAATCACAAGTTTACATAAAACTAAATCCTAACTATTTTAAAAGGGAAAAGTTAATTATTGCTTCAGTCTTTCTAATGAGATGAGAATGTTTTCCCTGCTGCAAAAAGGATCCTTTGCATGGGATAGCTGCAGCTGAAAATGATAGCAGTGTTTAGCTGCAGTTTTAACTTTCGGGTTGGGTGTGGTCCCTTAAAAAAATAGTTATGAATAATGCCTGCTGGGAGCTTGCCATATTTCAATAGATTCCATATAAAACCTATTCTTTACTATTTTAAGACTCCCAGACTCTCTTCAGTTAATCTGTTTGTAGAGCCCTTATTGCCCTCCAGCCTCCAGGAGCCAGAGGACACGCATTTTGTGTTGCTGTTTGTCCTGTTAGGAGGTACCTAGTTTGGGCATTTTAAAGAATACATAGAAATGTGCAGGATTGGGAACAGGGGTGTTGCTGAGCTTATCAGTGAATTGACAAAGGAGGCAGGGGTTGAGCAGTGCTTCTTGAGCCCTCATTTGCTGTGTGGGCTCTCTGCTGTACATGTGCGACCGGGAGAGGAAGAGCCATGTGAAGATCTGTTTACATATTCGGATTCTGTGGTGGGGCACGGAGACTCTGTGCTGGCATCCTGTGAACATGCAGCCCTCTTCTCTGGTGCAGTCAGAGAGGTTTTGATCTAACACAGAATGAGCGTGCTCTTTACTCAGCAGTTGACACCCAAACCGTCGCAACAGCTGGGTTTTTACAAATGTTAGAGTTGTTGTCAAACCTTGGAGATTTCCCCTCCCTTCCCTAGGGAACTTTGGATTCCTTTCTTTTACCCATTACTTCACACCTTCCTCTTTAAGATTCTACCTTTCCAAATGTATCTTTCCAGATATTCTCAAATATAAAGAGGAATTTCTTTTGTTACACTGCAGCTGATTAGACAGATGTAGTGCTTTCTCACCCTAGGGACTAAGGATCTATTGCTGTAGTTCTACCTTGTGTCCTCCCATCTTGCCTGTGGGTACATGGAAATCCACAACACCCATGTGGAGTGTGGGTCTGAAAGTGTCAAAATTAATCCAGGACTGTGTGTCCTCCTTTCTTTTTCAAAAATCCGTGGTTTTCCAAGCTATGCTGCCGATCCAGCTGTGGATCTCTGTTATGTAGCAGAATTAATTTCAGCGAGGTAGGAGTCTGGTGACTGAACCTGCACTACAAAATGAGCCTCCGCAGAGATGGAGCTGTAATATTTTTATTCTACCATGTTGCATGCAAGCATATGGTCACATTGCTCTATATTAAAATTCCCAAACAGCACACGGTGCATCCTGGGCAGAGGAGAAAACAATGTGTGACCTGTGCTAATATGCATCACTTGCTACTTTCCTGGAAGGTGCTCAAAATAACTGAATTCTTTATAACCACTATACAATGGACAGTAACATAAACTGCGAGGATGCAAAGTCTTGGCTAATGCCGTGTTGTAGAAGAGTGTTTAAGACAGGAGGAGATATCAGTTGGGGAGAAACAGCTTTGAAGGCTTTGATGTGTCTGTGATGGCAGATGAAAATGAGGTATCTGAGGCTTTTACACGCTCCAGCTGTTGGCTCTGCCCTTGAGGTATTGATGTCTGTGCTTATGATTAGCTCCTGAACTCTTTCAACTTTCAGTGTGGTGTAAGGTGACCTGAAACTGTAGCCACTTAGCTTTTACCCCAGCCTATGCAAACTAGTGGTGGCCCAGGAGCTGGCTGAAAAGCAGTTCTGACTGCAGGAGAGTCAAGGCAGATGACTGGGGAAAGTAGTTGTGAAAGCACGCCCAGTTTTTAGGTGCTGCCTCCTCTCAGAGCCCTAGAACATAACCCTCCTTTAAAGGGAGGTTTCAGCTTTTGATACCGCATAACTTGCCAGGTGCCCATACTCTTGAAGCTCTCCAATGCCAGAGTTGTGCTCTAGGAATCTTTTCCTCCCCTTGCAACCAGCTTGGGGAGAGCTCTTTATGTATTGCCTGGCTTAAGAGGATAGAATGAGTTACAGGTGCATATTTCAACTTTTATCTCCCTTCTGAAGGGAAATCTTGCTTTGAAAATAACTTGTTTTTCTTTATAGCTTCATTGTTGCTATTTTTCTGGCCCTATAAATGTTCCAAATTATATTTGGACTTTATCTCTGCAGACAGGCATTTTTCTTTGCTAAAACCTTTGAGTTAACAAACTAACTTGTGATGGTCAAGCAAGGTAAAATAAACTGTGGAGTTGGGTTCACTTGAAGTCAGTTAAAGAAAACTGAGTTCCTCTTGATTTCTTTAAGCTGGTAGTAATAGAAGCAAATGTGACTGCTGCTCCAGCTTCTTATTTTGTGAGACTTAGAAACTTAAGTAGCACTGTCTTGAAAGTAAGGCTGCTAGTAATGGGCTATCTTGAAACCCTTCCCTCTCTTCTATGTTTTTAAATAAAAATGAGATATTACTTCACAGTTCAGCTCAGGGGTATTTTAGATAGCTGACAGGTTTGAATCAAAGAGTATCTTTCATGCTTCACTCAGAGTTTAAACATTTTAAAATTACAAAAAAAAAATAAAATTAGTTTGTTCAGTGCTAAGATGCTGGGCTTCTGTAGCTTCTGAGGAAGGCTGACTTGGTCTGCTGAGATTGTCAGCCTGATAGAGGAAGTGTGGGCATGACTCCTGAAAGGGCAAATTAAACAAACCAGTCAAGTTCTCAGAACGCGATATACTGGTTGATTTGGAATTTTTTTTTTCTTTCTCCTCTATCACCTCAGAGCAGTTGAATTTATAAACAATTTATGATGTGGTAGGCATTATTACAGTTTCTGCAGAGTGAATGGAGTGGTGTCAAGTGGCAGATGTCCGTTTCATCTAGTGCACAATCAGAAAATCTTGCTTGTTTATAAAAAAGCTTTTGATGCTGAGTGATCTGGTGCTGAATAATAGATCTAAAATCTTTGCAAGAAAAAGTAATTGTTCATATTTATTTTTCTTAAAAGATGTGACTATGGAAAAACACTTTCAGTACTAAATTAAGCAATTTCTTCTTTTTTTCTTTCAGAAAACCATAGCTAAAATTGCAACATGCTTGGAACTGAGAAGTGCAGCTTTACAGGTATAGCTTTTGTCCTGTGTGACTTCATACTTTAGTGACAGGAAACTGTAGAGACTTTTAAAGGTGGGTTATTGTCTTCAGATATAGCCAAAACTTGTGAAAACAGAACTAACAAACCCTGGGTTGAACGCTTGGACTTTCCAGTTTGTGAACAGGATGCCCCACGTGGCTGCCTTAAAAACCTTTAACTGCTTATATGAGCATATATTGGGATTTGTACAGGAATTTAACCACAGGATTTTTGTCTTTGGCTCTTTGCCTCACTTTCCTGTTTTAAACTGATCCATTTGTCTTCTAACCTGTGTAAAAGGGTAAAAAGATCCCTGGAGTGACCCTTGCACTAATTCAGCTGCTTCGCAAACCATAATACAGCATGAGGAAGAATGTGTGCGTGTATAATAAAAACAACTTTGCAGCAGTCATGAAAACTGGCAGTGCTGTAGGCAAATGTGAGAAAATAACGATTTAGAAGGTACTCTTTGGGCTTTTTTCTGGACTGAAGGTAGATGTCATGGAAGTAAATTTCTTTTTCTCTCAGCATAATCTTATCCCCAAAACAAAAGGAAAGTGAGAGAAATTTCCAGAAGAGTGTGGACGGGGAAGAGATGGATGAACTGAAGCAAAATTTGGGTTACTGCATTACCTCTTCACCACCAAAGAGCAGTGACAGGCAAATTTTGCGTCAGGTTGCTCCCAAGTACTTCATGATGCTGTACAAGGTGCAGCAGCTCCGTTGTGTTACCTTCAAGTGTCTGTTAAGTGACAAGTTAAGCAGTGTGCTGAAGCTGGACTAATGAGGTGGGGTCTGACCAGTCTCAAGGCTGCGCAGCATTTGAAGAAATATTTGTTTAGCTCTGTCTGTCTTTCTGTTTTGATCTAACCTGTGGTGTTGCATTTGTTCTGAGTCACTTTGACTTTATGCTGAGGGCAAACTTGTTTTGTGGTGGGACAGCTTCATGGGTCAGGTCAAGTCTTAGAGCAACAGCAGAAGGTGCAGCAATGTCATAACCTGCTAAACTGAAGAGATGATATTGGCTTCTCAGCAGTGACTCAAGAGTTTTGTAACCTGTTTGAGGGTACCAGAACGTCTCATCCACTTCACTTTGGGGATTGTTTTACTTGCTGCATTTTTATTATGGTTTCTTAGCAGAGATTAAAGCAGTTAGTGTGGTTATCTTTTCCCATTCTTCAACAGTATGAGTATAGGTGCTTTACTATCCTTCTGTAGTCTTGCAGAAGGTCTCTGTTGCCACTTGGAACAATTAAAAATAAACAAACAAAAACAATCCATCAGGCCTTGAAGAAGAGTTGGAAACTATGGGTAATCTTGAAAGATGCCAAGGGTGCGATGGCACGGTAGGTGAGACCTGATGCTCTGCCTGGAAAACGGTGTCCAATGTCAATCCTTCTGTTTACACAGCTTTTGTGATGCCAGCTCTGCCACTTGTCATCTCAGAATGGGCTAGTTCAGCTTACTAAACTGTTGGTGAACTACCTCTGAGTAAAAACTTATAAGCTTTTCTGTTGAGTTAGTAAGTCAGATAGGCTTACTGAGACGCAGACATGCTGCAGACAGGTGAAGAAACTGCATCATCAGGGTTGGAGAAAGGAGAGATGGGAATCCCTCTTCCATTTGCAGTGAGCTCTTAGCTGAGTTTTGTTAAGCTTGTCTTGTATGCTCTAATTTCTGCCAGTGTTAGGATATTGGAGGTGTGTCTTGAACAGTGAATGCTCCTGGTGGCGCATCACTTCACAGTGCAGTCTTACAGCTGATCTTACTTCAGAATAATTTGATTAGGGAAGAATTAAAACAAGTCCCTCTGTCTTAATGTTCCTTAGTGCATTAAGTTGCTTTATAAATAGCTATCTTGTATTAGAGCTTGGAACATGAGATAAGTTTCTTCTCAATAAATGAGAGGTAATGTACTTTCCATCTCACCTCCAATCCTAGCCTCTGTTGGGGAGGTTTAGTTTGGGTTTTTTTAGGATGTTGCTTTGAAGTAACTTGGTACGCTCGAACAAAGGAAGAACCTTACACTCTTATTCAACGATATGGTAGCTCTGTCTGAGGGGAAGGTGCATACTGAGATCTAACTCTTTCTTTGTAATGTCCTAGTCCACCCAATCACAGGATGAATTTAAACTTGAGGATCTGAAGAAGCTGGAACCAAGTAAGTAGCATCTTTGTATTTTAAGTGAGTGATGTTTATCATTACAGTGGAAAACGTGGCAGCAACCTGAACACTGATTGACCACAGTGTGGTCAGTAATGCTCATTTTAGGTGATTCTTCCAAATATCCATTACCATGTAGACAAAGCTTGATGTTTATGAAGGAATGTAAAGGGGGTAATTTCAAAGTATTGTAGTCCTAATTTTTCAGATAATGTATTCGTCTTTATTCTCAAATAAGTATTTCTTATGGTACTGCTAATTTTGGCACAAAATAATGCAATTTAAGCTATCAGTAGTACAGTATATAATCAGCTGGAAAATTTACATGCACATTTCTTCTTTTACTGAGTTTCAACACTTTGTGGTCTTCCTCTTTGCAGCATGAAATTTATTTTTTCTTCTGAAAATATTTAACTTGTGCTCGTGGTAGCCAATCACCTGTCACCTACCACTGTAATGCTACCAGATTAATGAAGTTAAGAGTCAAAGTGAGGATGTGAGTCAGTCTTTGAAGGATTTTATGTGGTGTTGTTTTTTCCCAACTGGTCATTTCTTGGTATGTGAATCCAGAAATAATTTTTTTCATGTAGGAAATATCTATTTATCTGCTATGTTTTCCTCCCTGTAACTCTGGCTGCTTTATTCTCAAAGCATCCTTATGATCAGAGCTTTCACATCTAAGAAATGTTATTCTTAGTGCTAACATTTCTGTAGTCCTAGGGGAACAAGAGATGTGGAAGAGTCTCTTTCATACTGGCAAAAGCTGGTTTTATTTTGCTTCTGTCACAATTGTATCATTAAGAGGGATGTTGGGGATAAGAATGATAGACAGGCAAATGTTTCCATTTCATGGATAAGCGGAGCTTGTCTGCACTCCAGTTCTCTAAGTACCAGCACAGGATCCTACATGGAAGCTTGTCAAGAAATAGAGCATTCAATTGAGCTTTCTAATGTCTCTACCAAAGCATGGAGTCTGAATTATTTAAAACTGTTCCCTAAAAATGGGAAGTGAAGGTATGTTAGAAGACTGCTAGGTCATAGCTCAGGAAAGGGTTTAACTATGGCGTTGGTATTATTAGGTCTTTCTCAGTCTTATTAGGTCTTTCTCTGCATCCTCTGATTTGGGATTATTTTGTATAAACACTCCTGCTCTCTGTTTACAAAGTATTTAAAATGTAATCATTGTATGACTGGATTTTAGACTCCATGGTGCAAATGCGTTGTGAGCGACTGAATTATTGAAAAAGGAAGAAGAATCATGTTTAAATTGATCAAAGTGTTCTACAAATATATTGTAGATGTAAACGACTGTTGAAGGCTTTAGTCAGAATTTTCTTTTTGCCAACAGACATAAAGCTTCCCTTGAAATGCCTCCTTTCCTTAGAAGCCAAAATTTCAATTTTGGTGCAACAGTCCTGTTGCTTATCTCGCCCTCCATCAGAGAATTGATTTTTAGCTGTCAGAAAACCTGTTCAACAGTGTGAAGTGCATTCAGCCTACACCTCATACAACAAGCAACTATATTAAAACTGAGAATTGAGTGTGTGGCCATCAGTTTTCAAAGACACTGAATTATTTTCCTTGGAAGAGAACTGGTGCTTCTATGACAACAATTCAACATTGTTGTTCTTAATGCTGCTGTCTGACTTGTATTGTTCTGGCCTCTTTCTCTCTGAATTGGGCCTTTGTTTTGTGGGTTTTAAGTATGTATCTTGAATCTTAATCAGGCCAACACCAGCCATTTCATAAAATACACCGTAAAGTGTTTTAATTTGTGTGTTGTCAATTTTCTCTTACATTCCACCAGAAAAAGCCAAAAAATTCTGAGCTGGCAGTGCTAATGAGCGATTCCTTTGTTAGGTCAAGCCATTCTGTTCGGGTGGAACAAAAACAGCTATTCACACAATATGGCTTGGTTTAATTAGTTTTGTGGGCTGAAGCTGTCAAAATGGCTGAGAAATTTGGTTTGGGTGTTGTTATAACAACCAAGGCCTTTAGACTTAATTTCTTTTTTTAATCTTGTGTTGTCAAGTTCTAACTTTCCTTACTTAAGCTTGCATTTCACGCTGCTTGGAAAGTGAAGCAGTTGGCTAGTTTTGCTTGTTTATAGGATTTGTCACCGAATCTTTTGTGCTAGAATAATGCTACAGGAGGGTACATACATACAAATAGTTCTTTTGAGACTGCACTGTGTGAAATCACTGCTAACACACTGGATCTCACAAATCCTTTTCTGTGAAAGCTTATTCCAGTGTTATAATACCCTTTACAAATGGAAAGGCTGGGACATCCCGTGTGCCTGTGTTCATGTGTAATAATTCTAGCCACTAAGCGACTAGTTTCAAGCTCAGTTTGTATGAGAGTAATATAAGTAGGTATTATAGTATTATAAAGGTGTATAAGTAGATATTAGGTTGCACTGGGGAACCAGATATCTGAATTATTTTGTGTTGTCTATTTTAAAAAAACCTCATTACAGGTTTCATAGGCTGTCACTAAAAATCTAAATGGACAGTGGTCTTTACCCAGTTACTATGTACTGATTTTACCGTTCATGTTGGTAATTTCTTTTGAAATCTTTCAAGAGAGAGCTGACTGCTGATAACATCAACGTGATTTTGTCCAGCTTCACAAAAGAAAAGGCAGCTTCTGCACATGAGCCTGCAAAACAGTGTTTCAAAGTTTTCTGTTTGAAAATCAACTTAAATGCAGGCCGTGATGCTGGGTTCTGCCCAGTGTTTACAGATGTGGAGAACTTTCTGTGAATGGTGTTCTCAGTGTTACAGAGGGGAAGTGCTCTTTCTCCCAGAGGCGATGCGTGTGTTTAAAAACAAAACAAAAACCAGAAGAGCCCAAACCAACCTTTTAAATAGAGCTTGGGTGTATGCAGTATTGCAAGGTAGATTCCTCTTCGTTGTAGCCTGTTGTTTTGGTATTCTTTTCTGTGATCTGGTTATTTTTATTTAAATCCACTGAAACTCTTACTTGTGGTAGGTGTAAAGAGGATTTCCCTTTTCCTCAAAGGGCTGTTGCTATATTGCTGTTGGCTTTTTCTTAGTGCTTTTGCATAAGTTATTTCCCCAGGTGGAGTGCTGTAGATGCACTTCTTACCCTGACAATGTCCAAAGGAGCACTTTACTAAATGATAGAATCATTAAGGTTGGAAAATATCTCTAGGATCATCCAATCCAACTATCATCCCAAGACCACCATGCCTACTAAACCATGTCCTGAAGTGCCACGTCTGCGTGCTTTTCGAATGCCTCCAAGGACGGTGACTCCACCACTTGCCCGGGCGGCTGTGCCAGTGCTTCAGCAAATTGCCCTATTCCAGTTTTGCAAATTTTTTTTTGCTATTGGTGATGAGACCGAGTTGATTTAAAAACTTGATCCCCAGCTTTCTGCGGCAAAAGGTGAGAGACTCCGGCTGGTGTTTCCAGAAGCGTTTCTGAGCAAACCCCAGCGCCGTTTCCAACGGGAGCTCGGCCTCGCGGGTTCCTGCGCTCAGCCCTGCTTCCTCTGCTCCTGTCGGGTTTGTGTCCTCTAGTGATCACCGAAGTGAATTACCAGAAGGATTTTTTTTTTTCAGGGGATGTTCATTCACCTACAGAGAGAAACTGGTTGCTGGGAAGAGGGGAGTTTAGTGCTTACCAACCTTCAGAAGGTGGGAGGGGAGATGCTGGAGTCGCCGACCCTGGAGGTGTTTAAGGGGAGACTGGATGAGGCACTGAGTGCCGTGGTTTAGATGATGGTTGGTGTTAGTGTTGGGTTATAGGTTGGACTTGATGATCTCAGAGGTCCTTTCCAACCTTGTGATACTGCGATAACATGCTGAGGATCTGTAAGAGATCTCTTTACTGAGATTTTTCTGCCTGGGCAGTTTCACTTTCTGTTTCCTGGATGGTGTCCCTCTCCAAGAGCCGGGGAATTCTGAGAATGATAAAAAACCCCTTTTCCTGAAACTCAGCTGCGCTGGAAGGTGGCTTTCTGCTATTAATCAGCTGCTTTTCCGTTGGGAAATCGCTGTGACTCTTTGCCACCGCGTTGAGATCGGCATTACTCATCCTTCGGAGCAGAAATCTTTGGAGAGGGAGAGTCAAACCTGGCATCAGTGTTGTTGAAGTTGAAGGCAATGTAAAGCTTTCTATTTAGTTATGTGCTGTGTCCAGCTGGAATCGGGGTACCTAATCTCTCAGGTAATGGTACAGAAATCAGAAAAAAACCAGAAGCATCAATGCCTGGAAAGAGTTTTTGGGTTCTTTATAGTTTTCCTGAGGATTTCTTATTCATTGTAGCATTCAGATGGTTAAGTTAATGATGGAATCCACGCTGAGTGATGTGAATATGAAGACAGACAGGGAAGTTCTCCTACACTGGCTGAAGCATAGTGTGGAGAGGCAAAGGAGTCTGACTGTGGTGCCTTAAACATAACTGGTATTTAAGTACCTCTGGGTATTTGTGGAATATTAACACTGTTTTAAAACAGTTTTGTTCTCATTTGGTAGTCCTAAGGGAAGATTTCCAAAATGTGCCCCGAGAGGGCTTATTGCAAAGAGCGGACTCATTTTTTTTTTACCTCCTCTCCTCCTTCCTGCTCTGGGGTACTCAGTTGTTTAGTGGGAGAGCACATCTTCCTGCAGGAATTCTCTTATAAATTTTTAGGCCCTTTAGCCATCATGAAACGCTTATTTCTTCCACATGCTTTTGTAATTTTTGCTTTTACTAGAAAATGCTTTTGGAAATAACAGCTAAAGTTGTGATTGCTAAAACTCAAGTAGGTTTCCAAAGCAGATGGCATAGCCTTTTTCCACTGAATGCTGGAGACTATAGTTGGTGTCTCTGGGGCTTGATGGTCAGATGTTGCACTGTAGTGCTTCAGAATTTTGCCAGTCTGCCCAGACATCTGAGGGCAGCAAAAAAGAAAACAAACAAACAAACAAAAACCATCGCAAAGAAGCCCACAAAACATATGCATGAAGAAGCTGGAAATCTCAACTAATCTATGTGTTACCAGCGTGCTTGGACTCCCACGGTGTCTGAATGTGCAGCCTACATGTGTCCTTCAGTGTGCCAGTTCTGGAGGCTTCAGTCTGTTTGGAGCTGATGCCCATAATAGAACTGCCCTCCTTTCAATAGCCACCAAAGATTGCTACTGTTACCTCGGGGTAATGGTAGCTTTTTCTCATGATGCTTTTGTTTGTTGCCATGTTTATCTTCCCTATCTGAGTTGCAGTTCTCCTGTCTGAGTATTATAGTGATATAGCTCTGATTAGGACTGTGCTGGTGTTTAAAATGCAAGAGAAGGGTTTGTGGGATTTTTGTTTGATATTATTATTGTTGGTGTGTGTGAAGATGGTGTGAGAATGGACATAGCCGTGCAAAGTAGCAGAATTAATGCTTGTTTATGGATATGGATTCTTGGTTTTGTCCTCTTTCTGCAGTCTTAAAGAATATCCTCACTTACAATAAGGAGTTCCCCTTTGATGTTCAGCCTGTCCCACTCAGGTAAGAAAGAACTGGACCACTTCATGTATCTGAAAGGGAGCGTGGCCTGGGACGTGGTGTATATCTGAAATGCTAGTGTTTCTCCAGCCACCTACATGCTCTACTACTTTGGATAAACTGGTTAATAAAAACTTCTGAATTCTGTTTGTCCGGGGACCACTAAAAATCAAGCCCTTGCTTTTGGTAAAATCAGGACTTGGTACATTCCAACGTCTCTCTGAAATTGCCAGTATTGTTGCTTGTTTGTAGACTTTGAGCTTTCTTTTGGGGTGAGCTCCTGCAGTCTCTGTCAGAGTCTATAGATATAGGTAGTAGTTTAATAAGAAGTATGAAATGATGTTAAAGCATATTACCCCTGCTCTCTGCTCAGATGCTGGCTTGAGAGTTGAAAGCCAGATGATCAATGTTCTTTGGTCTCATTCTTCTTTCTCATGTTTTACAGGAAGATTTTAGCACCTGGAGAAGAGGAACACTTGGAGCTTGAGGAGGATGATGAGGAAGGAGGAGCTGGAGCAGGGTCTCCAGACTCTTTTCCTGCTAGAGTTCCAGGTAGGAGCACAAGCCTTGCCGTGCCATCCCAGGCTACGTAGCATATAGTAGTTCTGTGTCTGAGAAGCCCCTTTCTCTACCTGTGATTTGAAAAGCTGGGGTGAGGAGCAACAGGCTGATGTAAACTCTCACGCTGTATCGGAGAACCACAAAGGTGGACAGTGGATTTCTCTTTTTTTCTCAGCAAACAATACCTTATTGCAAAACAGTTGTATAGATAACCTGAGAGGGTGGTACTGTCAAATAATTAGCTGTTATTCCTTGTCCAAACTCAGTGTTTTCATTCCATGCACTTTCTTAATTATGTGAAGTGTTCAAAACACATTCAAGTGTAAAATGTGGCAATGTTTCTCCTGCAAGGAGCATCACACCCTACTAGAGATGTGATAAGTTGTTGCTGGTTATTTTTGTTACATCGTCTGGTGAGACAATGGCTTAGGATAAAGCCAGGCTCTGAGGGGATAAAGCTTTGGTTTTGATAGTGTAAACCCTTGCACTTGCAGAACTGACTATATGTACAGATTCTAGAGGTCTTCCTGTAATTTCAGCTTTTGACAGCTTACAAGGTAAAGGAGTAGGATGTTCCAGCAGAGGTTCTTTTGGTTGCTGGTGTAGTTTCTTTGCAGAAGAAACAAGTTTCTGCTTTCAGAGGAGATTGCTAAACGTCTTATTTCAGGAAGGAGATAACTACTGCTGGAATTATGGCCAGAACTGCTGGGGTGTTGCATTACTCATGCTTGGAGAAAAACACATCTCTGTCCTTAGATCTGAGCCAATGCATGCTACTGAATATGATCTCTGCAGGCCATACTGATGTAAATATACAGTTCTTTGTGCTAAGCTCGCAAATAGGCTATAATATATTGTGATATTTTATTGCTGGCATTTACTGTCTTGGTCCTTATACGATAGACAGATTGAGTTTATGGTTAAGTAATTTTCAAAGAAGTAAGGTAGCCAGATGGGAAAGAGGAGAGGTTTGGGGCATATACTTCCTTACAGAGTAAGACCACGCTTTTAGTAGGAGGTGAGAACAACTCCTGAACTCACTGATATTTATAAACTGCATATCTACCTTATTTTATTTTTGCATTAAGGTAAACTTCCCCGTAGCTACAAT
Organism: Dromococcyx pavoninus; assembly: GCA_033558185.1. NCBI lineage: Eukaryota > Metazoa > Chordata > Aves > Cuculiformes > Neomorphidae > Dromococcyx > Dromococcyx pavoninus. The sequence goes on along the minus strand of JAUMJL010001108.1, from coordinate 334,143 downwards.
AATCTGAACCCCTATAGTGGTTTTGTAGTACTTGAATACAGATCTCATTTCCCCATTGAATGTAAATTAGTGTGGTATTTCATACCTGATTGGAGGTTGCTCTGCTGCTCTTTCTCTGGATGATGAGGCTTAAACAAAAGCAGTTTGCACCCTTCTGGAGTGAGCCTTATAAGTAAAGTAGACTTTTCATATTAAAGTGATAGAACCGTGCTGCGCTCTTAGCTTCTATATGCCTTTAATTCATAGTGCATAACTGTGTTGTCTAACTGATCGTGGTCTTGTCTTCTACATGCATGGCTTCATCGTTATCACATTGCACCATTCATCTAACCAGGAGCCAATGAAGGTATGATAACCTTATACAGTTATTTCTTTGATTGTATTCATGTAGTTGCAATGTTCATCATTCAGCTCGTAGTCTGAGCCCTCAAAGTACTTTGGTAACGGTTGTGGTGCGGGCATCTGTGTGTTGATCTTCATTTGCCTTCAGTACTAGAAAAAGGGAAAGCCATATTTGGTGACAGACCTTACATAGCTCTCTGCTGCACTAGTAAAGACATTCTCACTTGCAGTGTAGCCAAAGGTAGGTGTAAGTAGATTTTCTCCAGGGGAATACATATTTTATGGAAAATCTTACACAAAGAGTACTTTTCTAGTTAGAATTGGTCAGCTGAACTGATCGATGGCTTGCTGCCTCTAACAGCAAAGATTTACTGCCTTTCTCCTGATCATATACTTCTTTATTTCAGTGCTGTGCTGGCAATGGATTCTTTTGTGAACCCAGGAGGGGACTTGTCGCTTTGTTCCCTTTCTCTGTCTGAATTGGGGTTTGCAAACAGAGACACTGCTGCCTGTGTCTTGCTGGCAGTGAGCTGTTGTGTTGACTCACCTTCATGTATCTGAAATGCACTTGTAGGACACTTACTTTGTTTGTAGGTGCTCCCTCCCACCTCTGGCAACGATGCTCTGTGGCTGTGTCGGAAATGGCTGGTAGTTTTCTCATGCTGAAGGCAAACAGGCCCAAGCAATGGTGGCAGGCTGGCACTGAGGTGCTCAGCCCTAGTGAAGTTAGAGAAGTTACTGTCAGGTAAATGGCTGCTCTGTGAAATGACTTCAGAGGCTTCAAGAAGAGACCTACTTGGGTGGTTGTGACTCGTATGAGACAGGTTACAGTCAGCTGCTTTAGTCCATCAGTGTCTTGGCTGTTCTCCTGCTGAGGCAGAAAAGAGACCGCGTTCCTTGGATACCATCTGTCCTACTGTTCTCTTGACTACTGGAAGTGAGCTTGACTTTTCTGTTCATTGCAACTCTGCCATTTCATGCATTCTGGAAAGTGTTTTTCAAGAACAGAATAATTTTCTTAAGCCAATAAATGCCAGTCTGATGCATCTTTCAGGTGATTTATGTGTCATATATCCCATCACTTAGTCCCTTTGAGTGATGGATGGGAAAACTGAAAGTTAGAGTTCTTGGCTCTTGGGAGGTATGTTGCTTTTAGGAGACAACTGAAAGATGGCAAAACAAAGGTTTGTGCTATAGAGAAGATGGGCTTGCTTTCTGCTTTCATTTAGATTGAAATAAGAGCTCTGAACATCTGTTAGCGAGCAAAATTAACTAGAGCATGTAGGCTGCTTTGTAGAAATGGGTGCTCTGATGTTTCTCATACTGTTGTCAGAACCTTGTCCCATTACTTCAGAATGGTGGGTCAGATTCTGCTGTGATATGTTGTGAAGTGTCTGCAGACGTGCCTTGGAGGCCATGATTCTGCTAGGAGCCACGACAGGAAATATAGAAATGTTCTGCATCACAGGTCATAAAATCATAGAATGGGTTGAGTGGGAAGGAACCTTAAAGATCATCCAGTTCCAACCCCCCTGCTGTGGGCAGGAACACCCTCCACTGGATTTGGTTGTTCAAAGCCTCATCCAACCTGGCCTTGAACACCTTCAGGGATGGGGCAGCCACAGCTTCTCTGGGTGACCTGTGCCAATGCTTCACCACCCTCACGGGAAGAAAATTCTTCCTAATACCTAATCTAAATCTCCCCTAATTCAGCTTAAAAATAGATGTGAATTCAAGTTGTGCTGATGATGCTGAAGGAGAGACTGGCTCATGAAATCCTGCTGAAGCTGTGGCTCCAGTTCTAAGAGCAGAATACGTGGTCCTCTCTTGCAAAGCCAGTCTCTCCAATAGGACAAAATCTCCTTGGTTCTCCAGCTTCTCAAGCAGACCAAGAGATTAAAAAAATCAAGAAAAACCCATATTGGACTTGCCAAAGGAAACTATTACTTTGTTTAGCAAGCTTTGGGATAACATTTTTTTTAAATTAGGAAATCAAAACTTTAAATCAAACTGTTCATGAGTCTAAGCATTTTCTGTCTTGGAGCTTATTCATCTAATACTGGAGAGAGGCTTGAAGCCTGCCAGGTTTTGCTAAAATCAGCATGAAGAAACCTACTCCATTGTTGATCACAGAATCTCATGGCTTTTACTGAGTTTGAACAGTTTGGATTTCTTGCCAGCCACACTGTCTTCCTCAGCACTATGATGATTCGTTTACACTGATCAGAAAGTTTTGATGCTGAGTGTTCTTGATGCAAATCTGGGAACTCCTTCCTCAAGGCAGAAGGGAACCTGGGGGATGCAAACACTATTTATTTATTTATTTAAGACTAAGAAAAAGGCCAGTAAGAACTTAGATACTTAAGCATCTCTCTTCTGGTTCACTTTTGTCCAGTGGGATTTGCAACAATGCTGTTTTCCTCCTTATTCTCCCAGTCTTAAATGTTCACCATGAAGCCAAGTCATGCTCAGTGGGGTGAGACTCCTCATTAAGTGTCTGAACTTCCTGTGATTGCAGATTGAATCCAGCCTCCCAATTTTAATCTTTAAAAATGATATAAAATGGGTTCCATGAATGAGTTATTCTGCTTGTGAGCAAGATTAGAAAAAGCTCCTCTCTATTCTTACAGCATTAGGTTTTTCTGAATTCATCTGATTTGAGGCAGTCCTGGGATTTTTTGGTGTGGGCTTTGAAATCTGTCAAAAGGGGTTGTGTGTCTGTGCACACAGACTTTCCCATACTTCTGTTCTGTCGAGGTATGAATCCTTGGGCTTTGAACCTCCCAAGGAGAACAGCCAGATAAGCCGGGTCTCTGCTGTAAGATGACACCAAGGGTTAATAAATATGCTTTGCTCTTTCCAGGTACTTTACTACCCAGACTGCCATCTGAACCCGGGATGACATTACTCACCATCAACATAGAGAAAATTGGTCTGAAAGATGCTGGGCAGTGCATTGACCCTTACATCACAGTCAGTGTAAAGGGTAATGATTTCTGTTCCTGGCTCCTCATTTGTAGTTTGGAGAGAGTGCATTTTTTCTGAAAGCTGTATTGATTTTTTTCAGCCTGCTGGGAAAAAATATGTGTTGGTACTTAACGTTTTCTATTGTGGACTTTAAGGCTTCTGCTTTAATCAAGGGTGGAAAAATTCTGTATTTGAGGGATAGTGGGAGGTGAATCACTGCAAGAGACGTGCTTATTTGTGCACTCCAGGGTGCTTTCCCCATGCTGGCAGATGAGTATCTGTGACTTGGCAGGCTGCACTTCCCTATTCCAACTTCTTCCGCTGACTCTTAAGTACAGATCTGTTTGGACTGCTTGTACTCCCCAACAGATATTGGTCTCTGGAGATGGTGAACTGCAGCCCAGAGCTCCGTTCTTGCCCTGTCAGTAAAGTAATTTTTTTAGTAAAACAGAGATCATCTTACCAAGGCTTAAGTTTTAGAGGAATGGGGATGAAGCTGGGAAGCAAAGCTTGCAGGTGAAATAAAATATTAGATATGTTTTAGATTTGGCAGTTAAATATTTTGTCCAAAGCCTGGTGGCCTAAGAGCCTCCACTGCTCTGAGAAGTTCCATGAATCTAGAAGAACCTCTCTGTCAGTCTAGGATAGGCAACATCAGGATTTCTCACTGTTTCAGATGACAACATGGTTGGTGTCTTTTGCTTGAGGCTGAGATTTTTGGTATTCAGACTCTTTCTAGTGGAAGCATCTGCCTCTTCCCCATTTTGCATTTCTTAGCAGGAAGGCCATGTAGTCAATTGTTACCCTTAACCTGCCTTGCTTTACTTTACAGTCTTCTGAGGTTTGTGATTCTTCTTGTTTATCATATAAACGTTTGTAGCAGAGCGTGACCTTCTATGAGTGCTGTTTAGAAGTCCTATTAGATACCAAACATCCTAGGGATAAAATACTTGTCAGATGTGTGATCAGTTGCTTCCTCCACCAGAGGAGTTCTTTGGCAGAAGGGTCGCAGCGTTGAATGTCGCTTGAATCCCAGTGATGTTCTCAAGTGTTACCTGCCAAAATATATGCATAGAAGCCTTTATCTAATCCTGCCTTCTCTGATGGTTTTTTCAGTGGTGAAACCTTCCACTTCTCTCTGGACCTTTGGGGAATGCATCTGGTTGGGGTGGAAGCTGGAGCTGGAGCATGATTCCATGTAACACCTCCCCAGGTGTTACAAGTGCCTTGTTATGTTTTCATAGAATCATAGAATGGTTTGGATTGGGAAGGGACCTTAAAGCCCATCCGATCCCAAACCCCCTGCCATGGGCAGGGCCACCTCCCACCACACCAGGCTGCTCAAGACCCCATCCAACCTGGCCTTGAACACTTCCAGGGAGGGGGCATCCACAAACTCCCCTGGGCAACCTGTGCCAGTGCCTCACCACCTTTATTGTTGTGAAGAATTTCTTCCTAATGTCTAATCTAAATGTTTTCAGTCTTGGAAACCTACAGTTATTTCTTTGTGTATGTGTTGCCTTTGGTTTGCATCACTGGTTTTAGATGGTGTAACTGTTCTTCAGGATCCATTTCTCTACTTACTTTGTGCATCTTTCTGTGCCTCTAGTATGCCAGAAAGCTGAGGGATGGGTGACTTCAGTGGTAGGGCTAGCTGGATGGATGTAGGTTTTATCAAATTTAATTCCTCCATGCCGAGTTTCTCTTGGCAACAGGAAAATACCAGCCCTAACGGGGTTCTAGCATTGAATCCTGGAACTTATCAGAACTCGTAAAGCAAACATTCGTCGTTCCTTGACACTGAAGTGTTTGTCTTAAGTCATTACTTATTATTAAAACTGTTGCTTGCCTTCAGACCTAGCTTTCATTTCCTTTCCGGAGCTAAGGGAGACTGTGTATTGCCAGGCTTCCTTTCCCAACAAGTCTTTCTGTTAACATGTGACTCTCTATTTGTAAGCTCCTATAAATGGTGGCTGCCAAGTAATGATGCAGAAAATAGGACTAAAACGTGTGTGTGTGTGTGCATGGGCAGCTATCACATAATCTACTAATGGTGACATTTTACACTGTATTTCTCAAGATTTTTTGTGAGGGAAAGTAACTCTGAAAAGTCACTTTGTCCCTGTTAGGAGTCTGAGGAGGCTTAGTGGCTGTTTTAGTTGGTTCTGTACCAGCCTGCTCTTCTGCAGGTTTGAACAGAGGTTTGTTCCAATATTGGTGGTCCCAGCCCACTCCCTGCATGCAGGAATCAGTGGTGCTGCAGGGCCACAGCATCAGGCTGTACCCCGGGCACAACACCTACGCTATGGACGTAAAGTCTTTGCCACCTCATTAGCAACTTTGCTCCACCTGAGGGAAAGGGATCACTAATGAGAGGAGAAAAAATACCAGGACAAATGTACTCAGGTAAACAATGGAGGCTTGGTAAGAAACGTATCATCTATGGTGGCTGTGCCTGAGCAGCACAACTGATGGCCAGCACTGAGAGCTGGAGCCCAACCCATGGCCCCACTGTGCCTCTGCCTGTGGAATAACCAAGAGGAATAATGCATGTGGAGCCCAGGCAGCAAAGCAGGGCGTGTGCATCTTGTGTAAGCCACACCAGCTGTGCACTGCAGACCCTATGTGGAAGGCAGCCTTTGGTGCATAGTCCCTGAAGGGCTGAAGTCCTGCTGGAGTCCTGCTTGCAGACGGAATGGAATCTTTTGTTGGCAGTAGGAAAAAAAATCTGCTCTTAAAAAATAGAAAAGAGGGATAATTTCAAATTTTCATCTTAAATATTGTCAGACTTTACCTGCTTTCATGTTGCAATCAAAAAGATAATTCAGTGACTGTTAAGGGGCATGATTGCCCATTTTTTTCAGTTTAGGGGAAAAATCCAGGTGTGCATTAAATTTTTGTGGCAGTTCTAGGAGTGATTCATATATCTCTTAAAGGAGGACATTAAAGTCTGAGAAGCTTCTGCCATTCACATGCTGTTTCTTTCCTGCAGATTTGAATGGGATAGATCTGACTCCTGTGCAAGATACTCCAGTGGCTTTGAGGAAGGAGGACACATATGTCCATTTTAATGTGGACATTGAGATTCAGAAACACATTGAAAAACTAACGAAAGGTATGTAGTATCCAAGACCTGAAAAGGGATCTGGGAGCTTTGAAAGTATAGACACTAGGCTGCTCCTGATCTAGTGAACAGGCTGTGCCTGAGCTGCTGCTGCACAGCTCGGGATCCAGACAAGGATGAAAATAGACCTTTGCATCCTGTCTCTTTAAAGGCAGTCATTGATGACTTGCAGACAAGGGAGGAATGAAAAGAGATAAAAATGAAGCAGTCTGTTCCTCTGCACAGGTATTGAGCTGCTTCATCACCACATTGACAAAGTGTTGACTGGATATGAATAACTGAGGGAAGAGCACAAGCTCTTGTGAGGGTGGTGAGCGTTGTAAGAACATGGTATAGCTTTTGAGTAACTGACAGAAGTGTTGGAGATAATTCCCTCCAATGTACGTAGAGCATCTTGAGGGTGGATGAGTTTTCAGGTAACTATTGGCCATAATTGCTAACTTTTCTATTAAACTATTTTCCACTCTAGGTGCAGCTATTTTCTTTGAATTCAAACACTACAAGCCTAAGAAAAGGTTTACTAGCACCAAGTGCTTTGCTTTCATGGAGATGGATGAAATTAAACCTGGGGCAATCGTTATAGAACTGTAAGTGACTCCCAATTATAGATGCCAATGACAGAGGAAATGAGTGGCTTGTTTCTTGGACTCATTAGGTTGACTTCCATAAGGAATATTCTAGTTTTAATAAAGAAGGGAAGATAATGCTTTTAGCAGATAAAATGGCTAGAGACACTTCTTAAAAACTAGGCTATTTCAGAATAAAATGCTGGTGTTTGTAACTAAATTTTGTATGAAGTTAAAAGATTTCGTATGGGGGATTTTAATTTTGACCTTGGTCGAGAGTCAGATCCATTATATTTAAAAAAAAATGATCAGCTCTCAAACTTTTGGTACAAAGCTTCTGTAAAGGAAACCTGATTTGAGATGTGGGATACTAATTTACAACTGAATTCTATGAATGTTTCGAGGCATTGTTGGGTGGTTGTGGTTCTCTTCCCTGCTATTAAGTACACGAAGAAATCGATTTGCCTGTTATGCTGCAGTGGGTATGACGTGCACCCTGCCCTCTGCGTGGCTGAAGGTCTGAGTGAGGTTTTTGAGGGTTGTTTCCAGGAAGAGGGTGAACCTTGCAGTTCTGGGCATCTCTAGGAAGAGTGCTTCATCTGTGCTAGCTGGAGTGCTTCTGAAGTGCTACATAACTGCTTGTGCATCTCCTACAGTCCACAGGAGTATACGGGAAATTCTCCTTACAAAAATTTGGGGTTGATTCAATAACAATCCAGAGAAAATACTGGTTTGAGTTTCTTCCTGTAAGTTTACTCATTATTGTTGTTTCTAGTAAGTCTTGTCAGATGCATTTAAAAGATTAGGGTAATGAGATATGTGCAGGAGAGGCTTCCTAGTATGCTTTCATCTTCCTACGCAGCCATTAGCACTTGGATTAACTTAGGTTCTTGTGGTTACAGGTACAAAAAACCCACTGACTTTAAAAGGAAGAAATTGCAACTGTTGACCAAGAAACCACTTTACCTTCACCTCCATCAAACATTGCACAAGGAATGACCCTCGTTGTGAGACTTCTGTGAACCGAACCGCAAGTCATGGTAGCTGTGTGTAGTAGGCTTAGCCTTCGCGGGGCCGGGAAACGACTGTATTCACGCCAGTAGGGCAGACGGGATCATCACGCGCTGCACAGCACTGCTTCGGGCTCAGAGGCAAGGCAACCATTCCAGTGCAAGATTCTTTTCAGTACCTTCCAAATACAGGTTTTTTCTGAGAGCCCTGAAATCCGTTGACTGCTTTTCCTAATTTTGCTCTTCACCGTTTTTTTATCTTAACCGTTATTATCCTTTTGCCTCGAACTCTGCCCAAGGGTGGAGACTGCCCCCTTGCCAAACCTGTAGCAATAAAGACGTGGCAGGCCTACTATCTGTTTACACTGGCTGTGCTGTTGTAGTTCCTCTCATCTGCATTTGGGAGCTCTCTGTAGAGGGTTGGGTGGCAGAAGACTGTGAGAAAGACAAGGTGGGGCGGGAAGGAGCTCGAGGTACTGCAAGTGATATAAAGCGTGAGAGAGGAGGATGCTGGGTCAAACGGGGTGGCAACAGGAGAGCTCCTCAGTCAGCTCCGCTTTGGTTGGGCCAGGAGGACAACTGCAGATGAGAACTCTGAACTACGATTGTAGTTGCCTGATCCACTTAGTACTGAGTTCTGGATACAATGTGTGTTGCAATCCTTTAAATCACTTTTACTCCCTAGTAGAGCTAATTTTTCTATGTCTTGTCATAGAATGATTTGCAAATGTGGGTGGGGGATGGAGAGAGGCTTTCTCCAGGGCTTCCTCCTTGTGGAGGTGGCTTTTTCACCACTTCAGTGACAGCAGGACAGGCCGCTCGGTATTCAAGTGTCAGTTTTCCAGAGCTGCTGGTGAAGTAGATCTGGCCAGCAGGGTGACCCACCTTTTATGTGAAACTGCTGTTCTTAGGGAAACTGATTCTATGCAGTTGTCTGCATATATTGTGCAAGTCTGGAAACTTACTCTGAAAATTACCTGTTTATGTAAGTAGATAGGATTAGCATTTATTTTCTGTATTTTTGATTTGGTGTGTGATAAGCTGCAGGACATGGGCTTATCGTGACACACTTGCATTCACCTTTTGACCTAGTAAAGGGACAGAAGCAGAACTCAGTCAAATCCTTCCTATATTTGTGTGGATATTTAATACAATACTTTAAGGTTTGATGTACTTCTTGCATATCGAACTAGTGCCTAAATACTCTGCTATGCTAACAGAAGGCCCAGCTCCCCAAATAGTGTCAAATATTATTTTAAGCAGTCTGGGTGGAAATGTATCACCATTTCCTCTTCTCTGTCGTGTAACCCCAAGATGTCACATTTCAGTTTACTAGGAAAGATGTTACTTTTCCTCATATTTGTCTGGCTACAGCCAGGTGTTCAGTGTTTTTGGCTTTATTTTATAGATTAGGATAAAGAGCTATTGTTGGCTGTCCTAATCTTCTTGCCTTCCCTCTATTCTGGTATAACTAGGGATGAAAATATTTAGGTGTTACAACAGAAGTCAGCAACCCTTCCTCGAGTTCCACTGTTTGGGGGGAGATAAAAAACCCCTGCAATTGAATTTTCCTGTTCATGGGTCTTCACCCTACCAGATGGTCTTACATCTGCTGCAGTGACTATCAGGCCCCAGAAGCAGTTACAGAAATACCTCTGACTGCAACATTCAGGATAGCAGACAAAAGGAGGGTGCATAAATTCTTAGTAAATAAATAAAAATCATCATTTGAATGGTGCAGAAGGGTGGAGCACAGCATAGGGCTGTGGCTACAAGGAACTCTGAGCTCAGGCAGTCACCCTGTTAACTGCCTGTGGTCCTTGGCTTGTAGCAACGAGCTGCCCCATGAGGCACAGGGCCTGTTGCTCAGCAAGGGACACGTCTGGGCTCCATCCCAGCTGTGCCATTGCCTGTGGCTGCTGGCATTGTGCCTGGCATGGTGAAAGTGCTGGAGGCAGAGGTGCTCCCAGAGGGCCCGACCACCCTGCTTGAAGTTGTTCAGGCTAATGGGGTAGGCAAGGGAGGAGACACAGAGCATCTCAAAGTGTGGTGTTGGGGAAGGAAAGAATGAACTTGAAGAACCTGATTTTCAAACACTAATGTTTGTCCACACGTGTCCTTTAGCCCCTGCACGGGATTGGATGCTTCCACTTGAATTGCAAACCCATTGTTTCAGCTGCTTACCTTGACTTTTGCCCAGCTTGTAGATGTCTGTGTTAACTCCACTTACATGAAATGTCAACTTTGAAGTATTTCTGTTAAATACACAAGTAGAGCTTTGTATTTAACTGATTGTGAATTCATGTCTGTAACGTGAAATACCATTTTAAAGTTGCTTCTGTGCTTTGTGTCTTTGTGTGACCTGTCTCTCACCACAAGGACTGCTAATTCCCACAGCACAAGCCCACGGATGGTTTTATGCTTTAGTGATGTTCTATCTTGTCTTTCATTTTAAACCTAAAGCTTAATACTTGTAATGTAAGAATGTAATACGAAGATGGCAAGTTTATTGGCTGCTTGTACTCTGGCAGTAAAGCTGTGATGGCCTTTCAGTAGGGTTTTTTTTATTCCTAGTTTTTTATACCTTTTTCCTCCTTAAGGCTCATTTTTGTGCAGAGCACCTCTGATAAACCTCACTGGTGAGGCAAATGGGCTGCTCTGCCAAATACTGCAAGGATGGGTAGTAGTAAAACTTAGGGACTTCTTTGAACATCTACAAGTGTAGGATGTGTTTTTAAAGCTATCCAGTGTTCTGGGGCTGAAGACTGATGTAAAGCAATACGGGTTAACATGGTTTACACAAACCGATGCTGCTTTATGGAAAACTTTGGGGTCTTTTCCTTTTTAACATAAGCAAAAAAAAGCTGAAAAAATACAGCCCTACTGCCAAGGAAGCTTCATTAGGTCTTCAAATACTGAGCAAGATGAAAACTCTGCTCTCAAACTGTGCTTAATGCTGCAAACTAGTCTTGAAAGGAGAAAGCAATTATGAAATTTCTTGGTTTCTAGAATCCTGCATCCCTCACATGACTGAAACACCACACAGCTTTCATAAAGGTTTCCAGGTGAGGAGGGCTGCCATCCCCCCCGTGCCTCTTCATGTGAAGCAAGTTCACAAGCTGCTGGCAGGATAACACAGTCCTTAATCTCGCTACAGAAGCAGTTACTCAGCCTTGATTCAGTTTTGGAACTTGGTCTTGGCTGCAGCATTCTCTGGTTAAATTACTGAACCACTGTCCTTTCTGAAGAAAAAAAAGGCACTGAGACAAAGCCTTCAGGGTTTAGCAAAGGAATTTTGCTATTTATTTTTATAACTTTCCCTTGAATATGGTGTCATTTGTGCTTCTGATCTCTGACCAGACATCTTTTTTTTTAAAAAAAAAAAAGAAACAAACCAACAACCCTATCACAGTCCTCATGTGAAGCTCTGGCCTGCAGTGACTGCAACTCAATGATGGGATAGAGAAGGCAGGTAGGAGAGCATTTTACTTAAAAATTATTTCCACAGGAAATGATCTGATTTACATTTTTCATGAAATTAGTTCATTCACCAACTGGTTACAGAGGCTACATTGAATTAAACTAGCCACACAGGTATGTCCTTCCTATTGCACGTTTAGAGGAGGTTCAAGTCCATTGCAAAAAAGTTCTTGCAGCCCAAGAGGATGGATGAGTTCAAGGTGATCATAAATGCACGTAAGATGGCTGTAGCAATTGGATAAAAATTAATCCTGCAAAAGCTGAAACATACTGAAATGAGACAAATGGTTTCACTAGAGAACCATTTCCTAAAATCCTGACCGCAGGAAGTGCCCCAGTCCATTCCGTTGAGCTGCTGCCGCCCAGGCGCCGCAGTCAGGGTTTCTGTGCTGGAGGCTGTGTGTAGTCCTTTGAGGCTGCAGGTGGTGGTGGTGGGCCTGGGGGGAAGTCCCTGGGCCCCGGTGGAGGCAAGTCTCTGGTAGCAGCAGGGGGGTGCTCTCTGGGCCCAGGCGGGGGCAGCCGGGGGCCTGGAGGATAATCCCTTGGGCCAGGAGGCCCAAGGGGTCGAAATGGAGGGGGCCCACATCCATAGCCTCTGGGATCCGGAGGCAGTGGTAGGGGGCCAGGAGGCAGATCTCGCATTCCTAGGGCTGGGCCAGGTAAGAAATCTCTTGCAGCTGGAGGTGGCAAGGGAGCACCGTGAACTAGAAGGAAAGGAAAGGAAAGCAGAGTTAAATGACACCTTGCTTTAACCGAAACTCCAAAGCTCCTTATTTTTCTGGAGCAGCTCCAAGGAGGATCACTGTCACAGACTTCACAGGCCGTGAATTACATTCCAGTGCCTTTTGGCTGTTGGGTTTCCATTTTAGACTAAGCATGGAAAACCACCTTGGCATTAAGGAAGCTTGAAACAACCCAACTATCCGAGCTTCCCGAGCAAGACAGGTCAACCCCCTGAGGTGTGGGGAAGCTGTGTCCTAGCGGATGGCAGATCTCAGTCCCGCACCAGGCTTCTGGGAAGCACAGGGGAAAAGCTAAGATCCAGCACAGGGCAATGCAGCTGTACCTAGGGGCACAGGGAGTGGTCGAGGCCCAAAGTGCCCACGGAGAGGAGGTGGCGGCGGTCCATAGCGAACAGGCGGTGGAGGCGGAGGTCCCATCACTGGGGAGGTCATGATAGGTGTCCCAGGAAAAGACGGTGGGCCTTTGGGACTAGTGTTAGCCTGTGCGAGGAGATGTTACACTTCAGTCTGTGACGTGCTGTATCACAGAAGCACTGACACTGCCCAACACCACAACCCAAAGGCCAAGAGGTGAAAGAGAAAGGGAGAAAAAGGCAAACAGAAAAACACACCCCAACACACATTAATCAAGGAGAAAAGAGGGAAAGTCAGTGCGCCATCACTGTCCCTTCACCCAGAACACTGCTTGCACTACCTAGGAGTGCTCGGTGTACCTTCTCAGCTGACAAGCTTTCTTTAGCTAAAACTGCATTAAAGAAAAGTTCAATTCCTTTTCAAGTGTCCTTGGTGGGCAGCCGTTTGGTAAAGGACCCGGCCCCTTGAATTACAGATGGAATTTTGGTTTAATACCACAGGTAAACCAGCTTCTTAAGATTATCGTAGTCACTCCGAAGTGCTTGCCTGCAGTCCTTAACAAGAAAGATCTAATTTCCTCAATTCCATAAAAACCAGACAGCAATTCTTCATCATTAGAGAAACCTTCTGAGATAGAGATATAAGCCCTTGGTTAGTTTCGCAGAGCATTTTGTTATTTAGCAGTTCAGAACACCAAGCCTGTTATTCCTCTCCATCAAGGCAGAGTAACACCATGTTCAGCCTCTGAATACTCACTGGAGCTGGTTCAATAGATGAAGGTGAGTCAGTGGCTACACAGGGGGCTTCAGACTCTTTGGGAGAAGGTTGCTTTTTTTTTGTTTTGACAGCAAGTAAAGACAGTGACAGGATATAGACAAGACAGAACATGATACAGTTAAAGAAGCAGCAAGAAGCACAGTGAATCATGTATTAAAAATGCTTCCTAAAGGTTGGGGTTTTTCCAGCTTACCACTCCATCCATTGCTGTGGAAGGGGAGGAGGTTCTTGGCCCGGCACTGATCAGGGATGCTACAGCAGGCCTGAGATCTGCAAACAGAGCCATGAATACACGTCTTACCGTGCTTGGAGTAAGGAACATGGCTTTTAAATTACATTTCTGAAGTGAGAGAATAACTAAGTAAGTTGCAGTTAGTTGCAGGCCACATAACTTACCAGGAACAGACATCCTTCCAGGTAACTCTGGTGGCCTTCGGGGAGGAGGGGGGCCATCTATCATTGCACCTTGAAGAAAACAAGAACCGCAGAGATCCTCACCAACACATGCCTGAGCTTTTTTCTTTTCTTAAAAAACAAAAACACCACAACCAACCCACCACTCATCTGTGGATTAATAAAGCAGGCATCAGTACTTAACACTATCCCTAGAATCAAGACCAAACCTTAGCTTTCTTGAGTTTGTAGTGTAAGAGCTAGTTATGAGAGAAGGGAAGTGTCGCTGCTTACCAAATTCACCTCTTGAGCCTTCCCTTCGAGGAGCAGAAAGGGGCCGAGCAGGAACTTCTATCATCTGTGTGGGTGAGGGATTTCCCCCGCTCACAGGTGACGGGCCAAAAGAGCCATCTCTGCTTAAGGGCCCTAAGATGGAAAAACATTTAATTTACTCTTCTACAATTTATAACAGCCTTATTTTTTTCAGGTATACTAACTCAAAGACCAAAGCTTTGGGAGAAACAGCAGCATTTACCTCGTCGTGGTGGGACTTGGCGATCAGGTCTGCCTGGAGTGGGCTTTACAATTAATGGTCTTTGAAGCATGACGATTTTTTGATTTACTTCTATTAATCTAATTTTAAAAAATAAAGGGTTTTTTATTATTCAAATAATGGTGTGAGTTATATTTGTTATAATGTAACAAAGCAAACTGCATTGTGAAAAGTTACAGCTTGCACCAAGACAGTCTTACTTGAACTGTCACCACAGTTGAACAGTTGTTTAAAATCAGTAACTCAAATCTGCACTGCACATTTAGAGCAAGCAGGTTAACTGAGCACCTCGCATTGAGCTCTTTCTCTCCCAAACAACAGGCAGGATGTTCAGAGCAATCAAAATGGTCTGTACAGTACTTACTTTTGTCTCAGGTTGGCTGCTTCTCTTTTTTCTTCAGCTAGAGCTCTCTCAGCAGAGCGGGCAATAAGCTGTTAGGGAAAGTTTTGCCAACTGCATTAACTGCACCAACCTGAAGTCAAATACAAACTGTTTGTATCAGAAAACGAAGAACATTCTTACCCAATTGTCATGTGCCTTTTTCTCATGAGCAGCAATCTGAGGAGAAAAGCAGCAGTTTAGTTTATTTTGTCCAACTCCTACTATTTCCAATAACTCACTGCAGAGCATTGGATTGATGCCATAAAAGGTGACACAACAACAAGCAAGCGAGAAGTTTACCTGGTTTTTGTAAGATCTCTCTGTTTTTTGCAGTTCTTCTTCCATATCTTGAATCCTTTGCCTGTACAAAAGGAAAAAGAGGGGAAGGAGAGAGGTTTAAATGAATTTTATCCAATAGCTGAAATAAAGGAAAATAACAGTCTTCAGAAACTGAAGTTACTTGTAAACTTTCACTTCCTCCATTGCCAGCAGGGCTTTTTCATCTGCAGCAGGCAATTTCTGCTCCTTCTCCTGACGCTCATACTCCTCCTGGGTTAGTTTTCTGTATAGCAGAAAAAAAAAAGCACCATATATTCCACCATCCTTCATCTACTAAAACTCAAACCCAAGGTATTCTCTGCTAACAACAGTGATATCAAAACCTGTAATAATTCATGAGAATACAGAGAGAGCATCACAGAATCACAGAACTACCCGAGTTGGAAGGGACCCAAAAGGATCATTGAGTCCTACTCCTATTCCTACATAGGACAGAAATACTGTCTTTTCAAACAAACCCTTTGTGTATAAAACCTGAAAATTAAGGCCACAGAGCTGTCTGCAAAGTTCTATCAGCATTTAAAGATTTGTCAGAATCTAATAACTGCAGTTTGTCTCTTAAAATCCCATGGTTTACTTACCAAGACATTTCAATAAGTAAATAAATGAATAAATAAGTGAGGAATGAACACCAATATACAACAGTTCTTTACTCCTAACAATTCATTCATCTCAGCTGCCACCATGAACTCAGCCTTAATTTAGCCCTCTGAGAATGCAAAGAACTCACAAAGCAAACCAGTAAATTTCCATGTTATAAGAATTAGACTCACTGAACTGAGGTCAGACTAACTGAAACAAATATTAATGGCCACTATATTCTCGACATTTCTCAACAACAACATTTACAGACCAAGCCACCCATCTCCCCTGTCCAAAAGTTGTTTGTTTGTTTTTTCTAACAGTAGAAGGCAACGTTGTGTGAAGTGACGGCCTTTTTAGAATTTCTGGAATGGTAGAAAAAGTAAAAAAAGGGGTGCTATCTTTAACTGTACTGAAACAGTACTCATTGCTTTTCATTCCAAATACAACTTCAAGTTATTTGATCCTTCTGAGCAAAGAGCATTTGGATAGTGCCTATGATAGAATACACCATGTTGTGGAATGCTAATGAAAGTCTTACTTCTGGAGCGCCATCTCCTTCTGCTGGTAAAGTTCACCAAGAATCTCCACTTTTTGCTTTAGTGTTTTGCATTCGATTTCCAGTCGAGCTTTGGCTGACTTGAGTGAACAGGAGTCATGCTCTAATTTTTTTATTTGCTCTGTTGAAGAAGCAAAAGTGAGGGAGTTACAGTAAGAATTTAAATGCCGCTTAAATGCTCTGTTTCTTTTTAAACCACAATCAGCATTTCATTCTAAGCAATTCTTTTGCTAAGCCTACCTTCCAACTCATGCCTTGCTGTTACTTCATCACTCAGCTTGGATTGCAGAAGATCACGGTCTTCTTCAACGATGGATAACATAGTTTTCACCTGAAAAGAGGAGCAGAAAGTTTATAATCTCAGGCATAGCAGTAAAATGACTGCATTTATTAGGTATCTTGTGCAGCATACCCTGGAGACATCCATCATCTCCTTAATCTGAGTCTTCATCTTCTCACTCTCATTATCTAGAAGAGAAAAATATATTTGTTTTCCCTGTTTTCTTACCCCAATTCCCTGTACTGTAGAGTTGTTAAAAATAACACTCCCTACACATTAATCTGGGAGAGGTCTTCTTATGTGGTTAAAAAAAAAAGAGGCGGAGGTGGGGAAGAAAGCACAATAGCAATTTCACAGCCAGCAGAACAGAACTATTAGATTTACTCCAAAAGGCATTCAGTAGATCCCTTCTCGTCACTTCCTCTAGCCACCACGCTAATATTAATCAATGGAGTCCTTGTTTCTGCACACAGTATCCGAAAATCAAAAAGTGGGAATTTCCAGCCCACACACACCATATGGTTACAAAATAGGGGAGGAAAAGTATTTTAAAGCCAGAAATGTAGCAAATATGTGCACAACATCAGGAATGACAAATGCCTGAGTAGTTTTGAAAGCATCTACTTAAGTCTTCCAGATTTAAAAGACGCAATTACCTAAAATAGTTATCTATCCAGAGGCAAGCACAATACCAATTAAAAATAAACGTAGCATAACAACAAAGCTGAGATTCTCCACTTTCAGAATGTCGTTCATTAATAACCTTAATACACAAGCTTTAAAACTGTGTCATTACACTTATGATGTCCCTAAAGGGTAAGTTATTGGCCTTTTTAACAGTTTCTCCTTTCAGCTAGGAGGTGTTTTGTGTTTGGGCAGCCAACCCACAGGCAGCTCCAACACGGATTCCCCTGGTTCCCCATATGACATAACATGAACACACCACCGCCTGGGCTTTAGCCACCGGGCGTGGCAGCCAGCAGGCAGGACTACTGTACCTGGCACCTCCCCATTGGCCAGATCGTCTCCTGTGCCCCAGTCACGCCCATCATCATCCTTCTTGGCCTCAGATGCTGAATCCATGTCAAGCTGCTTCAGCTGCATAAGGCAGTTAGTTAAAACCTAGTAATGAAACCAAAGGTTCACTGAGGGAGAATCACTCTGCATTTTGTAAAGTATTTCAACGTATTTTATGATGCGTAATATTTAAAGCAAGCTTGTTATAGAGAACCTACTTCTATTTCATTTTCCTTGTACGCAAGTGCTTCTTCTGTGTCCTTCTGAGACTGCTGGTACAGTTTGATCTGCTCACTGAGCTCAGTATGCCTCTCACTCCAACCTTCTGCTTCTTTTAGCAGCTGTATGAAGCACCAAGGCAAGACGATTTAGTTGTTTTATTTTTAGTACAGGACATTTGTAACTAAAATCTATTTTACTACCAGCTCTGGTGATAACTGATCATCACAGATAAAGGGTAAACTTTGCAGTTATCAGACTCCTCACAGTCCATTGGTAGAGCTGGATGCTGGGAATCTTTCTGCAATTTATATTATTATGTGATTTTACAAATTTGATATTTTCTCAGCTAATAGCCCAACATCAGAACCAAACTGCTCACACACTTAGGAATATGAGGAATTAATTGCAGTCCAGAGATAACCAAACCCACATTCTTTAAAAGGCCGCCTACTCCACATATGGAGAAAAAAAAACCAGACAGGTATTTACAATTATCTGTAAAAGAACTGCCATAACATTTCAGGGCTAAAGGCCTTCGCCATTTAGCATAGATTCAGAATTGCTTTCTAGCAATTCTTTACCATGACTTCCTTCAGTCCTGATCCTGATTATGCAGTGACCACCACATCAGCACAGACCTTCTGTGAAGCTGCTGACAAAAACTGAATCACTGGAACTGGCAAAGCCTTCATACTGAAGACATGTAGCTCACCTGCACAAAAAACCCCTGCAGGCAGGCACAAGGGGTTTAAATTTTATCATGTTAATATGAAATGAATTCTGACATGTTAAGAAAATGAAGACACACTGAAGTTATACTCAAGAAAACTAGGAATAAGGCCCCAATATTTCGTGCAAAAGAGAAGCAAAGTTGCCTGGCCTGGGCCTAACTTACTTGCTCCTTGCTCTGCTTCAGCCTAGCATTCTCCTCCTGCATGCGATGAAGCTCAGATTTCACCTTTTCTTCACTCAGCTTAGCTTCGTTAAGGGCTATTTGCACCTACATATGGAACAAAAAACGGCAAAAAGACAAAGTCAAACTGAGTAAGAGCTATGAATTACCTGGTAACGGAAAAGAAAAACAGAAACATGCACAACCAACCTCGAATCTGCCAAGCTAGCGTTTTTCATTACATTCTAGACACAGATTTGCCTGGTACCTGTCACTGTTAAGAAGGTGTAGATAACGCTTTACCTCTGAAAGCTCTACGGAATGCACGCTGATAGCCTCTTGAAGTTTCTCCAAGGACTTCTGGGTTTCAGAGATCTATGTAAGAAAAAGATGAGTGGTGACTTCATATTATCCTGCTACATGCCTTAGCCTCAGACATTACCTGTGTGTTTTGGAAGCACAGAAGTAAAGCCAAAACACCAGCAAACTTCTATTTAGAGCAGCCATTAGATTAGCAGCAAAACAGCACTGCCTTACCGGCAAGGAGTAAAACCACACCACATTAGAGTCAGCTTCCCTCTGTGACTCTGCCTAGAAAAGTTCCTTTGTACACCAGCACAGTCTAGAGTGAAAGTACTATGTGCTGCTGTCATTAACAACAACCTTTGATCAAAACAAGTCCAAACAACTAGTTAGAGCCATTATTACAGGCTTGAGGAAAAAAGAAGAAAAAATTAGAAAAGAAAAAATGCACAAACAAAAAAAGCACTACAGCTCTGGACAACAAGAATGAGGGGCAGCTTAGGAATCTTTGCATTTACTAGAGAACTAGATGCTTCTTCTAAGTACAAGAAAACACCTCTTGCCAACCTGAAACCTTCAGCCTTTAAGTGTTAAGGAACTTCCTGTCTCTGGCTACGGAGCATCAGAGTAGCCCATGACTCAAATACGTTCGTTTATGTGTGAAAACACACAACCACAAGTTCATCAATATCTTAAAAAAAAAATCAAAAAGAAAACTAAAAAAAAAATCAACAGATTCTCCCCCTTGAGCTTGGGATGAACCCGAAATTTAAATTTCAGTTCTCTTTTTTTTTTGAGATGGCTCATCTTATTTGCTCTACATCTTTCTGATTGCACATTAAGGATAATATAAGAAATGAGTGTGATTGCTCTTACCTTGTTCTGTTTCTTCTCATTCTGTTTTCTCTCTGTTTCAAGCACTGCATGCAGACTTTTTAATTTGTCGTCTAGCTGACGATTTGTTTCTTCCAGTTCTTTGACAGTGTCCTAAAAAAAAAAAAAGACCATCTACAGCAAGCTATTTTACTGATGTTTTTTCTTTCAGTACAGAGACAGTTAACTGTTTCTTACCTTAAGTTCTGCAGTTTCATCAGAAAGAACGTCTTTTTGTTCTTGGGCCACTTTCACAGACTCCTGTGCTTCCTTTATCTAAGCAGAGAAACAGCCAAACAGAACTGAGGAAATTGTCAATGTAATACTCAGTAAGAATAGAAAACAAAAAGATATTAGCTGTTGCACTGACTTTGTCATTAAACCAGTGACAAAAAATCAGGAAGCAAAGAACAAAAATCTAGAGCAATACCTTTTGATCATATTCTGACATCTTTTCTAAGATTTCTGTTTTTTCCTGCATAAGGTTTTTAATCTTTTCAGCCAGTTGCTTTTCAGTCACTAGGAAAAAAAAAGGAAGTTTACAGTAATTGCACTTCATATCATGGCAGAAAACAAAATTAGAGCTATTGTTACTACCACTTTAGGGAACATTTTCAAGTAAGGACTACAGCATAAATCAGGATAGTGTCAATTCCCTGGCAGTCAGTTCTTACTGCAGGAGCCTAGGCATCTCCAGCTTTCATTTCAAGTTAGGATTGAAAAGAACACAGTAACACATTGAACACTTGACACAAAACCTATGGCTCTTACATCCACTTCACAGAAGCTGGTCAGAGAACGCACAGCAGAGCAGAGTAAGGTGCTGGCTACACACAGATGAAGTATGTTCAAGGGAAGAGTTGGCAATGAGGATGTCAGAGCAGTCTCAGAGTGCTGCTGTGACACTCTGGGAGATGCAACACCTTCCCTAACAACCATCTCTTCCTGCTGTATTGAAACTGAATGTTTGGTCAGCAAAGATCATAGGATGAAAGCTCTGAAAGACCAACTGTGAACAGAAGAGAGACTGTCAGCTAGCAGACAGGATCAGTGAGACTCAAGGAACTGCTTTCTAACAGACCTCAAAAGGGCTGTGACCAAGCAACAGTTCTTTAAGCATGCATTTTTTTCTCAGTGTAAACAAGTTGTCAACCATCCCTCAGGATTCAGTGAAAATCATTACCATTCTTAAATTTTTACTGCAAATTATTGTAAAGAATATCCAATTGTTGTTCTTTTTCAAGTCCTAAACCACTCCCGCATTTGAACACCCCAAGCCCCATTTGCCTCATAAGCAAACCCTGCAGCACAAACAGGAAACACTGGTTGTTCCAACTGCATCCCACAGGATGCAATGGCAACTGCTGCTCCTCCTTCCCCTCCCACACAAGGGCTTCTGGGGAGAAGGAGCCCAGCCCCTCCTCCGGGGAGAGGAGGGTCAGCAACCAACCGCTGAGGTACCAGATAGTTCTCAGCTATTTAAGGGGGGCAGGAATCCCTGTGTTAGCTTGGTCTCCCAATTGTACTACTGTCATGAAGAGTGGAGAACAGATTTTATCTTTGGGACTCCAAACATAACATGTCTTTTAAAGCATTTTTATCACTATTAGCATTCCCCTGTTTTCGATAAAAATTTTAATAATAACATGACCTTTATCATGTTTAAAAACGAATCATTTGTTCTTAGCTTCAGTAGTTTCTATACAGTATGACAGAGAAGAATATTTCTTGGGGGAAAAAAGGATTAGATTTATGTTCCTCGTTTTTAACGGCAGGCTGCTAAGTAATTTCTACACCACCAATACCAATGTTTTTCCTACCCCCAAGAACAGTAATTGTTTTGCAGTATAGCAATCACCTTGCAGATCTGAGATGGGCTTTTTTCAGCTCATCAATTCTGCATTAATTGTATAGAAGGAAACTGCAGTATAACTACATTGAAACTAGAGAGGAAAGGTTGATAAATAGTATGGTTTGTGAAGAAGAAAGAGGCATGAAGACAAGTCATGAAGACAATTATTTTGTATTTTTGTTTTGTATTCAATTACAAATTTCAGCAATCACCCAACTTTGAATTCCATTTATATTCAGTACATTTTAATTTTATGTACTTGAAGCTGGAGAAATGCTTTTGTAAAAAGCAACATGCTAGCCACAGGAGTAACTGCATACTTAGGTCTACATTTAGAAGGTCTCTTTGCACCTGCACAGCAGTGAGTTTCAGGCTCCGCTCAAACCAAAAAGGCAAGAGGAAGTAGCTATGGCTTTTTGTGGGAAGCAACAAGCAAAAGCAGATCTACTGCTAGTTAGAAAATCAAACCAAACTCCGTCCCTCTACCCTTACACCAGTAAACCAATGGATCACATTTATACTCAACAAGGTGGAGCATTTTCTTGCCCTTTAATTTGCAGATGCAACCTGTACTGGTTTCTCCTGATCAAAGCATTATCAAAAGCAAAACTGAAATCCTCAGATCCAGGTATCGCATACTGGCCTAGCTTACACTGTAATCTTAGGCTTGGCATTCTCCTTGAAAGAGAGTGAAGATGAATACTTGGTCCTCTGAAACAATTTTCAAATCTTTTATACACATAAGCATCAAGTAGGCTGAAAAGCACAGAAAATCTTACCTTGATATATTCTACTCTTTACCTAGAGAAGAAAAAAAAATTAGCCATAAGTAGTAGTAAGTGAAAGACTTCTTTAATTTTCCCTACAGAAAAAAATCACCACTTATACGTAGATTAAAGAAGCACATGAAAAACACATCTATCACTGCCAAGGAGAATGTTGAATAACACTACAAACAAGCTTAAGCTATTTTCTAATAAAAGCTTCTGGGTTAATGCCCTGTCCTAGAGCGTGTTTACTCAGTCACTAAAAGGATAGCAGTAACGGCCCACATCCAATTTGCAACAGTGAAAATGAGGCCATTTTGTAAGAGAAAACAGTCACGAACTTGCAAAATCAAAACATACCTGCATGCTAGTTCTGCTCCTTTTAAAGCAATGTATCTTTACATGACAGTTGCTCATTTTGATATTAACACCCTTAAAGAATTTCAGAAGCTTTTTTTATGCTGTTACATTAACGCTATTTTGTATTTGAAACTGACTGAGTATATTCAATATCAAAACTAAGCAATGAGAAAAACTACCAGGGCTGCTACAGATAATATTTCATTTATTTTTGTCAAGCAAAGATAAAGTATTCCACAGGCTTCCAGGGCACATCAGCTGAACTGGACAGCTAAAAATAAACTGTCCTATATGATTTTCATCTATGAACTCCCAAGGAGATGCACTGCTACACTAGAGAGCTGTTGATGGTATTTCTCGAACAGAAAATTATCCGTGTAGAAAACAGGGGGACAAATGCAGAGTGAGGAGCAGAGTGGGGAAGGGGCTCTCCAGCAAGATTTTATATCGGGCATTTAGGACCACAAATACAGCATGTATAAGCAGTTGAACAATATGATAGGGGGAGAATGAATTGCTTGTTTTAGAGATAGTCAGCAACAGGCTCAAGCACATGGAAGGCTTCTCATTTCAAAGGCTCTTTCCTTGGCCTTCTTGATTTACATCATGATCCCTTAGTTTGCTTTAAAAACTGACCCTTACTAAAAAAAAAATGGTCAATTAATAGCTTAAAGGAAACACTTCTTAGCTTGAAGAAAATTATAACCTGCTTTGGCTATTAAGCCCAACAGTTAGTTCACATTAATGCTCTAAACAGAAAAGGTAATAATGCAAAAGACTACATACTGCTTTGACCCCAGTAATGCTGAAACAGTTTAACCACACAAAAGACCACACAGTAAGTGAAATATCAGCAGGCTTGCAGGCGTGAAGCATACTCACTGAAAGGCAGGTTCTCCAGAAAATTATAGCAAGCGTGGCAATTCCCACTAAGGCAGTGACAATAACGGGCTCCCATGGAAGTCCATGGAAATCAGGCCCAGGACGAATTTCCTCAGGCAGGGCAGCAACCAGCTGAAAACCGACAACATTGACAACTATGAATACGTTTTCGTGAAATACTGCGACAAAATAAGTAGTCTGCTAAATGTCTTTATTCCTCTCATAAAACCAGAGAAACATCTAGAGCTTTCTCACAGTTTTCCTGTAAACCGAAAACCGAAAATTAAGAAAACCACAGAGCAGCTTGATGCTTGCATTTCAACTCAAAAGTCTGGGTATCTGTGTTCTGGTTTGAGCAGAATCAGTTATCTAACTTCAGCTAAGTCTAATCTAAGTCATTTTCTGAAAGTTAACTGCATATTTGTCAGACAGTGTTCCTCTCTAGAAGCACACTGGTAGGTAGAAAGGACAGTGTTTATTCTTATTTCTATAGTAACCAAGGCCATCCTCAAGTTGGTGAAATGTAAATTAAAGAGGCAAAAAGGTCATGCCCCACATGGAGGGGCAGAAAGAACAGGTGACCCCAAACTGACCAACAGAATATTCCATCCCATATACATCATACTCAGTATAAAAGTGAGCGATCACAAGGGTCTCACTCTCTTCTTTGATGGTTGATGCCCAGTGAGGACCTTGTCTGTTTATTTGCCCCAATCTTGGATCCATCCATTCCTGAATCCAGTTCCTGAACCTAGCTCCCTCCTACCACTCACCTTCCCTGTGCCTGCTCTGCAGCATCTGCGGTGACGTATGGACGTTAAGGGGTGAGGGGGCAAAATTGCATATATTGGTATATATTTTATTATTATTCTCTTATCAATAGTATTATTATTATTTCATTAAAGCTGATGTACTTTCAGTTACCAACCCGCAAGTCTTCCTCTCATCTCCCCTTCCCTGGGGGGGGTGGGGGAAGAGAACTGGGACCCCAACTGCTCGGTTTCAGCTGCTGAAATTGGCTGGGCTGGGGCTAAACCGTGACAATCTGGAAGACACCTGAGAGTAACAACCTGCTGGCAAACAACAGCTACATCGAAACAAGCCAATACACATTTTGTGTTACACAGCACTAGCAGTTATTTGGTCTGTTTGCCAACAAAGCTACAAGCGGGCCTACAAGAAAGCTGGGGAGGGACTTTTTACAAGGGCAAGGAGTGATACGACAAGGGGGAATGGTTTTAAATTGGAAGGAGCAAGAGTTAGATCAGGAAGAAATTCTTCATGATGAAGGTGGTGAGGCACTGGCACAGGTTGCCCAGTAAAGCTGTGGATGCCCCCTCCCTGGAGGTGTTCAAGGCCAGGTTGGATGGGGCCTTGAGCAGCCTGGTGTGGTGGGAGGTGTCCCTGCCCATGGCAGGGGGAGTTGCAGCTGGATGGGCTTTAAGGTCCCTTCCAAGCCAAACCATTCTATGATTCTAAGAATGGAATCCTAAGAAGAAAGCCCATCTTTACACCTGGATGTTTGTAACAATCCAGTGCGAACAGTTCAGATCTTTTCCTGGCTGCCGCCCTGGTCACAGGGTCATGCACCGTGTAGCCCGCATACGTGTCTGGAGGCCAGAGAGCACAACCGCCTAGGAAAGGTGTGAATGCCTGGCTCAGCGCACAGGGCTGACACGGCGCTCGGAAAAACCTCAGAATGCCCTGAAGTTGGAAGTGACCCACAAGGACCATCGAGTCCAGCTCCTGGACAGGGAGTCCAAAATGAACTGTGGGAGCCCCGCAGAAGCCGCTGCTGCCTGCCCCCGTCCCGCCCGCAGTGACAGCGGCACGACCTTAAAAACAGGGCGCTCACTTCTCCCCCCCCCGCCCCGTCCACCCCCCCAGGTCAGCACGGCCTGAGGTGTGCGGGTGCCCCCCCTCCCCCAGGGACCGCCGGAGCCCCTGTCACGCGCGCCCGGTAGCGGCTCCCCGCAGGGGAGAGGCTCTGCCCGGCGCGCGCGCGCGCGACACCCCCCGCCCGCACCTGCAGCAGGGGCCGCATCGGGGGCTCCGCAGGGCGCGCGCCACGCTCCATGGCGGCGCGAGCCAGCCGCCAGGCACGCACACGTCAGCCCGGAGCGGCACCGCCACCGCCCCGCGTCATCGCCGCGCGCCGCAGCCCGGCCCGCGCGCAGCCGCCGCTTGCTCGCTTCACTCACCCGCAGCAGCAGCTCCCGCGCCGCCCGCCGCGCCTCGCCCAGCGCCCCTCGGCTGTCGGCGTCTGCAAGGAGGGAGGGGGAGAGAGGGGTGAGCTGAGGCAGCGGCCGAGCCCGCAGGGCACCCGGTGTGACTGGGCAGCGCCGGCAAACGGGGGACCCGCTGCCGCCCTCCCCGAATAGCACAGTTTCTGCGGCATCTGAGGCGAGATTTTGGATCGTGGTCCCTGGTTCTCCAGGACATTGATGTCAGAAGCAAAAGTGTTCAGAATGGGCAGTGATATTCCACAGCGGGTTTAGAAAAGGCACTGCAGAGAGGGACACAGATGTACAAAGCCACTCTGCCAAGCCTGCTTCAGACAGAGCACATAAAACTTCAGCAGTGAGTCAACAACAATAAAAATCACTTTCTTCAATTCCTAATCAATAAAGCCGTGTCTTCGAATAAGCTTACAGCACTGTCTGTTAGTATGGCCTAAGCCTTAAACTACCTTTCCTTCTACCCTGCTCTGAAGGCTGCCGCCTCCTCTCATGCCATTCATTACCATGAATGCAGGTTAATAGATTTCAATAACCACCTGCCCAGCCTGTTTTTACATTCTGCAACAGTTTCTGTGACCAGCAGTTCTACAATCATCTGCCCTGTATCTCATCACTTCTAGCAATCCTATAAGAATTCCTGGCAAACAGCATTTAACACTGCTAAGGAAGGAATGGAAGATGGTCTAAAATACAACTCAACATCTGACTGCTTAACCACACAAGTAATCCACCAGCCATAAAAAAATTCATTAGGTGTCTTCACACTCCACCTACAGTTTCCCTCAGAACGGAGAAGGTGCTCAAAAGCGCTTAGAAAGACGTGCCTGATTTTTTTTTAAATGCTCAGCAAGGATTAAGTGTAATGCAGAACAGCAAAGCTAAGCTTAACACTGAGAATGGAGTCAGAGGTAGTTCTGTGCCAAAACAGAGCTGGGAAAGACAAGGGTAATAGGATCCCTCTATAGCATCAGCCAGCACACTTGCTCCAGAGGGAGGTCTCAGCGAAACAGAGTCAATCATTTCTCCTACTCCAACAAACACCTTAGCTAGAAATTGCTGAACTGCTTGAGAGAAGCTAAGCTCCATCCTTCCTGGAAAATAATATAAGCCCAGAGTCACAAGTTAAAAAAAGGAAGAAGGGAAAGCACGTGATTCTACAGTCTAAGGGTTAGACTGTCGGTCCCTTTGTAAAGGGGAGGAAACCTGGGCTGATGCGACACTTCCAGTGATTTCTGCTACCATTTCTGCTATCCACTAACCATTCTGAGACACAGTTCACAAGCCCAAGCACAGAGATCTGACTATGACACTTACAGAGGAACTTTTCTTATTTCTACAGTGCAAAAAAATAGTAGAAAAACCTCCCTGCTGAGATGAATGATAGCAAGACAATACTGCCACTAGAGGGACTGTCATGATTAGTGAAAGCTGTTAGGATTATAGCAAGATAAAATGAAAATATTAGTAGAAAACCTTGGTATTAGCCTAAAAAACACTCAATCATACTCCTCTTTAAGAGCAAAACATTAAAATAACTCAATTCCAGAAGATTACCTGCAGCAATATCTTCCTTGGCATTCTGTCCTGAATCAACTGACCCAGAGGAAGTATCTTCCAGCAGCGATCCTCCTTCACTATTGTAGTCATCTCCAGTTTCTCTATTATCCGATAAATTGTCCTCTTCATGCTGAGGTGCAACATTAAGAGCCTTCTCCTTCTCTTCCTCATTCTCTCCCTCCCTCTCCTTCTCTTCCTCCCTCTCCTCCTCCTCAGGAAGCTGTTCTGGCTTCTTATCTTCAAGATGCTGAAATTTCCGATTGCTCTCATCAATGGCATTTGGGTTTCTGATGGAAATGCCATCATATTCAGCCTCCTTTGCACTATCTATGACAGACAGGGAGACATGAATTAAGCACCAAACTAATGTGTATTTCGTACCTGCACCTGTCTCCAGTTAAATACTGCATTTGACAAAGCTTTCTTCACACTTCAGCTAGTGTATTGCTTCCAATATATTCTCAATCAATTTTCAAATGTTTATGTGGAATTTATGTGAGGTCAGTGGTTAACACTGCAATGAAACACTTCAAGGTGAAATAGTTTTATCATTCATGACTATCAGAAATCACATACATAATACGTACTACTGTGGAAGGAGCCTTGCTAAGAGCATATCTTACTATTTCACACATTAATTAGAAAAAAACAGCAAGTTTGCAGCATATTCTGCCTCTGGTTCTTCACTTGTTGAAAGATCTGTTTGATCAGAATTTCTACTTAGGCAGTCTTTCAGGAATGTGGGGAAAAGCGTGCAATACCTCAGATTTTAGGGGCACAGATTTAGTACCTGGACTTTGCATTAATCATTGAATCTCTCACAACTGGGTGCTAGCTAGTTCAGAAAAAAGACTGATCTAAACCCTCTAGAAAATTCAGCACATTAATGTATGTGAATCCCCATTTCTTAAGACAGAAGGTATAGACATGACCTGAGTAACTCCTTTAAGCCATATCCGTGCATGGATCTCATTTGCACAGAACCTGACCCTTAAGAACAGACATGTTAAGAAATGTTAACATTTTCTCCCATCACAATGCTAAAAATACGCATTAAAAATCAACAAAATCCCAGTGGGTTCCACAGGGCCTCTTTCAATTCTGCTCCCTCTTCTTCAAGCTTCTCTGAGTTACATAATATAGTCTGGGATAGGGGTTTACTTTGTTTCACGTATTTATTAACTAGTTTAACATCCTACCTTGAACATGCAGCTGATCATCTTCCTCCTCTGGAACAGATGCAAGTGGAACACTCTCACTAGGAGACGAATATTTACTCCTTAAAGAATATATTAATTCTTGAATGTCATCCATCAATGCACTCTCCTCATCATACAAATCCATCTCTTTGACCACCTCCTCTTTATTTTCTTCCACTCTGGAATCCAGAACTTTTCCCACAACATCCATAATGCTTGATTCTGAAAACTCAAGTATCTGATCCAAAGCTTTTTCTATATCTTCGCTACTATGGCTTGCATTCCAAGCAAGCTCCATCTCTACCTTCATGTCGTGAAACATAGCTTCTATCCTAAACATGTGTTGAAGGCCAAGGTACTTTCGTAGACGTGTTACACGCTTTTCATCAAGAAAATCTCTGATTATTGTAAGCCGCTTCACAGACTCGTTGAAGTCTGTTCTAGTGTCATTTGTGGTTCCCGAGCTGTCACCAGGGCTGGGAAAACGTGCAGATTGCTGGTGGTCATTTCTTGTATGCTCTAAATGTTGCACCTCTTTCGAAACCTTCTGTGAAAAGCCCTCTGGGAGATGGTCCTTTCCTTGGTTAAAGTCATTGTTGTCTTCTGAGTCAGGAGATTGCAAATTATGTTCTTCCACAGCTGATGGTTCCTCAGCTTCAAAAGACTCCTTGTCATCTTCCATATGTTCCACCTCATCCAGTTTAGCATCTTCACTCACTAATACATCAACCTCTTTGTCCCCAGTCTCACTTGTACCTTGCCTGCTGATTGGTTTTTTAGTCTCCTTAGAAAATGAGTTTGTTTCCTCTCCTATTTCGTAAGTAGGATTTGCAGTTCCCAAAACAGCTTCACTTAGTGCTTCTAACTCATGGTTTGTACTTTTAACATTTGCTGTATCATCCTGCACATCTGAAGCCCTTGCTTGGGACAACTTTGCACTTGCAGCATTCTCATCTTCAAGTAGCTCTCCTTCTACTTGCTTCAGGTCAGGGTTGTCTTCAGCACCTGGCTCTTCAGACTGCAATTCTGATCTTAGTGTTTTTTCTTCAGCTAAATTTGTGCCAAGATTTCTGTCTGAATCTACATCCTCAGTATGAGCAGTTCCTTGCTGAGTAACATTCTCTATATTAGTATTCCGTGTAGTGCTTTTTGATTTTTCTTCAGGGGAACTTTCCTCAATGCTTTCTTTAAACACTGTCATCTTGCCAAGAGTTCTTGAAAGCTCTTTTCCATCTGCTTCTGAATACTCATTTTCCCATGGCCTAGGTTGCTCAACAGCTCCTCTGTGTCTTGGGTCTCCCTGCCCTGTAGAGATTTCTTTCATGTTTCTACTTTTTATTTCAGGTTCTTTGTTAAGAGAGGTGGGGTTTTGATTCTCATGATAGGTCTCCCCTGTTTGTTTCAAATCTTCTTCATGTCCTAAAAGTTCTTTCTCCACAGTGGGCATTCCATGCTCCAGTTTCTCTTTTAAGAGGTCAGTATCTCCTAAGTCACTTTGAGATGCATTTTTTACCTCTTCCACTGGTTTGGCTGGAACATCAACAGAAGGCTTGTCCTCAGCTCTTCCTTTCTCCTTTGTTTTCTCCCATAACTTTTTGTGCTTTAAATCATTTTCCAAGACCTCTTCCAAGGTGTCATCTTCAAACTTTTTCTCATCTTTCTGTATTTGAGCAAATGGCACTCTTTCTGGACTTCCGTTGATATTGCCAACAGGTGGTTTAAAAGCATCTTGCTTGCTTTTAACAAATGATTTGGATTCCAGATCATCCCCTGGATGGGATAAAACATGAGGATCAGGCACAGCTATACTCTTCAGCTCTTCATTTTGTGACTCAGTACTCTTCAGCTCTTTAGTATGTGACTTGGTTCCATCAACCATGAGCTGCTCTTCGAACTGTTCAGTTCTGTTTGTTTTTTCTTTTGAACCCAGTTCACCTGTACCAATAGGTTCCTTTCTAAGGAGCTGTTTGGACAGATCCTCAGGTTGAGATGTTGCTAGTTGTTCTCTCTTACTAATTAGCATCACCTCATCCTGTTTCTCTTTTGTTTCTTGAGATTCGAACCTGTCCACACTTATACTGTGACCCGACTTCTTGCTTTTACTGAAGGCATCGTTAAGGATTAATGTATCTGAATTGTGTTCTTCCTCATAATCTCTTTGGTTATTTAGCTCTGTAGCACCCTTTGCCTCTTCATCAAGTTCATGAATTTGTGACTCAATGTTGTCATTTTCATCATCACTTAAATGTGCTGGGGATGCAGTTTCCTCCTCTGCTGTAAAAGACAGCAAAGGGATTTGTTCAGACTGATCTGAAAAGTCCGACTCCTCTGCATCACGAGTATCGATGTTTAAATCTTCATTAAAATCATCTTCCAGCGATGTAACAAGACGAGTCACCTCATCATCTGATACAACGGCATCAGCAGTTGAGCCAAATTTTGTTTTCAAGTTCACAGAGAGCTCTCTGTTTAAAAGTGTATAGGCATTTAAGTCTTCACTCTCTTTGTCAAGTTGACTGGTTTCACCCTGAGGAATACTAGCATTTTTGGTATTTTCACTGTCTAGCCCTTTTAGTTTCCCATGCAGCATTCCTTTCAAGTGCTCACGTGCAATTTTATCTCCCTGAGAGTTTTGTTCATGACTATTGACACTGGAGTCTCCCCCAGGATTTTCAGTTCCTTCTGTAAGAGAACTGTCTACTTCTTCTGTCATAGCGAGGGCTTCCTTGTCATCTTCTGTGTTGAGCTCAGGATTTTCCATCTCCAAAGAATCAAGGGACGTTACTGTATCAACCTCTTCAATCTCCTCATCCCTTTCAATTCCTTCAGCTGGTTTGGTCTGTGGGTCACTTGATTCAGTTTCCCCTTCATTTGCTGTGGCCTCTTGCAATGACTTCAAAAGCTCATCCACATTATAATTATCAAAATCATCCCTTCCTCCATCAAAGCAGACAAAATCTGTTTCCTGAAATGAAAAACAGTATGTAGCCACAAATATTTTATTTTCTACATCGATAAGACCAAATCCATTTGGTTGGTTAGAGAGAAACACAGAAGCAAAGTAAACTATATTAATCATACAGAATTAACCCCTTGAATCCTTAACCAAAACTCTTTTAAATCAGTCAAAGTTTTGTCCAAGGGTCTGAAGATGCACCCACGAACAGGCCTTACACAACTCTGGAGTTACTAGCTGTAAGTGCATGAAAGCCATTTATGTGTGTAAGGTTGAAGGATCAATTCTAGAATCACAGGGCTAACTGTATTAGGTTTTGTTTCTGATAGTACATTAAACTTCAAAAGTTGGGCAAAAAGAACCAATTCTGAATACATACCAAACACCCTACGTGCGAGCCAGCTAGCAGCATTTCTAGAGCTCAATCCAAATAGATTTTGTTAGAAGAAAAGCAGAGTGTTCAAGAAACGAAAGATCAGTGCCCACATTTTGGGCTGATGCTTACACACTCATCTACAGACATAGTTGCACAAACACTCCAAGCCCACAACACGTATGTGCACCTCTGCACAGATGTAGCTGCTTCATAACAAAAAGTAACTAAGGATCAATGATGCTGCAATTCTCTTTCTCAAGGATTTTACTGAATACTGAGGTAAGAAACAGTGAGAAGCCCAACTGAAAAATAACAAATAATACTTACATCTGTTGGTAATTCTAGCTCCTCATTGGAATAATTATGATTTATTTCAAGTAAATCCTTTGGAAAATATCCAAAATCGCTTCCAACCTGCCAGAAAACAAATAATAAGCAAAGAAAAAGCAGTAAAGCAGCTTTCAAGATCATGTCACTATGTTAAAATCATACAGACACAAGTACATCAAACTCACTCTTCAGTAATTCTATGTGAAGTCAAACACAGTGAATAAAACAAAGATTAGTGACACCTTGTTTACACAAGAGTTTTCACTGAGGTTTTATACTTACATTTCACAACACCCTTGTGAAGTGGCTAAGTTTTACTACTCATGTTTTAAAGCCTGTCCCATAACAAATTATTATGAGAGTTGGGAGTGAAGCCCAGGCATTCTGACTCTTGTGCTTTAACTACTATGGCGTGCTCTCACTGGCACACATATGCCTCAAGAATTTTCTCAAGTAGTAAGAAGAGAATCTTTGAATATTAAGACTTACATCCAACTCACAGTGCTATAGCCTGAAATATGCTCACTTTGTAGCTTAAGAGCAAAAAAAAAAAATCTTAAAGCAGATTTTAGGAAAATGCAAAATTGCACTTGAGGTAATAACCTATTTTAAAACCTGTGTGGAAAATATAAACCCTCTGTAAATGCACTTTTGCTTTTCAGTGACTAACACAAGCACAAATCAGGGGCAGATGGCTATTTTCAAGTGAGTCAACATGCCAAGCCAAGGCAAACAAGGAGACAAGAATCTCTTATCATTCACTAGATAAGATCTAAACAGTAATGCTCTCCCTTAAGAGTTCTGACAACGGCTGTCAAGAAGCCAATATTAATAGCATGCTATCACTGTGCAGATTAGATAGTCCAGGCAATTAAAGTCTGGTGGACACACCTAGAAGGGTACATTGTTACTAGAAAAACAAAATATCCAGGGGGAAAGAAAAGCATTGGTCATTTCCTCAGTGTTTGGTTTTAGGAGGAAGATGATAATTTGCCAATTTTCTTGAAGAGTTTGTTTGGGAAGAGCACACAGTTAAAGATCAAATTAAAAAAAAGGAAACTAGTTATGTTAAAACAATTAAAGGATACATAGATATATATATTGTTACATTGATACCACTGAAATAGGGTAACATGGGCTGAAGTCTTACAAATGTACAATGGCATAAAAAAGAGGAAAATTGTATCCAGTAAATAATACGTAGTAAATACTTTTTTGCTGCTATGATGCAGGTGAAGTAAGCACTGATAGGGATTCCTTTTTAAACTGTTTCTTCAAATCTTACCTTCCATAGCTGATATCTAAGTTAGTTACATAGCTATTAAATACCCATTACCTTCCTGACTTTTGTAGGAAGATAAATAGAGATACTCTCTGATGGAAAAGTGATAATGTATGCAGTTCTGTTATTAGAAATTACTGGGAATGGGAAATTAAACTAAATGAGTCAAATCAAAGGCTTGTCCTTGTGTGATATACTACAGTTTTACTCTGATTTAGCCTGTTTCTCTCTACAAAGTTCTATTCCAGTTTTAAATGATCTGTGTGAAAACAAAAGCCAAAGCTTCAAAGTAGCCTCCTTACAGACTAACCTCCGTGACTATCATTACAATTAGGCACTACAATTTGAAACTCATTTAGTGTATGGTTGGCAGTTTGGATTACAAGTCCTCTGCAGTGACCCAGTTTGCCACTTATGTGGTTTATGAGCCATATGTGATCTGCGTGCCCAGAACTTCATCTGCTCCTCTCCCTACAAATCCTCTCTTGTAAGGGGAAAAATGCTTCATTGTGCAAATAAAGGAAACATTCCTCATTCTCTACAGACATGACAGAGGAAAAGAATTATGAATGCCAAGTAAATAAGGTAGAAAAAAGTGTATCCTTCACTTCCACTCCCTCCCCAGCTAAGAGGCTGTGGATGGATGAAACATAAAGCTGTGTGCACAGCGTCTGTCCACACCAGTGCCCACGTGTGAGAAAGCCATCTAACATATAGAATATATATTACAGGAAGGTTCCAGAATTTTTTTTTCCACATGCAAAATACTCACTGAGCTCAACTGCAAGCAATAAAGCATACTTAAGACTGGGATCATAAAATGAATCTATTTTGTTAAAATACAGCACGCTGGTTGGCACAGGGCAAAAAAAAAAAATCAACAATGGCTTTAAAAAGATGGAGTGGATTAGAATAGCAAAAGCAAATAAAGCCCAGACTCAACTGCTATAGATTTTTCAACCTTGGTGAAAGGCTCCTTTTTTATCAGATCACCTCCTTTCAGGTCAGAA
Organism: Dromococcyx pavoninus; assembly: GCA_033558185.1. NCBI lineage: Eukaryota > Metazoa > Chordata > Aves > Cuculiformes > Neomorphidae > Dromococcyx > Dromococcyx pavoninus. The sequence goes on along the minus strand of JAUMJL010001108.1, from coordinate 299,574 downwards.
ATACTACTGTCTTTCTCATGTCTCCTCAAAATTAGTTTCAGAATTAGAGCCTGTATTTACAACTTGTTTAAAAGAACCCCCAGGTTGTAGTAGTTGAAGCTTCTCATACACACATTCCCCTAACCTCTTTCCCTATCTGAAGGTCAGAATACCAGTTATCCCTTGATTTCATAGTTTTCATTATTCCCTAATAAATATTTTACCCAAAAACTCTGGGGACTGGAAAAGGCAGTAGGGTAGATAGAAGTGACCAAATGATACACACAAGCACACACAAAATCATGCCATGAGATCCCAAAATATCTGCGGCAGAAGGTAACATGCCTTCTACTGGAATTCATTTCATCATGGACCTCACTAGTTAGCCTCTTTTTAATTCACAAGCCTCAGCCTCCCCTTAGCTCCAAAACTGCACACAGCAGGCACAGCTGGTCTGCATAAATCAAATTGCCCAGCTGAACCTGGCATGGGAAGTCACAATCCACAAGAAAGAACCCAGTGCTATCTGCAGGTCAGGGACAGGGTCAGATGTGCCTGTGTCCTCCTCAACGTACAAGGGTGGGCACCTCTGATCCCACTGCAGCATTTGCAAACTGATTGTTGCAATGTTACAACTAATACAGAAGTGGTTAATCAAACTGGGGAAAAAAGAAATAAGTATTATAGACATCAACCAAAAGGAATTAGTCTGTCATCACTACCCTAACAAAAGGAACACAGAAAATAGCACAAAACAATTACAGAATGACAACAAATAAAATGGACCTTTGCAATTCTTTTACATCTACCAGCTTCTGCATTTACTTTCTAAACTCAAAGCAAACATCCTTTTAACTTGGAGACACACCTAACTGTCGCATGAGCTTCCTAGGAGTGCCTAATTAAACTGAATATTAACTCCACAATTACCTTACACCTGCTGTCTGCTCTTGCAGCCTGCATATACCTTATTAGAAGATGCAAAATCGACCCCATGCTGCTACTCCATGTTTCAAGAACTGGCAGCCCTGGAAACCTGTACTGGCTAATTAACCAGATTATTTATGGTACAGTACATGTCAGAAGGGAATTACCAGCATGATACAATTATAAACTATTATTTAACCGTGTGCTGCAGTTTTCTGCTCTCTTCTGTATTATTCTAATTGGATTCAGCTCCTGCTGAGAGCTTGGCTGTCCACACCCAGCCTGAACAGGTTAGAGAAAGTGATACATCCTGCTTTCCGCTAAACCACTAGTCCCACAGTCAACACCCAGCTGTGACTTCAGGCAGCCTTGACCACTGGTGCAGACAACTGTCATAAGAAAGGAGTTTGAAGTAAACCATTTGGACATAAAAAGGCATGCAGAGGTAGCATGGGAAGGAGGTAACAGGGATTAGGTCTAAGCAACCTCCAGACTGCCAGCATTTTCAATGGAAGTCCACAAAAACTGCTTTTCCGCCAGAGTACCTCAATTCTGCTTCTGTCAGGCAAATAAGCTCTTTATCATTAAAGCCAAGAGAAGTTTTCTGTGGAGCAATGGCAAATACAGGGACTCTCCTTCCCCATTAACCCTCTCCTGATTGCCCGAAGACAAGTACTTGGACAAGGCCACTGCTCTGCTAGCTATAATAACAATGTGTTATTACAGCTGAAAGAGAGACAGGCTTTTTAAAAATCAAATTTACCTTAATTCTTCTTAGTTTTACTACTTCCCTCCCCAAAATGTGCATGCAGCTTAGCTAAAAAGGGGAAGACAGAAGCTGAATATTAGGAAGAGAACTGTGAATAAAATATGTACGTGGAAAAATCTTTAGCAGGATTACAGAGTGCAGGAGAAGACCATGTCACAGGTAAACACAAGCACAGGCTTAAGCCTCCCTAAATGGGAAGGGAGGCTCATGAGCTACCACTTACAGTGCTCCAAAGGGAGTTTTCAACAGAAAGGCAGTTTTGCAACAGTTTTTAATACACATTAGCATTGCCCATTTTTCACAGCACTTAACGACCTCAGTTTTATCAAACCACATCCCATTTCATGTCGATCTCAAGACAAAATGGCATTCATTACATTATTTAGCTCTGTTCAAAACCCTAAGTGTTTTCCTACAAGGCAAATGGAAAAAACGATTACCAACAGTAAGTGCTCAGAAAGCAGAACAGTACTTACACTTCCAGCCCAAAGCTCAGTTGATTCTCCTATTAGTTTGTAATACACATACACCGCTTCTCCCTTCTTAAAATTTACAAAGCGACAATCTGGACCCTTAAAATCCTGCATGGCCCTCCCTCGGCACATCAACACTGTCCAAAGAAAACAACAAAAAAAGAGTATTACATTGAAAATAATAATAATAAAGTAGTTTGATAAAAATGGTCTTTTCTAACTGGCAGAAAACACTACCTCCCCGCACACACCGGTTTCCCATTTTACAGATTGGATCAAGAGATAAGAACTTAAAGCTATAACAGAAATACGAGATTATTAAAAAAAGGGCAAGCTCACCGATCAAGATAAGGGTTTGACAAAGCACTTCAGAATAATATTTCAGAAGCGTGCTATGAAGCTAATGATTAATATCAGATTAGCCGGGCTGAGATAACTCCCGTGTCCCAGCGCATCAGCCCTGGCGTTATTCGATGACCAAACGCCCCCCACAGTGCGGGTTTTTCACAAGAGGGGAAAAAAAAACCCAGGGCGCTGCTGGGATCTGGAAACTTGGTCGAGAGGATAGGGACGTCACGTGAACCTTTTTCCGAATCTCCCAAATTTCCGTGCGTAAGCCGGGGTGGGAAGGGAAAGAGACAGAGCGAGCCTTTGGGAAATGCCTCCTCCTGCATCTTTTCCCGTAAAAACTTCCCGGGGAGAGGGGTGCCTCCCGCCGCCCCGGGATCCCCCGGCGTCCCCACTCACTACTGCACTCGGGGTCTGCGCAGCGCTTGCGCTCGGCGAAGCGGCGGCCCAGCTCGGCGGCCCCGGCGCGGGGCAGGGGCAGGGGCAGGAGCAGCAGCAGCAGCGCGAGCAGCAGGCGCGGGGCCGGCGGCGGCGCGGCGGCCATGTTGGCGGGGCCGCGGCGGGGAGGGAGCCGACACGTCAGCAGCGCCGGCGGGAGAGCGCGATGTGGCGGGGAGGGACCCGGCCTGACCCTCCCTTCCCTCCCGGCGGCATCTCGAGCCTCATCCCGCCCCCATCCACACAGGGGGACTCTCCTGCGGCGGGAGAGAGTCCGGCTCTGTTTCATAGAGTGGTTCGGGTTGGAAGGGGCCTTAAAGCCCATCCAGCTGCAACTCCCCCTGCCATGGGCAGGGTCACCTCCCACCAGACCAGGCTGCTCAAGGCCCCATCCAACCTGGCCTTGAATACTTCCAGGGAGGGGGCATCCACAGCTTCCATGGGCAGCGTTTGCCAGTGTCTCACCACCCTCATTGCAAAGAAATTCTTCCTAATGTCTAATCTGAGTCTTCCCCCTTCCAATTTAAAGCCATTCCCCGTCATCCTGTCACTCCTTGCCCATGTAAAAAGTTCCTCCCCAGCTTTCCTGTAGCCCCTTCAGGTACTGGAAGGCCACTATAAGGTCTCCCTGGACCCTTTTTCTTCAGGGTGAACAAGCCCAGCTCTCTCAGTCTGTCCTCATAGCAGAGGTGCCCCAGCCTTCTGATCATCTTTGTAGCCCTCCTCTGGACCTGTTCCATATCCTTCTTATGTTGGGGATTCCAGAACTGCGCACAAAACTCCAGGTGGGGTCTCACAAGAGTGGAGTAGAGGTGGGGAATCGCCTGCTTTGACCTGCTGCCCACGCTTCTTTTGATGCAGCCCAGGACATGGTTGGCCTTCTGGGCTGCGAGCACACATTGCCGCCTCGTGTTGAGCTTCTCATCAATCAGCAACCCCAAGTCTTTCTCTGCAGGGTTGATCTCAATCATGTCATCCCCCACTCTGTACTGAAACCATAGATTGCCCTGATCCAGGTGCAGGACCTTGCATTTGGCCTTGGTTGAACATCATGAGGCTAGTAGAGGGGCTCCCCACACTCTGAAGGGATGTAAAGGAAGGTCCTGCCCCTTATTTGTGCTTATTAATGGCGGTTTTCACTAGCAGAGTATTGCTAAAGCATTAAGAATAGCCCAGCGGCCTGATGATGGTGCAGAGAAGATGTAATTCCTCCTGGCACCTCTCCCCCCCGCCGAGTGCAAGGATCCAACAGATCCACATGCCCATCCTGGTGCTCTCCCACGAAAGTTCCCATACCCACTTGAGGAGCCAGCATATTGCTTCCCCAGTGACCTCCCAGGAGACCGAGGTTAAACCTGTGGTCACGGCAGGCAGTGAACTCGATCACCCGTAGCCCCACGAAGGAAAAGTGCAGGCAAACAAAGAGTCTCACACCCAGTTGCTGAAAGTACAGGGTACCACCCAGGCTTATGTCTGCCCTTTAGCTTCTGTTTGTTGCTACTTTTTAGCTATGAAGGCCTGCAAACCAAAACATGTGTTACTTACATGTGCACTTGCACTTTTTCATTAGCTTTTCTTTATATCCAACATATTTTTATTGTGTGAGATCTAAAATGCTAGAACAACAGCAGAAGTCACAATAGTCACATACAGGAGAAAAATGAATAAAACTTTGAATCATAGAATGGTTTGATGTGGGAAAGGACCTTGAAGATCATCCAGTTCTAACAGCCCTGCCATGGGCAGGGACATCTGCTACTAGATCAGGTTGCTCAAAACCTCATCCAGCCCACCCTTGGGCATCCATGACTTCTCTGGGCAACCTGTTCCAGTGTCTCACCACCCTCACAGAAAAAAATATTCTTCCTAATATCTAATCTAAGTCCCCCCTCTTTCAGCTTAAAACCATTACCCCTCATCCTGTCCCTGCACTCCCCTTTAAAGAGCCCCTCCCCATCATTCCTGTAGGCCCCATCTAAGCACTGGAAGGCTGCTCTAAGATCTCCCTGGAGCTTTCCCTTCTCCAGGCTGAAAAAGCCTAATTTTCAGCCTGTCCTTCTATGGGAGGGGCTCCAGTTTTCTGATCATCTTTGTGGCCCTCCTGCTCTTTTCAGACCCTTGGGATTCATTCAGCACAGCAACTCACTCAAAAAGGGAATAAAAGATGCAGCCAAGAAGGGACAGATAATATAAGAGTCTTTTTGCTAGTCTGCATAGCTGAGGTGTTTTTAAGAGCACTTTTAAAAGATATATTTGCAAGCACTCTTATCTTCAGCTGCTTGGGGTTTATTCTGCAACTAATGTAGAAGCTGTTGATCCTACTGTTCTGCTTATTGCCAGTTCCTATCACAAGAGTTAGCAATCACCACTGGTAATTGCATTAGAGGCACAGCTCCTGTTAGAATCTTATCCTCATGATTACTGATCTTTGTGCTACATACTCTCATTGCCATAGCTTCATTGTACAGGGCCTGAGATTAGTTACTACTATGTAATCTCTGAAAAATACACAAGCATTTAATTTTCATCTGCCCTCTAGAGCAGTTTAATATTTTAATCACATTATGAAAGAACATCAAGGTAAAGGCAGGTAGCTTCCTCAGTGCTGCGATGAACGGTCTTGGTACTGCTTTGCCAAATGTACCTAGACATCCTGCCACTTCTTACAGCCAGGTCTATCCCGAAACCAAGGAAACATCCACACACTACAGCAACACAAGGATTCATTCACCCAGCGCCCACAGATGCTCTCCAGGCCCAGTGCAATCTCACAGCTGTAGCATGCATCTTCGATGACAGCCTCCCTTGAATTTTGTTGATATTCTTGTATTTCACATCCTGTAAAATGAGGTGATATCTATTCGCCATTGCTGATATTGGCTGATAAAAAGCTCTAAGAAAGCCTAACTCATAAAATTCAGTGGTGAATTTTATCACAATTTACAATACGGGAGTTAATATATTCAAGTCATGTTTTGTGGTGACTGTCTGAATGAAAGACAAGTCATTTTTCCCTTGACATTAACATTTCTTGTGGCTTAATGCCCAGCCTGATTTTTAGCTCCTTGTGAAGACAGAGCTGTCTAGTAATTTCTCATCAGTACGAGGTAATCAAGCTTATCTTTATTAAAAGACCAAGATAAAAGGTAATGGCATCTGTGGTCATAAAGACAAGGGCAAGACAGGGACATGTGAAAAGACACAAGATTATGTACTTCTTGTGTAAGTTATTGCCTTTATTGTGCAATGATGAGTAGCTCACAGTCAATACATACACGAGTTTACCACTGCAACCATCTAGCACTCCCTATAATTTCACGTATTTCATAGAAATAATGTACCTACTTATTAACAAATGCAGCTTTCCACAATACGTGACATAAAAATAAAAATATTCCACTTAGTTCAATTTAGATATTTTAGGCAAAATTTCCATCAGTCTTCAACACCAATCTTGGAAATAGATAGATATATTCAATCATAAGAGTAGTTCATGAGGAATCTAACATTTTGTATGTGTCTACAGTTACAAAGCTGTTCTCCCATCTCTTCTGCACTGAAGTATCTACTAAAGTAACTAATACCCAGTAACAAGATCAGTTATATAAGAATCAGCACAGATTCTCATTCATGAATGGCACAAGCCAAATGCAAATGTGCTTCTAAGCAAACGAGATCTTTAAGAAATAAGGTGGGGTAAGTTGGGTAGTGAAATTAAGAGTCCTGATGTAGCAAAATATCAGAAATGTAGTGGAAGTGACACCACGCTTGTGGAAAGCCAATGATCGAGACATTCATACGAGGTATACATTACAAAGGACAAAAAAGATGACACTGTTAAAGAAGTGGTGCTTTATAATGGTAAAGATAGTTAACCATCAATTAACAATATAAAACAATTATGAACTGGAATGCTGGTCACAACAACTGGAAGAACACAGGATCTAAACCCAACAAAAGTAAAAGGAGACTTCTGTTATGCCCACAAAGAATTATTAGGTATGATATTAAGGTATGATAATGAGGTTAAATACTACAAACAACTGCTCTGCCTTGCAGTTGACCCAGGATATTGGATTACATCAACCTTTAATCTGAGTGAGTTTATTATGTACTCACCCTCACATGGCAGAGCTGTTTGGAAAAAGCCTGTAAATTCTCACTTGGAAAAATGGACTTTACACATACCAAAACACTCCATGGCAAGGTCAGTCGCCAAAAGTGATTTAAAGAAACAAGTTCTAGCAAAAATTTATATGAAACAGGTTCTGTGGTTGAGACAGATTTTTACAATCCAGGTACCTGCAGGAGCACAGGCAATATTATTGCTCTACGATGCACAAGATTTCCGTTTGGAATCCTTTTCTTCTGTAGAACATAATGTTCTAAATTACAAACTAACAGAAAATTGCCAATACAGCTCATGGAAAGAGTGACAAGAAGATCTAGCTGACTATCACTTTTAAAGTAACGATTGCATTACTCACTATTCTAGCAATGTTCTGCTTGTGCTACGTGTAGGATTAAACAGCTCTCTGCCACTCTACTGAACACATGCAGCTGGCCTCTTGTGTGAAGCAGGGTCCCTCCTGCTTCACCCTGTGCTAGCATTTCTCATTTTGCCACTGCCACAGGCAGATGAGCCTGCACACCTCACCTGCAGCAGCTCTACAGGCTCAGAAGCCAGGTCCCAGGGCCTCAGGAACGTGAGAAAAGTCAGCTCACAGGTATAATTTTAGAGAGGACAAAGTCTTAGAAGCAAAGACATTTATTTACAGTGCTGGGTGCATACGGGGATGGAGCCTTCTCCTTGCAGACCGTTTGGTCCCGCTCATGTACATTTATTTAGGGTATTTATACATATTCAATTTAGTTCCCATTATTAATTTACTTTTGTTACACCCACCCCCCCAAAAGGAAAGTAGACCATTATCTAGACAGTTAGCTCTAATTTACAGCTTTGCTAAATTCCATCCTTCACACAGCACCTCCCTATCTCCTCTTGATTTACGTCTTGCTAAACCCCATCCTCCACATAGCTGTGTAAATCCCTGTCTCCTCTTCCCTTAATTGGGTATTTGGAGACTTACATTCTTCCCGACCTCCTACTGATTTCAAATATCACAATCTGTTTGAAGCAAAACTTTTATTTATCTATTACAGGAAGCTTCCAGCGCCTCTGCCAACTGTTTCTGCACTGCCAGTGCTGTGTCAAATCCAGAACACACACCATCCTTACATGCTGCTGTGATCGTAAGTGTTGGTCAAAATAAAACTCTCTAAGACTCTTTTTTTAAGTTTTAGAAAGCAAGCATTCTTTATTCAGCGCTGGGTGCTCACAGTATTAGCTCCACCTAACACACACAATCACAGAATGACCTGAGTTGGAAGGGACCCACAAGGATCATCGAGTCCAACTCCTGTCCGTGCATAGGACAACCCCAACATTCACACCACGTGTCCAAGTGCATGGTCCAAACACTTCTTGAATATTCTTAGGCTTGGTGCCGTGACTGCTTCCCTGGGAGCCTGTTCCAGTGCTCCACCACCCTCTCAGTGAAGAACTTTTTCGTAATATCTAACACAAACCTCCCCAGCACATCTTCCTGCCATTCCCTGGAGTCCTATCATTGGTCACCAGAGAGAAGAGGTCAGCGCCTCCCTCCCTTGTGAGGAAAAAGTAGCTGGCTATGAGGTCACCCCTCAGTCTCCTCTTCTCCAGGCTGTAACAGACCAAGTGACTTCAGCTTCTCCTCATACAATTTCTCCTCTAGACCCTTCACCAGCTTTGTGGCCTCCTCTGGACACTCTCCATAGCTTGATGTCCTTTTTATACTGCAGTGCCCCAAACTAGAAACACATCCAGATACAAGCAGGAGAGCATTTTATCTTCTCATTACATGCATATATATTTTATTTCTCAAAAAGTCTTTACGTATTCAAACTATCAGAACTACTCTTAATGATGGCACACTCACTACACTTGTGCATTTCTACTACTAGAGTCTCTCTGGTGGCATTAAGGAGTTACTTCAAAGTATCTTCTTTGTCAAACTGGCCTTTAAGTATGCCTGGTTAAGGTGATGTTCTGCAACATGTACCCTCTCCAAGGCTTATCTCCTCCAGCCCTTTCACTTATACAATTCATGCATACAAGGGTACTCATTACTCTAAGCAATCATTATTATATATGGATACATATCTAAACTGCAAGGTCAGACAGCTGGCTCCAAAGCCCCAATTAGCAGTGAAGTTCATAAAAACATTAAAATTAGTTCTTGGAAAGTAACAGAATGTGGGTAAGATTTCTGGGAAAATCTATACACATGCATGTAGGTGAGGATTACATTCTGTTCCCAGCTTTTCATCTCGTCACGTGATTAATGGAAATCTCTCCCTCACGCGTGCTGCTGCTTTCTAAATCTCGAAAACGAGTCTCAGAGTTTATTTACCGGCATTTTCGGTATCAGAGGCGCTTTGCTGCTAGCACGAGCCCCCTTCCCCTCACAGCGCCAACGCGGCGCTGCTCTCCTCCCGCAGCGCGAGGGCGCCGAGGCTGGCCTTTCCTTTTACCCCCTCGCCATCACAGCGGCGGCGCTGTGCCATCTGGCGATCAGGACGCGTGCGCGGCCCGGGAGCGCCGCTCCGGTGGCGCCTGCGCGCTGCGAGCCTGGCCGTGAGGGGGCGGTGGCTGTGGAGCCTCGCTCCGACTGAGCCTCTCTCGCACTGGGGGCGGGCGTTCGGCGGGGCTGGGTTCGCCGGAGGCCTCCTCGCAGCCAGGCAGCCTGCCAGGGTCAAAGATGGCGGCTGCGCGCTGCGGCCGGGCGGGGAGGAGTCGATAGTGCCCGCCGCGCCATGGACAGCGCCGAGGAGGAGCTCGCGGCGAAGAGCCCTGTCGGGCAGGCGGGGAGCGCCCTGCTGCCGCCCCTGCGCCTGCCCTGCCCGCCGCCCTACCTCGACCAGCCAGGTAAGGGCCTCTCGCCGCGCCTGCCCGCTCTCCCCCGGCCCTGAGGGAGGGGAGCCCGCCTCGCCCCGCTGTGCCCCCTCCCCGGCAGCTGCGCCGGCGGCCGCGATTCCTGGGGGCCCTCGCGGCAGTGCAGGCCGGCGAGGGGATCGGTCACAGAAGCGATAGAGCAAGCTGAGTGCGGCGGGTGTCACAGCAGAAGGACGGGGTGTCTTCCAGAGGGACCTGGGCAAGCTGGAGAAGTAGGGCTGTGTGAGCTGCTTGAGGTTCTTACAAGGTCATCTGGGAGAAGGACTTGGGGTTGCTGATTGATGAGAAGCTCAACACGAGGCGGCAATGTGTGCTTGCAACCCAGAAGGCCAACCATGTCCTGGGCTGCATCAAAAGAAGCGTGGGCAGCAGGTCAGAGGAGGTGATTTTCCACCTCTACTCCACTCTTGTGAGACCCCACCTGGAGTTTTGTGCGCAGTTCTGGAATCCCCAACATAAGAAGGATATGGAACAGGTCCAGAGGAGGGCTACAAAGATGATCAGAGGGCTGGGACACCTCTGCTATGAGGACAGACTGAGAGAGCTGGGCTTGTTCACCCTGAAGAAAAAGGGTCCAGGGAGACCTTATAGTGGCCTTCCAGTACCTGAAGGGGCTACAGGAAAGCTGGGGAGGAACTTTTTACATGGGCAAGGAGTGACAGGATGACGGGGAATGGCTTTGAACCGGAAGGGGGAAAATTTAGATTAGACATTAGGAAGAAATTCTTCATGATGAGGATGGTGAGGCACTGGCACAGGTTGACCAAGGAAGCTGTGGATACCCCCTCACTGGAAGTGTTCAAGGCCAGGCTGAATGGGGCCTAGTTACATCAGCCATTCCAGGTTGCTTCCCAGTAGCTTGTGTAGCAGGGCCTTGCCCTCAGTGGCTGTGGTCCTTGGTGCGTTCAATCTTGTGGTGTTCACTGTGGATTTAAGTTTCTTAGTATTTGGAACGTTTAAGGTTAGGAACAGGTATCAAGACTGGACCTGTAGGTATGTTGGTTAAAGGTAACTTTGTATAATACACTGTACTAAAACTGCTTCAAGCCAGTGCTTGAGTTGTTCCTTTTGCCTACAGTGTCCAGGTAGGGTGTTCCCTCACAGAAGGCTTGAAATTTGTTGTAGGCTCACATTAGACCATGGCCATGAGCTTTGAACGGGTGTGGGAGTGAGGTTTTGGTTTTGTGCTGTAACAGGCGTTGAACCAGTATCTGTGTTAGAAGGGTAGGTGGCCTTTTCCAGTGCTGTACTTCAAAGAGAATAATTCTCTATGTTTATTAGTGGTTTTAGTGGGAATTATTTAGCCTTTGATACTGGAATAGCATGTCTCTATGTGTGAGTGCAAACCTGCATATGTGGGGCACAAACTTAGATGATGATTGGTAAAGGAAGAAAATGGTTCCCAAAATATAAGAAAACCAACTGTGAAGTTATCAGAGCACCGTGTTCTTTCAGCAGGGCCATATTGTGTAATAATTGGCTTTTCACTGTTTCAAGTGTCTGCAGCAGTATGCTACTTGTGTAAAATGCCTTTTTATACTGAATTTCTAGCATTTGCCATAGCCTTCCTTCCCTGCAGACTAGTAGGTGTGTTTAACTTAAAAACCAAGTAGCTTAAGATCCCTTCCTGTAGTATCCAAGCAAGATGATATAAGAGAGATAATGAGATGGTAGGCACATTGTTATCTGAAGAAGGGTTGTTACAGTTGTGGGCTTGGTTGATTTTTTTTTGTTTGTTTGTTTAGCATCTTCCCATGAGCACAAATTAAACTTCAGGAAGAGCAAGGATGTGTGTTTAAATTACATTCAGGATGCCATGCTACAAAAACAATGGAAAAGGGCTGCGGAGTTTCTGACCTTCTATGCTGAGGCACTAGAGAAAGACTTTTCTAGAGAATACATGGGTCCATCAGAGGTAAGCCAGTGTCCTTTATCAGGCTTCTTTTGCAATTGAAAAAGTACTTGTAAGAAGGACCTATAATACTTCAGGATCAATATTTGTCTTAAATAAGTAATCATAGGCTTGATTTTTTTTTAAATTTAAAAAAAGACCTGAAAAGGCAACTTTCATAAACCACACTAGTTTCTTTACAAAACAAAAAAAAAGTAAACCAAAACCTAAATCAAAACAGCGATGCTTCCAAAAACAAATAAGCAACTCTTCATGTGCTGATGTAGAAACTCTTGGTGGGAAGGCTGCAGAGAAGTACACCGGACCTCCTCATTGGTAGTGCTCAAGGCTGCATGATGTCCAGTTACTCACCAAAAGTCTGCCTGGAGCTTGAATTCTCCTGGTATCTTACTTTCAGAGAATCTGCAGTGCTATCTGATGTTTTTCCTGACAGATTTCTCAGTCCTCCTGAAAAGTTCTCTGGGCTTGCAGACTGTTTTTGTGGGGTTTTGTTGTTTGTTTGATTTTTACATAGGCTCTCAATGTGACAGAAAAAAGCTTCTCTCGGTATAAGTTAATTCGGTCAGGAACGTGTCTATGAAAAGTTATCTTCATGTAGTCTTCTAAAATGGAAAAGTAGTAGATGTGTTTGCCACTGGCATGCCATCGCTCAGAATCCATGTGAAAGTGAGTGGCTTATTTTGTCATTGTCAGCTTCTACTAAAACTCCTAGCAGGTAGATAGAAACAGGAGGAAAGAGATCAGAGTTGTTAAATAAATGAAGTAGACTACTTCAGTATTGGCTGTCCTGCTGGAATATTTGGCTGTTGGCAGACGTTGAAAACAGGTGCATGTAGATGGGGAAAATACTTCTAACTGGAGATAATGTTTACTGCCAAGTTCAAGTTATTATGTGTACCTTCCATCTCGGTGGAAACATATCAAAGGAAAACGAACATCAGTTTTCAGGGTTTGCATAACTTTGAAACATCTTGCTTTAGGTAAGAGGAGGGGCAACCTTCTGACGAATGCAGTTTTCATAAGCTTTGCTGGAGTGCTGTGCTTGTAATGAGCAATTGTGAAGCACCCACTGCACGATTGTAAAACTACTACTAGATGAATATCTAGGTCACTTATAGATAAGACTTAGTATTCATCTTCTATTTGCAATTCAAATGTAATGTTTTATTCATATGTTACAGTAACTACAAGTTTGGTAAGACTGTATATATGGTGGCTGTTCCCATTTTTTTAACTAAAGTTATTTTTTTAATTTCTTTCTCCCCATTAACAGATAATTTGGAGAATAGGAACTGAAATTCTGTGCCATCATTCCCGCGGCAGCATGAAAGAGTTCAACTCTTTCATAGAACAGATGAAAACATTAGGAGTAAAAAGGTATTTGAAGGTGAGTGTACTTAGTGCAGTCTTGACGTTTTTCCACGTGTTTACTAGAAGAGTATTAGTTTCTGAGTTTTCTCTTGAAGTGTATTATTGACAATAGTGTCACAGAAGGTTGTACATCTGAGTTACCAATTGCACGATAACTTAAGCGTTATTCTGTCCCTTATTTGGTCTATATATATATCACAGATGTGTATAGTCAGTTCATAGAAATGCCTTGATCCTTTATTTAATCTTCTAATTTGAAACAGTTCAATTCTTTCATGCATGCCCCAGTAGTATCTAATACACCTTAACACCTGTGAAATTGTGTTTCTAGGTCCTTAATTTGGCCGCTATGCTTCTGACTAACCACTTGTACTTAGATTTTGCCTGTTAACTGATCGCTTTGCAGGTAGCTAAGCTGTGCATAAAGCAGTAGGTTGCCTGCTGTGAATCCCTGTGTCACTCAGCTGCAGTTTTTTGATATGGTGGCTCATTCAAACCCATATTGTTTTTGTTTCTTTCACTGTTTCTTACTTGTGATGATGCTTCTGTCACATTCTGTTGTATTTGTTCAAAGCTTTCAACAGAAGTTCTATACAGGAGCTTACTAGAGAAAACAGAAGGTTTAGACTTTTCCAGTGTCTAATCAGCACAGTAGGGTGGTAGGGCACCCCTCTTTCAGGTGTTCTGCTGTTGAGCAGCCAACTGAAAAATCAGCAAATGTAAGCCAGTGGGATTTCCTTGGATTGTTTCTGGACCTTTGTTAATAGGTACAGCACTTGTTAATGGCAAGCACCTTTTCGAGACAACTGCTTTGTTGATAAAGTACCTTGGTAAGTACCACTGAATGTCTACCACCTGGTGAGCGACTTTCCACCTGACAGATTTCAAGAGCTTCAGCCCTTTTCCTTCCCAGGGTTACATCTTTGTTTATCAGATATGCTTTTGATTACTAACGCTTTTCCAGCATCTTCAGACAGGAAAAAATTACTCAGGTTCTTGGCTCATTTCCCTGCCCCCAATGGCACTTACATTCTCCTATTCCTGCATTTTTCTCAAAAATTCCATGTAAAGGTACTGTATGGATAAAAAAATGTGTCAAATGCTCTTCTAGTAAAATACTTTACTCACAGTGTTTGCAATATTTTACGTGTGTGTCAGTAATGAGTCTTTTCCTTTCATGCACATCTGTGTAAAACTTTATTGTACTGCTGGGATTCTCTCCATTTATGGTATGAAATGCTGTGTTATGGACTGTTTGAATCGCAGGTTTGTTTAGAACACGTCTTTCATCTCCTTTGTAATGGACTAATAGATGAAGCATACCAAAACCTGTCCCTGGCAGAAAGCTGGAGGTTTGGAGAACAAACAGCCATTCAAGATAAAGAAATGAAACTGATTCAGGCTTACAAGGGACTGTTGGACTACTATAGCTGGTCTAAGCAGAAGAACATCTTGTTAGAGCTTGGTAAGTCCTAATGAACTGTAAAGTCCAGCTTGCTTACTTGTGCAGGCACCATGATTTGCTTTGACACCTTTTTGATGTGAACTGCTCTTCTGCCTTTATCTGCATATGAAGGCGTCAAAGGGAAGCACTAGACTTTAAAATGTAATGGTGTGGATGGTTCATAATTGACACCAGCATCACTAATGGTACAGAAATGGCACACTGACCTGCATTTTTATGAAGTGTCCTCAGATGCTGTTCTGAAACTTTGTCTCCCTCCTGAATCGTATTTCTTATATCCAGCCAGTTTCACCTAAACTAAGGGTTAAAGAAATGCATCCATTTATAACAGGGGCTTAATATGTCCAGAAGTGCTTGGCTGCTGCTAGGAAAAGCTCCCAAAACTTGTATTTGAATTTGAACAGTTTCTTTAAAGGTCTGTAAGTTGTTGCTTGTGTGTGCTGTCTAATAGTGCGTCTGCTGCCTGGCTGTGCGTTGTTAGTTGCATTGGATCGCTCTTTGTTGCTGTGAGAGCTCGGTATTGGGTTTGGTTTATGGACCTTGTCTGGTAGTGTCTTGTCTTGAAATACTGCCTGTCATGCCCCATGAGTTGAAATTGGGTGACAATTAATTTGAATGAAGAGCAGTGAGAATTTCTTGTTTCAATACTGAGGAAACTGAGGCCTCTTCTCTTAAAAACTATCTGGAGTCCTTACATTGCAAAATGTGATAATTTCTTAGGTGCACCACTTCTTCAAGATCCCCTTTTATTAGCAAAGCTAACTGTGGCGTTCTTTCATGTTTTGATAGGTCAGGCTGGATTTGAAGACTCGTCTGTTGAACAGGAAATGCACAGTTACTTTCGGAAGGCAGCAGTGAACTTAAAGGAGATTCTTAATATACCTGGAGTCTGGGATCTTTTTGTGAAATGCTATGTGGATGTAAGGGCATGTTTTACAGATATGTTTCTTTTGTGTTTCCTTGTCTAGTATTCATTAAGATGTCAATCTGCAGCTCTGTTATATATGTGTGGGTGAGAACAAAGAATTTTAAAAGCAATGCATCTATACATGTGGCTCACTGGCTTTGATATAGAGCACAGTTTACTCCTAGTAGAACTGCAGAGCCTGCACAGAGTACAAAAAGGACTTTATCTGTGCATTACAAGGAAAAAGAAATAGACAAACAACTTGCATATTTTGTTTTCATGGTGCTAGTACAGAAACTGGAGCACAGCTGCTTTGTTTAAGTTCCTGAAAGCAAGTTATCTTTCCTTGGCAGGACAATGTTTTTTCTAGATACACTAAAGGTTAAAGACACCAAACATGTAATCCCTCAGTGTCCTGTTTTGGTTTGGGTTTTTGTTAATAAATATTTGCTTAGAATTTGTACTTAATAGATAAAGTTAGTCTTAATCTCTTTGGAATTATTTTCTTTTTTTGTAAAAACTGATAAGATCTGACTTCTGTGCACATCTCATGGAATTTTACTTGGTGCTGACAGCTGCCAAGTTCTATGATTGAGTTCTCTTTAAAGACATGGCAGGCTGTTTCAATGTTTCTTCCCAGTGAGCAAGTGCTGGTAATTCTTTGACGATTAAATAAGTGTTAAAGGAATTTTCTCCTTTAGTGTCTTCTGTGTGTGAATTTTTGTCTCTCTGTGATAAGAGTAGCCAGTAAAATGAAAATACACAAGAGTCTTACCTAATATGTTGCACTCTTAGATTCAGATTGTGCTGTTGGATAGTTCTGTGGCAGCCCAAAGTTAGTTCTAAGTGTTTGATTCCTAAAGGTTTATATGATTCTCTGTGGCAAGCTAATGACAGGCTTAACTTTTCTTAGTTGTTGGAGTTCTATGGAGATGATGAAGAAGCCCGCCAAGTATTAAATGAATATGCCTACAACTCAAAGTTTCCTGCGAATCCCAACGCGCACATCTACCTCTATCAGTTCCTGAAGAGACATGGTGAACCAAAGAAATCACTCATATCTGCACTCAAGGTATGTATTGTGTAGTACAGTTGTTCATCATGCATGGTGGTTTGAGAATTTGCTTCAGTTGAACTCCTATTATGTTATTTACCGTATTATATTCTTTGTGGGAGAGTCAGAGGAAAGCTAGTGGGAGGGATGCTAATGGATGGAGCAAACGGTATCCTTTAATGCCTTCTCAATTCAAGGCTTTGTTTTGCCTTTAACTGATACATCATATAATTTCAAGTCAGTAAATAAGCTCAGACAATGTGTTTACTTGGTTCCAGAAGTCTGCATCAGCAGTCTTGTACATAATATACATTGTTTTTTGTTACTTTTTGATCTCTATTGAAGAAATTATTAGATGCTTGCTCTTTCACTTATTGAAATTGCTTAGCAATTAGGTTTTCTGCTTGTTTTCAATGAGCCACGCATATAAACTAAAATAGAAGTTAATTTCTACTGGCTGTTTTCAGATAAGGACCTGCTGTATTAAGCTTTTGCATATTTGCTTTTAAATTCCTGTTTTCCTTGCCCTTACTCATTGATCTGGGTTGGTTCTTGCAAACAATGTTTTGCAATCTGTTTTGCTTCTTAATGGCTTCTGTTAGGGCATTTCATTGAGTTTGGACTTTTAAACTGTAGCAAATATGTATAAAATTCTGTTTTCTCAGTGCTTTTTAGCAGTGATTTTACACACTAGTCTCTTGCAAGATAGTGACAAGTCAAAGAACTGATCTAATAGGTACAGAAACTGTGGTCCAGTGTACAGAGCAGTAGGCAAGGGAGCTGGAGCTGGCCTATGAAGGAAATAATGTTACTTTCTAAGAAGGGTACAGTGGATATGGATTTGGGTTGTTCCCTGCAAGTGTTGTATGTGTCGCATGAAATGGTTTTCAGCAGCCATTATGATACTTCATCCATTGAGTCAGTAGTGTCACAATCACAGATGTACAAAAAATCTAAATACATTCTTTGTGTCAAGGCACTAAAGTACTATATTGCTTAATTTTCCTAGCAAAAACATTCCAAACCCTGAAGACTGTGCTTCTCTTGATTAGGTAGAAGTCTTCAGATTTCACAGTAAAATGTGCCTGGATTTTGTAGCTTTGTTTTGTCTTTTTTTTTCAGATATTGCATGATCTTGTTCCTTCTCATGAAATAATGATAGATTTCAATACCATGCTTCAAAAATCAAGTAAGTTTTTAAATATCTTTGCTCTTTTCCTTTATGTTAATCTAAAATAATCTGAAATTATTCTGCGGCTTTCTTTCTGCTCTTTGAAGTAGTTTTGTTAAGAAAAAAAACCCCAAACCCAAAACCCCAAACCTCAACTTTCCAGTTAGAGGAACCTTTAAGCTGAGTGTGTGAGCAGACATTTACAAACTTCTCTAAATAAATGCCTTTCTCATTTCAAACACTGATCAAAGCAAACTATTGTGATCTTGAAAATAACTTAATTGTTTTTTGAGGTACCCTACTCTGAATGCCAGGGTCTCTGTTCCCTTTTTGGGGTTTCCAATTTATCCTATTTATTCTTCTGGAGAACTTGAGATGGATCTATGCTTTAGTTCATTGTTATTGATCAAATGATAAAAGCTTCCTCCTCTTCAAGGGAGTTTTATCTTTAGTGAGTAGAAAAATCTTCCAATTTAGATACTATTTTTTCAGGTGCTGATCAGTTGTATTCCAGGCTGTCTGTTGTCTTGTCACCTGATACGTTCCAGCAGGTGATCAGATTGGTGAAATGTCCTTGAATCAAGATTGTTCTCTCTTCTGCTTTTACCCTTTGGGAGGGTAAAAGCCAACCTCATATGTGAAACCTCTTTTTTCTGTTCATGTGTGACACATTTGCTAACTTTTCATAGCTAATGAGGACAGTCTGATTTTTGAAGAAATTTATACAGATATACATAAGCAGCTGTGATAGGCCAAGAGTTATTTTAAGAACTCTGCTGATACAGAACTGCTGATGTGAAGTGTCAGTTTTATTCATATTGGTCACAGATTGTATTTTGGGTTGTTTTGGTTTTTTTGTAGCATCTCAAGTTTTGAAGAGTTTGAGAGGCTCTCTCTTCCCTTGACATGTTGAGCAGTGCTGCCTATTGGAAGCACTCATTAGTGAGCTTTGGAAAAAGCAATTATTGTAAGCAAGGCAGCGTGGGATAAGTGAGCAGTGCTATGTGTGCCTCTTGAGCCAGCAGTTTTTGAGCAGGATAGGAGTGGGGACAGAGCACCTCTGATACGAGTTGTGCTCTAGAGCTTGGAAGTATTCTTTAACTTTATCTTTTGTAAGAGGCAGAAGGCAATGGGGGGAACCCCAGGTAATAAGGAAAGTAGCAAGACTTGGGGAGAAAGGATGGAGAGCTATATTTCACTTGTTACTTACTAGTGAGTTCAGCCAGATCTAAGTCATTCATTAATCAGCCTAATATTTTTTCCAGAGAAAAGAAAAAAGCGTCGACTGGGGCTGGAAGTTATTTTTGCAGTCTTGGATTATGCTGGCTGGAAGGAAAATGTAAAAGCATGGAGCTGTTTGGCAAGACAATTGAAACAAATTGTAATGTAAGCATCTCTGATACAACGTGCTAAAAATGTGTTTAGTCTCGACAGTTGAGCAACTGACAGTGACATTGTAGCCTTTGTCTGCTGTGCTGAGGAGTGGAACTGTCTAGGACAAGAGGAAATTACCCGAAGTTGCACCAGGAGAGGTTCAGATTAGACATTGGGAAAAATTTCTTCACTGCAAGGGTGGTCAGGCAATGGAATGGGCTGCCCAGGGGGGTGGTTGAGTCACCATCCCTGGAGGTGTTTAAAAGGTAGGTAGATGAGTTTCTTTTCTACATGGTCTAGTGGGTACGGTTGAACTTGATGATCTCAGAGGTCTTCCAACCAGATGACTCTATGATTCTATGGTACTCTGGCCCACCCTGAATTCTGTGGCAGTTCTTTCCAACAGTATGCTTTTGTTGGGAGGAAAGAAGAAATTATCATTGGGGATAATTCCAAATTTCTAATATTATCATCTGAAAAAAGTTGTTTTTTTTAATCAGGTTACGTGTTTATGCAGAAAGACTTATTCAGACGTTCAGGTAGCATTTGCTGCGCATCACTAATCTCCCTCTTTATTTGAGGGGGATGGTGAAACCAGGTTGTTGGGGCTTCTGCTCTGTTACTGCGTGTGTATTTTTTGAAGATGGTTTGAGAATTGCTGGGTTGCCATAGGGGCATAACTGGAGGTGTGTGGACTGGTGTGATGGTGGTAGCTGTTACAGAGTGCAGCCAGTGTATTCTGAACGGCTGAGCCAATGTGCCTGGGGACTGATGTGTCTTCGCCAGTGCTGACAGACAAGGCCTCTGGTTTCAGAATGAGCCATCTCATGCAATCTATGCCAGAATGCCTTGACTTTATTTTACCCAACAAAGAGGGTGTTGTGGATTTTGAGCCCTCTGTATTTACCTTAACCACAGCATCTACTGTTAAGATCCAGAAGCTAGTAGATTAAAGCTAGGAGCAGTGTTGTTCTTGTTGTTGTAAAAATGTTAATATAAATGAGTTAGTAAACATAGTGTGATATCTTGCCTGTGTTCTGAATTTGAAGACACAGCTTCAGAGTATCTCAAAATATACTGGACATCTTGGTCATTTTAAGAGAATATCACTTCCCTTTTGCAGGTTGTTTTTGTTTCTGAAATGCTTGGTTTAAGGTCTTTGTTGCATAACAGTGGGATAAGTTAGTCTTTGACTGTGTACAGAGTAACAAACTTTTTCTAAAAACAGACAAATCCTTTCATACTACTAATTAGCTGGCAAACTTGAAGAAACTTTTTTATTGGTATTGACAGACTGGCACACAAGTCAAAGGCTTGCAGTATTTCATGCTATAATATGTTCTTGCCAAGTCTAAGTAAGACTGCTGCAGTTCACCTCTTGCCTCACTGCTGTTGCCAGGGATTAAAAAAAAGTTGTTTCTGTTTAGATTAGTGTTTTTCTGCAGTGTAAGGTCAGTGTGTCTATGCCAGCTAGTTGTGGGACTTGTAGCAAGTTGATCTTCTCATCCCAATTTAAGCT
Organism: Dromococcyx pavoninus; assembly: GCA_033558185.1. Lineage (NCBI taxonomy): Eukaryota > Metazoa > Chordata > Aves > Cuculiformes > Neomorphidae > Dromococcyx > Dromococcyx pavoninus. Next base: position 278,873 of record JAUMJL010001108.1, on the reverse strand, counting down.
TTTCTGTAACTTGTTTTACTTTTTTTCAGCTCTGAGAAGCACCTTGACTGGATCAAGCAAGAGTGGGACTCCAGAAGGGACTGGTGGCCAGCCTTCCATTTTAGCCATTACTTGGCAAAAAGGAATTGGCAGGAAGATAAAAGCCTTTCACATGAAAAAGCTCTGGTGGCTGGAGTCCTACTGGGAAAGGGTAATACTAAATATTATTTTCTTTTCACCAAGTAGAATGTAAGTTATGTCTAGTTCTAGTCCTAATGAGATGAGATGCAGCTGATCTACTCCCTGGAAGAAATGCAGTTTCTTTCTTCTAGGAAAGATTTGTTGGTTTTGAAGCGGAACATGAGAAAAACGCTTAAATTGATTTGATATTTGACAGTGATGCCTATTTTGCATAACTTATCCTGGGGTAGAATTCTATTTCTGGCCTTGTTGAGCAGTCACAATTCTATTTATCTTGTTTAACATTCAAACCACAATTTCAAAAGTCCTGAGTGAATCTTGTAAGGACTGAGGAGAGTTTGCTTGGTGGATGCCAGTCTAGGCTAGGCAGTGTCTGCAAATCTGTGGAGCAACCGATCCTTAAGAACCATGGTGGTGTTTTAATGCAGGAAAGAGGAGGAGAGGGCATATTGAGTGAAAACCATCAGCAGTTTGGTAAGAAGGTGAAGATCGTGACCTCTTCGGTAGCATTATTAGAAATGTTGCCAAAGCAAATTGGAGCTACTAAATTAATGAGAGTATGTCATGGAGACCGTGGTTCCTACAGCAGTTTGGACTTCTGGTTTATTTGCAACTTGTTTGTTGTCAGCTTTTCTAGAACTTTATCTTCTGAACAATTTCTTATATTGAAAGTCTTTTTAGTTTCAGTAATGTATTGTCGAGTATCAGCCATATGGAAATAAAAGCTGGGAGACAAAATCATTCCAGCTCTGATTTTCTTCAGTGAATTTACTGTGCTTATTGGTGTCAACATGAGCCTCTCTTTTCCTTATCCAACTCAATAAGTTAATGTATGAAATCAACGCTGCTTTACACTCTTGAAATTTTACTTTCTAATCTATTTAAAAAGTAAAAACAAAAGAGAAAAAACATCTTGCTAGTCATGGCATCCAGGTATACTACATGTAGAATGCTTTCTGGGTCAAATGAGGATAGATTATTTAATGCTGCAGTTATGTCTCTAATGTGCATGTCTTGGATTATTATCTTTCATTAGTGAAAGCTTTTAGATGTTTGTATGTTGTTTACATAGTGAAAGCATTTAGTATTTGTATCATGGTATAACTTAATGTTTTGGTTTTTTTTTTGGCTTAGATTGCAAGTACTTCAGATATGTGTCACATCAAGGCTGCAAGGCTCAGGTGAAAAAGTTTCGGATACTGAAGAAATTTATGAATAAGAACAATTATGTCTACCTGAGAATATCTGGTCTTTCAGATTCCTCTGTACAACCTTGATTAAAAGGCGTCCTTAAGGTTCTTGCTGCATTTTTTCCTTTTATATGGAAACTGCTTTCTGTATTGGTACTATTTAAAAACTTCTTGGCAGACCCTGTGGACTCAGTACTAGACTTTTGAATGTAATTCTGTAAAGAATGCTTTGGTTTGTATTTATTTCATAATAAAATGAATATAAATCAGCTGGTAAGGTTGAAGAATTTCTTTTACATTAGTTTGTGTGAAACTCAAACAGCATTGATTTAAAATACATCTTGAGAAATATTTAGTATTATAGTGTGGAATTTCTGTATCAGTAGTATGGTAGGGTTGATTCCATATTAAGATGCATAGATTTAAATGACTGCTGGAATGTAGTTCAAAATCCATTCAGGACTAGCAGTGGCATTCATAATAGGTGAAGTGTCTTAACCTAGGAATAGTACAAGATGTAGTGACAAAATGCATTCTCAACCTGCAAAGGAAAATGGAGAGGCATGTGACACACTTTTTGCATTGTATATTGAGAAGAATTATAGGTTGTAAAGTTCTACTGCAGCCTGCTCAAATAGATCATGCACGTCAACATATCCAAAGGCAGTTTTCCCCTGTCATACTTACATGGTTTTTGTTCAGTTCAGGGGCTGTTTTCACATCATTGGTAGGAAAAGTTGCTGTAGCTGCAAGGCTAGAGAGGGAAGTTAATGTAGCAGTGCTTTGAAAGAGCAAAGGCACAGAACTACTGAAAACCTCTCTACCTGGTGGAAAATACTTTGTAGAATCTTTTTGTGTTCTTGCCTATGAGCTGAAATATGTACAGTTGCTTTGTTTGGAGAGTAAATGTTAATGTGTTGTCACAAACTAGCATTCCAGTTTGCTTGAAAACAACTACAAAATAGTTTTCAAATACTACTTCTATTGTAATGACAGGTCTGTAGAACTTTGGTGGATGAACTGTTTGAATTACCTCTGGGAATGAAATAAAGATGACTTTAATAGCTTAGTAGTGTATGGATAAGTACAGCTGTGTTTTTAAATGCTGAGTGCTTTTATGGGCTTTTGGTCTGGGTTAATGTGGGTCTTATTATATATTCCTGAACACAATGTGTCTTAAACATTAAATGAGCTACTTGCCATAGCTGTATGTTCTATCAAAAGCAATGATCTGTCATTTTAGACCTGTGTGTATTTTTAGTTCTGACTCCCGAAGAATGCTGCTGCCTCATTCTGTAATAATCTAGGGGTTTGGGGTTTTTTTGAGGTCTTCATCTTGGTTTTGACTGTTTTAATTTAGATTGTGAAGTTTCAAAAGTCTTGTCCTGCATTCATCCTGTAATGAGTCCCACACCCCTGGGAAGCAACCCCCTCTTAGTCCAAAACAGGATCTAAATTGTTGCTCCCAGTGAGTCATCTTCATGGGTTTCATGCCTGGACAATGGAGCTGTCCTGGGATGGCCCTGGGAGACAACTGGACAGGGTGTCTCTCCCCTGGAGTCTTTCTTGCTTGTCATTGTGCCCCTCTGCTCCACTGGAATTGCAAAGATGGGCCTTTGGTGGGCTGGTGACTCTTCTGTGATGGCCCTGGGAGCATCCCAGCAGGGTATTATTTGGGTATCCCCCTTCTGTTGTCTCTCTGTGCTCCTTTGGGTGTGCAGAGGTGCTTTTGTCATATAACCTAACACAGAATAGTATAAAAATTGAATGCTAGAGCTCCTGCTGCTTTTTGAGACCTTCTATATAATTTTCCTTCTGTGGCCTTAGGTGCCTGGGGGAGATGGGTATGGCTTGCAGCAGCTGAGAAACCATCTCTATTAGGAAGGAATGTGGAAAACCAGCAGAAGTTGAGGTGGAGGTAAGAGGTATGCAATAAAGAGAATGAGAGGACAAAACGCAGCTTGATGTCTTTGAAAAAATCCCTTAATCCATTGTTGTCACGGCTTTTTCCTATGTCCTTTGGAAGCAGGGTTGCTGCTGGGGATCATGTCCTCTCCTGGTGCTAGAACTACCACGGTGCAATCAGCAAGTAGAAGAGCAGCACAGTCCCAGCTTTCACATAACTATCTCCAGCATTGTTCTTTCATGTCCTGCAAGAAACTCGCTATTTCCTGACATCATAGTACTTATATCTGAGACAAACCTGCAGATTCACAAGTCGTGAGTGGAATTTCCTGTGGAAGTTAGTGCCTACTGTGTTTTCAAGCTTGTGTGTTGTACTTTGAATATGTGAACTGGAATATTCTGCTTTGGCTCTGAATTCATGATCTAGGTTTGATCTTCTTATGACTTGACATCTTCATCCTGTGTGCAAAACTTCTGTGGGTTTATTTTCTTCTGTGAAACAAATAACACAGCTATTCTTTGCTGATTGCCTTTATGCAGAGACAAGGCCACTGTCCAGGGAATCCACATCTTGTGGTCCACAGGCCCAGTGTCTGTTGTCCTTCTGTTGTTCCACCTCTTATTCTGGTATTGTTAATATTAACATAATAATTACATAATGATTACAAAAAATAGCAATTCACTTCAGCTCTAACCTCTGCTTTCCCTGTTGTTCCATTCATGTTGTCAATGCTCCTGCTTGTGCTTTCGTGTTTTAAGAATGAAGTTCAAGAAAAGCCAGCTAATGAAGTGACATCTACTTTTTAAAGCATTTTGATCCGTGTGTTTGGACCCTCCTTCCCCACCACGTTTTCTATATTCTGAGCAGCTGGTTTACACTGGAAGCTTAGGCAGGACTTGCTTTAGCTTTCAGAGTGGTGTGAGCGTATTTTCAGTATAGGACAGGTGTGTGTTACAATTGGAGAAGTCCCTGCAGCATCGGAGGATTGATGTGCCTTGTACTGGTTTGATTACAGTTCTGCAGGGCTTTCTGTAATTGGTGTTATCTGCAATGATGAATTGTAAAATTCCACTCAGTGTTGTCTTGTTGCATTTAAAGAATGGTTGGAGGTGGTATGTTGGCCAAAGAAAAAGAAGTGCCCACCGCATGGAGTGCTTGAGTAATGGGAGCAGCAAGCTCTATGGGAGGTCATGCATTCTGTCCTTGCCAAAGGCAAGTAAAGCTATTCTAGCTTTTCTGCCCTCATCAGAGAACCGAAGCAATACCTTAATTTCAGTGATTGTCTCCAGTGTATGAGAGCAATGACTGAGCTAAGCTGGTGCTTCAGCAGATTTAAATGCTTGCATTTAAGATGCTTTGTCTCATGACAGGGCTGAATCTCGTGATTGGCGTGTTTCCAGTTCATTGAAGTCTAAGCAGAGATGGTAGTATTGGCAGGCTGTTGGACAGTCAAGGTGCCACTAGTTAGCCACAGCAAAACAGATGATGGTTAAAAACCCAGAGGCTTTTTAAAATGGTCATTTTTCAATAAAGACTCTGAGGTGACATAATCAGTGTCTTCTGAGCTGTCACGTTACGCTGGTTACTGTATTGAGAAGCTAGGGCTGGGAGTTTTGACTTCCTCCTGAGCCACATGCGGATAGACCCTAGGAGTAAAAGGTGGCACATCCAAAGAGAGGAAAGAGTTTTGGAAGGGTAGAGGAGTCCTTCTGTATGAGATTCTTCTGTCAGCTTCTCTTTCCCAGCTTTCTTCATATGTCCCATGGAGGGAAAGCAGTCAGTAAGAAGCTGCTAGAAACAGCACAAAAGGGTATGTGTGCATTGGCCATAATCTCCCAGGTTCTGTGGGGAGGAGAAATAGTTAATTGCTTTTTTTTTTGATTGCTTGGCTCCTCACTATAGTGTTTTGGAAGCAATGGAACAGATCACAAAGCCTTGCTCTCTGGTAAGCTTTCTTGTATGGAAATATCTAGTAAGTCTGTGCATGTTAAAATCTCTTCATAACAGCATCAGACTGGCTGATCGCTCCTGTTTTTTGTAAATGGGGAGGGATTATCAGGTTCCTTATGCAGGTAACATATTTCATATTTTTCTTGTTCATATTTCTCAGTGAAGGATTTCTCAGCCAATTGAGACTAAGATGTAGGAAATTAGGCTTGTGAGTGCTTCTGAGTGCATGAGAAGTCCAGAGGGGAGAGTTCAGCTATGTGACTTGTGAAATACCAGAGAGACAGCCCAGAGGGTTTCTTTCCTGCCAAGTAGTAAACTTCAGAGCAAGAAAAGAAGAGAGAATGTAAGCAAACCTTAGTGAATGCTGAGCTCTGTGTCCAGCAAGTAAAAAAGCAGAAAGGATGAATGAACAGCACCTAAGGAAGTCAACGTTTGGCCATGACTTGACGGAGCAGCAGCAGCTCTGGGGTTTGCTTTTCTTGGTTTTGCCTCTGCTTATTGTGCCTGACAGACAGTCTGCTGGGGCATCCTCAATGTCTGGATTATGGGCTACCTTTCCAGACCCCTTTTCTGCTCTGCTCTTGGAAACTTTGGCTGCTGTGACCGGAAGAGAGACAATAGCACTGCAGCAAAATACTGGGAACTCATGGATTATATCAGTCCCCAGGGTATAAACTCTGTGGAACATAAATTAAAGTTATCCTGTGTCAGGTAGGGCAGAAAACCAGTGTCTATTTCTGATGCTTTGCGCTGACTTTGGAGCCAATTATGGTTCTGATAGCCTCTTGTAGGTAGCTGTGTTCCTGTGAAAAGAGGTGTGGGAGCAGGGAAAAGTGGAGTAATGGTACCTAATCCTCAGCATGCATTTTGCAAAGCACTTTGTGTAAGGTGCATCGCTTCGTGGTATTGGGAAATATATAGTGACATTTGTGAGCAACAATGATTTATAAAAGCATTGGCTAACTTGGGTAATGGGAGTCCTGCTGCTCTGCTAATTTTCTCATAAGAAAGGGGAGTGTTACAGATCAACATTTATTTTCCACTTGCAGCTACCAGATGCTGGATTACAAATTCTACAAGATAAAATGATATGGGAATTATCAGGTAAAGTGTTTGGATCCCTGGACTCCATGAAGGACCTGTTTTGATTATGTTCCTGCTGAGGATGCTCCAAATGGTGTAGTTGTTAAAATAGAATAAAATTTAATAGGCAGTGGTTTCATGCAGCTGCTGCAAGGTCCTGAGGCTTCAGACACTACTGCCCTTCCATCAGTGCTAGCTGCCCAGAGTCCACCTGGCTTGCAGAAGTAGACACTGTGCAGTGAGAAAAGACCAAAGGCAGTGTTCTTCCTGAGCTTCCCCCTCCTTGTAATTAGAGGACAGAACCAACCTGCTGTTTCAACAGCTGTCAGTCACACGAAGCTGGAATTACTGCATGCCAAAACACAGAGCAGCCAAAACACACACTTAATCTTACCAAGAACATATAAAACTCTTCTAGTTAATATTTCTGTAGGCCTAAAATATTATCTATGTACCAAAATGCTTCCACTCTTTTGGGATGATGGCAGGATTCTGGCATCTCCTTGGGGGCAGGCTGAAAAAAGTAGCATCAGGGTTGTTTGTCATTTTACAGTTGGTAAACCAGAAAAAGATATATTAGAGGTCCTATCAGAACCACCAAACTTAATGTTACAAAGGTTTTTCTGCATGTTGCATGTGCAAAAAAAAAAGACTATAAAATGTGCCTGTTGCCTCTTTGCTCAGTCTGTAGGAAATAACTTAATTTTGCATTTTTAAAATGCAAAATTACACCCCAACCCCACCCTATATATATTCTTATATATTTTCAAAGTAATAAGTTATTACTCTTTTCATGTCTTTCTAGAGTGGGAGTGCTGTTAAATCTTCAGGGAGGAGCTTGTAGTTGTGCCATGTTTCTCAAGTTGTTCAAGTTGGTGACAACCATGGAAATAAGATGGGGTTCTTTGGCAAATATTACTTGCCTTTTGAATTAGTTAGTGGAGGAGCAAATATCTACCAAATGGTTTTGCTTTAGTGATGTCACATTGCTGTACCAAATTGCTACTGATGGCCTTGTGTAGAAGGGATGGAAAGTGATGACATCTTGTAGTGGATTGACTTTTGGATTTTTCAGATCTTCCTTATAAAAAGAAAGGGCCTTTACAGGTCTTCCTTAACAGAGATCAGGATCCACTGAAGTATTCCATATCTTCCTTTAACGTAACACAACAGATAAATAAGATGCAGATAAGAGAGTACACTCTCTTCTTCTGGCAAGCTGGAGAGCAGGAGCTCCGTTGCTGCTGGTCCTGTCTGGAGCTGAGCCCTGCAGTGGCTGCTCTTGTCTGCCCACACGTTGGGGGAGAGTCCTGGCTCGGATTGAGCTGTTCTGCTTTCCTCAAGGGAAGTGGTGAGATTTTGCTAGTCCTTTACTTTGTTAGTTACTGGGTCTTACCAGTGTGCACACCTGTTTTGTTTTAGTTCCTTTTTGTCCTTCTTCCCATTTTCCCTTCCCCTTTTCCCTTTCTTGGGAATTTTGCAGGATATCCTTACCATATGTAGTTGGTTTTTCATTTAGAAAATACATAAATACATATATTTAGTGTGATTTCATTTTTTCTATAGCTTTTTTTCCTTTGAAAAGGAGGAAGTTTTGGGAGAGAGGCAGACTGAGCGGCTGGAGAGCTTGGGAAAGCTGACTCAAACCAGCTCACATCTCCATTCTGCCGCCTCCACAGTATCCTGGTAGTTTGTAGTCACTGAAAAACTGACTTGTACTTAGTGCCACATTGAGTATAAAAAGACATATATGTCATCAGGATGTGATTGTGCCAAGTGCTTATTTCTGCTGTGTACAGCAGGACTCCAGATAAACTGCTGCTAGTGACGAGTGCTTTTAATGAGATCATTTGTATGGAACTTGGAATGTAAAGATTAGACTTAGAAGTAATGGCAGAAAAAATATTATCCTGTCTTTCAAACAAAACAAATTTCAAGAAAAGTAGATGCTTGTTGATAAACCTGAATTATTAGTAGCTGCTCAAATTTAGTGAAAACAGCATTGTTTCATATCTTTGGGGGAGGTCAGAGTAGTAGCGATGAGTTGTAACAAAGCAATTCATTCAATCAGGTGTTCCTTCAGTGCTAAAACTGAAGTGCATTAAAAACCAGGCAACTTCTTTTCTTTCCCCAGCCTTCCTGGTGTGATAATCAGTGGAGTGCTGAGGGTTATACAGAGAAAGCTGGTTTTAGCAACTTGCTGGTCCCACTGAGCCCAGGAGGGATGCCAAGGGTCGTACCTTACCCTTAGCAGTGGAGCTGTGTTTCTTAACAGCTAAACTATTGGATCAGGATGTGTTCTGGATCCTGGATTTCCTGCTGCCACTCAACCAGACATGTTTCTCATGAAAACTAACAGGCTAGGAGAGGCATCTAAAGCAATCTGGCTGTGCTGGTAGAGCTGCTTCATTTTGCATCTGCCAAGATTTGGGTTTATTTTTGCTAGCTATGCTTGTTCTAAGCATTGGTAGGTTTAGATTCTGACCCTCAGCTGAGCTGTTCTGGGATTTAGCTTAAAATCTAGATATGGAACTTAGGAAACTTGCTGTAATGTTCTTAAGGAGGTGTTCAAGTCTCCTGGCTATAAAAATTCTCTGGATGCAAACCTTGCTACACATGCTAGAACAGCTGTTTGGCTGCTGGCAGAGAGGATGTTTCTCTTTTCAGAAAACTGCTATGCAATAGGCTGAAAATAACAAACAGGCTACTAAGCCTTGTTCAAGCTGATTAAAAGATATTAGAATGGGATAGGGGCTAACGCAGGGAAAGCAACATACTTTTTGAGCTGGTTTTATTCTGAGGCCTTACTTGACTGCTGAATGCAGGCACTTTTTGAAGAGGATCTATAACAAAATAGCAAAGAAGTATCAACTTGGTATTAGCAGCTTCTGCTTCTTTGGCTCTTTAAAGCCGTGGGATTAATTGTATTGTTTCATGCAGGCTTGAATGAAATGAAAGCAGACAACCAACAGTAACTGCAAGGCCACTTAATCCTGTGAGTTTACATAGATCCTGAGGAGTGGCCTCCACCTCGTGCATCTTGATCTGTAAGACCCTTATACTGGAAGAATAGAGTTGATGCAGCTTGAAGGTGGTGAGAATATGCTTTGTTTCAGAGGAAACTGGTTTTTTTTCTTCTCTTTCTCTTCTGAGATTGCTGGTCTGGGAACTGGACTCTGTTTCCAGCTTAGTGAGAGAAACTAAAAATGTTTTCAAAGATGTTAATAATTACAGAATCATAGAATGCCCTAAGTTGGAAGGTACCAACAAGAATCATCATGTCCAACTCCTGTTCCTGCACAGCACAACCCCAACACTCACACCATGTGTCTGAGAGCATTGTCCAAATGCTTCTTGAATATTGTCAGGCTTGGTGCTGTGATTGCTTCCCCTGGGGAGCTGCTCCAGTGCTCCACCACCCTCTGAGTGAAGAATCTTTTCCTAATATCCAACCTAAACTTCTCCTGGCACATCCTTCTGCCATGTGCACAGGCTGGTGAGGCAGCTGCCGTCGCATGTTAGTGGGAAAGAGGGAACTTTCCAGGATGCAAAATGCAACATAGGTTAGGCTCTATCTACTCTCCTCCACTTTTCCTTGGTGACACCTTATCAGTCTGTGACCTCTCTTGTTCATTGAGATCAGCATCACATTTTGTGAAACTATGATATAACTAGAAACTCAACATATTCAGGGGTGTGCAAGTGCATACTTGAGTAAGTGGAGGCGGTGACCCATGGTTAATAGATTTAGTAAGCATCAGGGGAGGAACATGCCAGCCAAGTTACTGAAGGCCTGCACCAGATCTGCTCTTCTTCAAAAAGGTGAGAACAGAAAGGCATTGCCTGAGGCTTTGGCTTTTGGGGATGGCACTCAGGGCCAAATGGTGCCACCCTTTGTTTCGGGAAGATGTTAAACGTGGGGAAAACTGTGTGGTTCTGCCATCTGGGGCTGGGCTGAGGCTGCAAGGACAGGCCTGGGGCACATAGTTACCCTTTGGAGGCTGAGGACTTCTGATCTGGGAAGAGGAGGAGTTTCTTACACGTGCAAGGTGAAAGCAACCAAAACAAACTTGTTCACTGCAGCTTTATAATCAAATGGCAGCAATGAGAAATGAGAAAATGACTTCATCATCCAAGTAGCTTTGCTATTTGCTAGAATGGCCAAAAGCCCTCAGGCTCCTCTGTGAGCAAAGGAAACAGCTTGCTGTGCTAAGTTTGAAATAAGAGCCTGTAGCCTTCACATTAAGTAGTCTGGAAAGGCTGCCATTTGCATCAATAAACCCCCCATGTCAGTGCTATAACTACCCCAGATTTGTATGATGATTTTTCATTTAATGCAACAGACTTGTTTAATGAGGTGGAAAAATACTAATGTAGTAGTTCTTCATTCTTTGACTGTCTATGTCCTTATCTTCCTGCATGTGTGCCCAATAAAAACTCCAGAAAGACTGTTTCCGGCTACTCGTATGAAAACAAGTAAAATAATATTTCTGCAGAATTTAACTCCTTCTCTTTTAAGTTCTGCATTTTTGTGCAGTTTAAAATAGAGGCGGGATTTCCATGGGAATATTTCATAGAAGTTCTGGCCCAGAATTTTTGCAAGATAAGGAATTTATTTACACGTTCAAACACAATGACTGACTTTCAGTATTTAACCTCTATTTTGCACAGCTGAAAACTTAATGATATTTGAAGGGACATAATTTTTAGATGTGTAATGCTTCAAAAAATTGCCAGCAGTATTTCTTTTCCTGAAGATGATATATTGAGTCAACGAGCATAAGATTTATATTTACTTATTTGAAACAATTTTAAATCTCAGCTACACTCTGCTTCGGTGATATTGTGCTTGCAAACACATGAATGAAGTTGTACAGCATCAGAGCACAGATTAACTTAACAAGGAAAGCTAGGAGGGATTTTTAAAAGCAAAGGTAAGAAGAAATTGCTTGTAACTTCCTTAAAAACCTCTAGTAATGGAGAATCCACAGCCTCCGTGGACATATTTCTGTTGGCAATAATTTAGGTGCAGCTGATTGCTTGGTAAAGGGCATAACTACTGACCTCTAAATCCTGTTTAGTAATGTTCTGAGTGATTCTCTACTACTTCACTTCAAAGATAACTCATTGTTTATTGCCTTACTAATTTTTCATTTTTATTAACTGATTTGCTTCACTGAAAGTGTTTTGGCTCCTCCTGGATATGTGTACACAGCTGCATATTTAGTTTCTTTTACTTTCTAGGAATGTTCTCATTTATATGATGCAGAAAACCCTCAGACAACTCTAAGAAACCTCCCAGAACTTTGTTTTGACTACTGATCTGAGTTTCGCTTCAACAGCTGCTCTGCCATTAGCCTGCTGATGAGTGATAAGTACATCCAAGAATGCTGTGAGATAAGAAACACTTTTGCAACCTCCTTCACTTATGAAAACTAAAACTTCCCCAATATGCTGAAGAATGCATTCCTCAACTACGATCTGTGCTCAGCAGTCGGACAGATTTTGCTAATGCCCTGAGGAACCTGGTGCTGATGGTGCATTTGAGTGACCATACCCACTGCATGTTTGTAGCTGAGCCAGTTGGTGTGGTCTGGGTTTGCTGGCTGGCTGGCAGCTGGTTGGAGGAGCCCTTTCTGGATATTAAGAGTATAGTGTTGACTACTCTGCACATAGGGGATGAGAGAGGCTTTCTGGAGATTGCTTTCCACCCCAGGTACAAGCAAAATGGGAAGTTTTATATGTTACTCATACATGAATAAGAACCAAGTGGAAAAGGAGCAGTGAACTGAATGTTTTAGCATCTGATCCGTTCTCTGAAGGGTAGAGTTCATATTGAATTCTCTTGTATGCCATGATGAGAAATTATTTTTCTATGTCCCTGTCTTCCCCCTTGCAGAACCTGTGCATTCTCAGTCACCCTGGTCCAGGTGTGTGACTGGCCAGCTGTGAAGCTGCCAGAGACAGTACCACAGCACACTAGAAACAAAACTGAAATGAAGACCCAAGATCTAGGCTTGTAATTAAATGATCCTAGATCATCCAGCTAGCATATTCTGTCAAAGATGCAGGGGAGATACAGGCTTTGTTGTGGGATATGTACGCTTTTTTAACTGTTCTAGCGACACGTGGAGTGAGCGGATGTTAAATGTCTCTTGTACTGGTTGTTCTCTAAGAAATCAATATGATGTCACCACGTAATTTGAAAGACAATGGCAGTTTTGCCTCTTTTGCCAGCTCTTATAAGTTGCCTGGCTATTGCTCTAGTAGGTGCTTGAAGGGAAGGCACAGGAGTAGTTGCTCTCCTCAGCAACTACACAGGAATAAGGTGCTCCTGTCTTCCATAGATTAGCCAATTTAGGTCTTGTTGGACATTTTTTTAGTAGAACTATGAGATGACTAAACTTATGTGGTCTTTCCCTCTATTTGTAGCTTCTCGCTGCTTCTTTGGTATAAACAAAAAAAATACATACACAGAGGAAAGTAACCTTTTGGAGGGCCACTGACATGAGGTAATGAAGGTCCTGCTCAGGTACTGTGCTTGTTTGAGGGCTGCTGGTTCTCCGTAGAATGCTGCTGCAACCAAGAGATCACTTGGTGTTCTTGGAAGTCTATCTGCACAGGCCAGGGTGAGACCAAAGCCCACTTCCTGGAAGTAAGCCACCACTGAGGGAATGGCTGAAGGGATTTTCTTTTCTGACCATGTGAATTAGTGAAGAGCCAGGAAAGAAGGATATGGAGAACTGGGGTTCAGCTTGGGCATTTGAATTTGAGACTTTCACTTAGGTGAGCTGCCTTTTATGTCTACTTTTTATCCAGTGTCTACACGCCACATGGATTGCTCTACAAGTTTATTGATCCCACAGTGCTACTAATGAAAGGTGTTTTCCCATGCCAAATTCTTCTATAATCACCATATATTCTTCAGTTATCACAGTAGGAAGTATAGGTACTACTGATAAATGATCTCACTGACCTCCACATCCAGTCCTTGGTTTTTATAACTAGTGCAAATTTAGTCAGTTTTAGTGAATTTATTCCTCATGCATTGTATCTGTGCACCCAGAAATAGAGAGAGTTCAGATACCTTAAAGGTCTGTGACGGTAAAGATCGAAATAATGTCTCATTGGTTGCATATCTGAAGTACAAAACAGTGGTTTTTCAAAGATGACAGTCTTATATCCTTCAGGGTCGTGATGCCAAATATCTGTGATGCACTTTCATGTAAAGAAATAAATTGCAGTCAACAGTTCAGTTTTCTTAACAAAGAAGAGTGAGAACCTGGTAGTTCATGCAGTATTCAAATAATGAGCTTTTGGAGCTTCATATCCATCACATCTATCATGCAGGAACAGATGCTTATTCCCTCGGCTCACTGGAAAATGTTCTTGTATTTTCTGGTTTCCCTTGTTTACCTTAGCCCAGGTGCTGCTCTGCTTAGCCTTGTCTGTTTGCTTAAGCACTTTGTGAGCTTGTCCAAGGTGTGCAAAGCACTGGCTGCTCTTCTGAAGGCTGTGCTTGCTTGGCCCTGGAGCAGAGTCCTAACACCTCCAGAACCTAGGTTGTAGTCTGGCTGCCTTCTGGTGGTGTTATGAGTGGAGATTTTCCAATTCTCCTTTACAATATAATGCTGTTTATAGGATTCTGCTGTTTCTGTGCCACTCAGAGAGGTGACTGGGATAACTGGGTCCTCTGACATCTCTGATGGGTGCAGTCCCAATCTGTCCAGCCCAGATCCTCTCTGCTTTCTTCCCACACTTCAGCAAGCATGCTAGAAGGGACAAGTCATACAAACACCTGATCCAAAATGTTGGCATGGCTACTGCCGTTTACCTGAGGGGAACTTTTAACTTCCCTTGGAACCTCCCAGGAAAAGGGATGGCAGCAGTGTTCCACATGTCCCCACTTTCACTTGCCTCTCCAGCAGTGCTCTTGGAGACAGCAAAGTGGATAGTGTGTCTCTGCCTGGATTGGCACCGAATCATAGAATCATAAAGGTTGGAAAAAACCTCTAAGATCATCCAGTTCAAACATCAGCCCAACACCACCATGCCTACTAAACTGTATCCCAAAGTGCCATGTCAACATTTTTTTTTAACACCTCCAGCAAAGGAGACTCCACCACTTTCCTGGGCAGCCAGTTCCAATGTTTGACCACTCTTTTGGTAAAGAAATTTTTCCTAATGTCCAACCTAAACCTCCCCTAATGCAGCTTGAGACCGTTTCTTCTCTTCCTATTGTTTGTATGCAGTACGCAGTAACGCCTTTCAGGCAGTTGTAGACAGTGATAAGGTCTCCCCTCTGCCTCCTCTCCTCCAGACTAAGCAGCCCCAGTTCCCTCAGCTGCTCCTCATAAAACTTGTTCTCCAGACCCTTCACCAGCTTGCTTGCCCTCCTCTGGACATGCTCCAGCAGAAATCCCCTCACTCAAAAGCAGAGGAAAGAGGTGTTGGAAGGTGCTTTAAAAGTTGGAGAGAGGGGAGAGAGGAAAAAAAAGGCCGCAAGAATGCAAACATCCCTGCTCTAGTAATATCATTTTTTCAAATTGAAATGGTATGGAGGAAGCACTTGGGTGTTGTTCACATCTGAAGGAGAATGCTAATCACAAGAAAATGTGATGCCTTAGGTCATGCTTTGCTTTCCCCTGCGCTGTCAAGCATGCCAAATTAGAAGAACCTGTTCTTTTTTGTCCGAGAGCAGTTCCCTCAGCGGGGAACAGAAACCACAGGTCTGTTGCTCTTCTTTGTACCCCTTTCCTGTCATTTAACATGTGACAGCTTTACCTCTGTGAAAATGTGCTTTTTTGAGGGCTCTTTTGTACTGTGGAAAGTTGCCAGGGAATGGAAGAAGAGGAATGCAGATACATTTTCTTTGCAGTTGTTGCTTCCTCCCTCCTTTCTCATCCCTCTTCTGACCCCCTTTGAAGCTTCCGTGGGTGGGGTTTTGTGGGAATGGTCTGCTGTGTGTGTAGAGATTGTTATGTTGTATCATGAGTGAGTGGAAAGCACTGCCACTGACAAACTTTCTGTGCACGAATGAGACTTCACTTCAATGAGGAATGCACAAGCCAACACTGGTGAGGGCAACCTGAAGTGACTGATAGTCTGAAGTTCAACCAATGCACCCACTTTCAGCAGCACGTAGCTAAACACACTTAATCAGCACCCTTGAATTCAGGTCTTTTCCAGTGAAAACAAAGAGTAAATGGACATAATTGGTTCCACACGCAGGTAAGTTGATAAGCTTTAATTTTACTGAGAAATAAAACATATAACCATCTTTCAGGCACGTGACTGAAATCTTTAGGTCTTAAAAAGCGCTGAGCAGGAGCAACTTTGAAGTTAGGTTATCACATTTAATATGTGCTTCTGCCATGCCTTTCCTTAGTCCCAGTCTCCAATATTTTCTAAGTGTTGCCAAGTGATAGTGTGAATGGGCATCACAAGGGAGCTGATGGCTTTGATTCAGGTGCTGGATTTGGTCTGGGAAGTTCTGAGCACCTGACAGGTTCCTTGAGTGAAACAACTGCCTCTCTAACTCTAAGGGAGGCAATCTTCTTTTCTCCTCTTCTTTTTCTGTCCTATGTCCCATGCAACAAGGGCAGGGGTAATTTTAGCAAGTTAAGATTATCTTGTCTGGGATTTTCAGATATTAGTATAACATAAAAAAAATGATACTGCTAAGTCTGCCAGAGAACTGTGCAAGGTTTCATCGTATTCTGTATGGATTTATTTTCCTTAAATATTTATCATGTCAAAAATTAAACAAATCTTATTTCCAGGAAACACCTTTTTTTTTTTACATAGCATATATTTCTTCTTTCAGAATGTCCTATATTTTTCTTAACTGTATCTCTAAGAAGGGTTTATATCAGTCATGTTTCTGAATGAGCCTTTTGCCTTAAAGCAGGGATGATTATTTTCCTCAGAGACTGTCCTTGAGCTGCTTAATGAACCTTAAACAACCAAGACTCAAACCCAAAATCTTCTACTCCCTCTGCAACCATCTCAACAGTTTCTTCTAAGAAAGGTAAAGACATAAACAGTGAAACTAGCTCCATCTGGTAAAAAGAGACAGAAAATAAAAGCTGAGGCTCAACATCACAAGCCAAAGCAGAACGAGAATGTTGCACACATATGCAGAACTATATCAACACCACCTTTGCCAAAAAAGAAGCGCTCCCACTTCTTCCAAAGAAAACAACACTAGCTAAGGAAAAAGTGGAGAAGGGGGAAAAGAATAGAGCAAGAAGGAGCTTTTGAAGCTCAGTGATATCCCAGAAAAATAAGTCACTTAGAAAATCATTAAACAAATGTTTTTGATAGAGACCAAATAAAAGAGAAGCAGTTAACTTCTTATGCCAATCTCTCAGGTGCACCTCCAATAATGTCAGTGTTCGCAGTCTTTGTGTTCTATTAAACCTCAACAGTACCAGCCTCCTAATATCAACTTGCTTTGCAAATCCTGCTGTGACATCCTTTTCTGATGGAAGTGCTTATCAGGGCTTTTGGACATTCACTGGTAAGACTTGGCTGTGTATGTCTTTCTTAATAAATCCAAGTGCCTCCAACTTTCTAGATTTAAATCTTTAATCCAAGAACAAGGAACAGGCATACCAGTGACCTCACCTTTCTCTTTATTTTTTTTGTCCTTTTCATCGTGTTTCAGCTAAAGTATATTTTAAGAGTAGTGGTCTTTCAGGTAATTAAATCAGCAGATACTTTTATTCAAGGGATGGATCACCTGCAGGTTTTGAAGGATTCAGTAAGGGCTGGAAACATTCAGTAAATCTTTAAACCAAGCTAAACCAAAGCAACAGGAACCAAGCAATCCGTCAAAAAACCCACTGGCTGCAGCTGAGCAATTGGATTAAACCGTCATCTGGCTTCTAACTGAACATAGGCTGGGTCCTGTCCTTCTGGAGTGCATCTCTTGGCTTACAGGTAAGGGCAGGGTGCGGGGTTGCTGCCTGCAGCTCTCCCTGGCTGAGCCTTTTCTCTGCCCTGAGAGAAGCACGGGGTAACGGTTGACCTGGGAGAGCGGGGGGGTGCAGCCAGCCCG
Organism: Dromococcyx pavoninus; assembly: GCA_033558185.1. Classification (NCBI taxonomy): domain Eukaryota; kingdom Metazoa; phylum Chordata; class Aves; order Cuculiformes; family Neomorphidae; genus Dromococcyx; species Dromococcyx pavoninus. The sequence goes on along the minus strand of JAUMJL010001108.1, from coordinate 261,502 downwards.
GCGGCAGCAGCGCTCCTTCCTGCACAGAGCATGCCGTCAAATCCATTTGGAATAGCGTGCTGCAAGGAAAAGTGGGAGAGCAAGGGCTACGGGGTTGTGCGATCCACGGTAATCACCCTCAAATGTCACAGAATCACAGAACGGTTTGGGTTGGAAGGGACCTTAAAGATCATCCAGCTCCAACCCCCCTGCAATGGGCAGGGACACTTCCCACTGGATCACGTCGCTCAAAGCCCCATCCAAGCTGGCCTGGAATACCTCCGAGGACGAGGCACCCGTGACTTCGCTGGACGATCCGTTCCAGTGCTGCACCACCCTAACAGGAGGAAACTCCTTCGTTATTGCTAATCTAAATCTCCCCTCTTTCAGCTTAAACCCGCCGCCCCTTGTCCTGTCCCTGCCCTCCCCAGCTCCCACAGAAGCGCCCTCACTTGCCTCGCCGAGCCAGGGCCTGGCTCGGAGCCCCACCGCGACAAGGCAAACGGCGTCATTTTGCGGTTCCAGCCTCACGCGTGTGTCCTACCGCACCCCCCAGAGCCTTCGGGGCGCGAGCAGCAGCGCCCCGCTCCGGCCCCGGCGGGGAGACAGAGCCACGGCGGGGCTGAGCGCCGCCCGGGCCCTCGGCCCCGCCGCCAGAGCTCCCAGGTGCCGGCGGGAAGGAAAATGGGAAACAAAAAGATAGAAACAAACAAGAAAAGAAAAACCCAACAAATACAAGAAAACAAAAGCAAAACCCAGCCCCCAATTACGGAAAACATAAGCAGGCCCCAGCGAGGATCGAACTCGCGACCCCTGGTTTACAAGACCAGTGCTCTAACCACTGAGCTATGGAGCCACCTATCACTTCTTCCGCTGCCAAAGGCTCCTGTGTGACATCACAGCCTCCTCGCTGTGCGGGGGCACCGCCCGCCTCGGGCCGCGGCGGTGGGAACAGCCCAGACCCCCGGCCCCCGGGCTTCCCTGCATCTGTGCTGCGGGGGAGCGAGCGTGTGCTCCTCGTGGTGCGCCCTGATCCAAGCTTTTGGGAGGTCAGGCTGATAGAACGAATTGTTAGTGTTACAAAAAGTGGAATATTTTGATTTAAGCTAAAGCAGAGGTAATTTTCATCTCAGCAACTATTTTTTGAAAGTTAGACACGATTTCCGTCTGGTAGCATGTTTTTTATACCTTTTTTTTTTTTCAAATACTGTTTTTCCAGACACAGTTCAAAGGGAAGTGATAACATCATGTGTTAAGTGTGATCTGTGCAGAACAGATGTGTCTCCTTCTATAATCACCCCTGCTTGCAGCCTCCGCTATCTGAAATGCAAGGTCAGACAAAGCTGGTTCAAATTTGCAGTGATTTGGGTGTTATGAAGTTCATAATAACATTAAAATAAGTCCTTGGAAAGTAATAGAATGTGCATAAGATTTCTGGGAATATCTGTACACATACATGTAAGTGGGAAATACTTTCTGTCCCCAACACTTGTCTCATCGCATGTGGTTGATGGAAATCATTCCCTCACGCGTCCAGTGCTGAAATAAAGGCTGCTGCTTTCTAAAACTCCAAAATGAGTTTATTTGTCAGCATTTTCAGTATCAAGGCTGCACAATATGGTTTTTTTTTTGTAAAGTGAGAGGGGAAAAAGTCACTTTAAATGGAGAGATTATAAGCAGCTAGATGTAGTAAATAATTTCAGTTTTTGCAAAACTGTTACAGAAAAATGGGTTTAATTAATAAACTACTCTAGGTTGAATAGGATGTGACCCACCTAGGTTGGGGCAATCCCAAGCACAATTACAGGCTGGGCAGAGAATGGACCGAGAATAGCCCTGAAGAGAAGTGCTTGGGGTTGCTGGTGGATGAGAACAGCACTGTGTACTTGCAGCCCTGAAAGCCAATGGTATCCTGGGCTGCATCAAAAGAAGTGTGGCCAGCAGGTTGAGGGAGACAATTCTCCCACTGTACTCATGTGAAACCTCACCTGGAGTTCTGTGTTCAGTTCTGGAGTCCTCAGCACAGGAACGAGTCCAGAGGAGGCCATGAAGATGATGAGAGGTTTGGAGGAGCACCTCCCATACGGGGACAAGGCTGAGAGACTTGGAGTTGTTTAGCCTAGAGAAGAGAAGGCTCCAGGGAGGCCTTAGAGCAGCCTTTTGGTACTTAAAGGGGGCCTGCAGGAAAGCTGGGCAGGGGAGTGCAGTGATAGGACAAGGGGTGACAGCTTTAAACTGAAAGAGGGGAGATTTAGATCAAATATTAAGAAGAAATTTGTTGCTGTGAGGATGGTGAGACACCAGCACAGGTTGCCCAGAGACATTGTGGATACCCCTTCACTGGAGGTGTTGAAGGCCAGGCTGGATGGGGCTTTGAGCAACCTGATCCTGTTCATGGCAGGGACTTGGAACTAGATGATATTTAATATCCCTTCCATCCCAAACCATTCTATGATTCTATGAACCCAGCAGCAAGACAGGAATTTTGTAGCCTTAGTTTCTCTTTTCACTTTACAGAAGAAGGAAGTTTGGAACAATTGAAGATCATGTTATTTGCTTTAAAAAGTCAATCTGCCATAGGCAGCCTTCCTCCATGGAAGTTTAAGTGAAGGTGAAAAGGTAAACTGTGGAGGGGAAACTGAATGACACTTCTCTGGAGTAATAAATCTGAGCAGTTCTGCTGTGTGCTGCAGTCATGTTCTAGACCAGCAGACGTGATTTGCTGGGTGCAATCCTAAAATGGTGTGAGATGAAAAGTAAAGTGCCTTGAAATGAGAAATGACAGAAAAAGCTGCATTTAGGAGTTAAAGACATTTCGCCCATCCCACACGTCACAAATCCTGAACTAGATCAACTTCTTTTCTCTTTTTTTTCCTTTTAGTTCACCTTCTCTTTAAATGGATATGATCTGTGTGGACAAACCAGACCAGTTCTGGTGAACCCTGTCTTGTTGTTTATGTAAGACACTAAAATGATTTAAAAATATCTGCTTTTGACCTCTAATGTGGCAGCTGATAAATTTGTGACATTTCACATTTCTTTGAAGGTTTCTTTTTTTCCCTTCTCTTTGAAGATAGTGACTCTTAGAGTTGGTAAAGCTCTTCCAAAGAGGGCTAAAATGTCTGTGGTGAGTGTTCTGCTAATGCCTCAGGGAAAAGAAATATAAGCATAGCTTGTTTTATAACCTTAGCGTAGGTGGGAACAGAACTGTCTTACATTTTTCCTGCTTTAAGACAAAACTACTTTCATCAGTCTAACAGAGCTGAGCAGCAGGGTGAGATGTATTCTGAGAACAGAAGTGTTGAAATCAAGCTTTCTGTGGTAGTATGGCTACCTGTCACTATTGTTTTCTAATTTAGGTTCAAAGTTTGTAACTGTTGTGGTTGCCCTGCTTCCAGATTCCTTTTGCTGTCTGCTTAGAGGTCACTGCTGCTGGGTAATGGACAGAGTCTTAGCCAGACACCCTGGGTGGGGTTCAAATCGTGTGGTGGAGATACCATGCTATCAACAAGCTCTCTAGCTTCTCTTTGTAATGGAAATGAGGAATTGAGACACTTCCAGGGCACAATTCATCTCACCTGAGGGTAAATCTCTAACATAAGCGACCCGAATCATGGTCTAGAGGTGCTTGTTTCTCAGTTGACTGTGAAAGGAGTCCATGTTCAAAATGTCAGCAATTAAGTGAGACAGATGTGGATGTGACAGGTTTGTACCCAATAGGTTTGGCCAGTGAGCAGATACCCTGCCAGTGAGACCTGTCTGGGGAGGGCCAGAGCAGCTGCTTTATTTAATAGGCACAGCAGCACTACATAGCTCCTGTCTGCAAGCTGCTAATGCTCTTAGCCAGCCCATCCTCTCAATCTCATTTGCACAGGAATAAGCTTTAGGTTAATTTAATACCCTTTTGCTTTAGATGTTTAAACTAGGGTAGCTGTAGCTGGAAAATTCCCATCAGGGGAACAAGAGAATTTTTAAGGAGACAGCAAGATAAATTATATGTCTAAAGAGGACTCTATGATTATTTTTGCAACTAGACACACAGATTTTGAAAACTAAGTATTTAGGCAATAAAATGCATATGTAGTCTTTTGTTTATTGCTGTTGAAAGCCACCAGATGGAACCCAAGTACTGCATGAAAAGGTGAGGAAAACATTAGCAGACTTCAAATATTGAGGAGTGAATCGTTAGCACACTTTTTTTTTTTTTTTAAATCTGTAGGACATTTTACCCTGAAAGAGGAGCCAAGCATGTGAAGGCCCACGTTTATATATGCTCTGTAAAATTTCTGGTGATTTACAGTAAGACTAAATGTGTGTTGTGTGTCCCCCTAGCCAAATCAGGGCTTTCCCAAGCATATACTCTTTTCATCTGGTTCAGTGAATTAATGCTGGTAAAAGTGGAGGGCAAATAGCAGCTGTTTATTCAAAGCACTGTGAAAGCAAGCAGGCAGGCCCCTCTGCAAACTGCCTTGCTGGTATAACACATTTGTATTCTTCTTTCAGGTGGAAGAGTTTTGTAACACACTCCTAAGGTAGGGAGGAGTGATGAAGGTTATTGGGAGCAGCATGCAGGAAAGTTCCCCCTTCCTAAGGAATGCTGTTAAGAAAGAGCAGGATTTGAAAGATACATCCTAGATCTTCTCTACACCAAGGACAGACATCAAGCTGAAAGAAAGGGTGGCTTGTGTAAGAATAAATGTAATCTGGACCAAGGCTGTTATTAAATAATGACTTAATTGTTCCTGATTAGCTCCCTGGCTATCCTTAATGGCCCCACTGAACAAATACATGATTAACTATGTGGAAAGCTGGTGTCAGTTTGAGTATGTCAATCGTGTTGCTGTGCATTTACATTTTGTCTTGATAAGAGCAGTGAGGTGATTTCACATGTTCCATATGATCTTATTGTTGTATCTTGTGTTCAAATGTTAACAGGAGAAATGAACGAAAGCAATGACTATTCTTGAATTATCCCTAGAAATTCTCTTATACTACAGTATTGTCTTTTCTAAATCCCTTTGCCCAGCATGCCATACAATTCCCTGCTGAATTCAGGTTTATTGGTGTTTTGCAGAGTTCAGTTCTTTGTTGCACAAACCATCTACCTGCTTTGAGCTGCAGTGGTAGGAAATAAGTAGCAGTGAAAGTTTTCTCTGCAGATGTAATGGTGTGGTGGCTTGCTTAACTTTGTCCCCTTCACATCTGATTTTCTGTGTCCTGGGGCAGCCTAGTGCACCTGGGATTATCTCAGCAGAAGTACAGATAAGCAAAATTGTTGTGCTTGCCTTTCCTTGTCAATCTCTGTGTGAAAGGACTTGCAGCACAGCTCCAGTCTTTCTATGAAACGGGATATTCAATGGGTTTTAATTGTTTGAGATGTTCAGTACTGCTGGGTTTGTTTCTTAAAGAAACTTCATAGTAACCTAAAGGTGTCTGGACTTAATGTGTTCATTTTAATTGGCCAGTGCTGATGAATTACTTTGTCTTGTACAAATGCAAGGGTTTTTTCCTGAGTTAAGTATTATCAGGGGAACACTTCCTGCTGAATTTAGGTGGCTTTTAGAGCTGTTTCTTGGGGTATCTTAGGCATTGAAGGATCTCAGCACGTGGTTGAGGTCCTGTTTGATTGAGATACGTCTGAGGAAATGTCCTGTCGTTCTACATTCTTGACCCAATCCTTTCATAAAACATTATTCTCTAAATTACGCTGGAATGATCCATTTGTTCTTGAAATATTGGATACAAGCCATGAGTTAAAACTAGATAAAAAATCAGCAAAAATAACCTGCCATGATTTTTCCACTAACAATTACCACTTGTAAGAAGTTGGATAAGGTACTGTGAAGGCTGTTTCCAGGTTTGAGCTTGTGCACTGCTTGTATCCCTACTCCATCCTAGCATGAGATACTGGTGTGCATCCTTCACCTTCTCTGATACTCTGCTTTCCACAGGAAAGAAGTTTGAACATGTAACAGATACACTGACCTTTCAAAATTACTTTGGTGGTCTCAATACTCTTCTTTTGAACAAACATTCATTATCATATGCAAAAAAATTCTTGCCTTTTGACAGCATTTTGTACAGCTCTGAAGAGAAACTGGGGACTGATGTATCTTTGAAAATTCAGTTCTCTATTTTTCTTCAGAAAAGTGACAGAGCACACAACGGAAATGTAAAGATGATCATATTACATACATCTCTATTTGCTCATAGGCCAGTTCGTGTAATGAGCGTTGTGGTGCTCTGTTTAGGCATAATTACTTTTCTACGGAGAGGCCATCACCATTTTCATGTCCAGAGTAACAGTTTTGTCTCTGCCTTGTTGGGCTCTCCTGTATGGAACACAATACAGTCATTTTTTTTTTTCTTGAAGCTAACATGCATCTTGTGTATGTTTCTTAATGTGAGGGATCCGAGCAGAAGAGGTCTTGTCTTCAAATGCTTTATGATTTCACCTTCCTGAAACAAGAAGGTGTAGTTTAACCTTGTTTTCTTCAGAGTTATTTCTTTGATCCAGGTCAGATTTGAAGTTACTATAATGAAGTATTTCTGATTATGATAATAAGGTAGCTGGTGATCTTAGGATCTTAGAAAAATCAATTACCTATTCCAAGATGAACTGACTGAAAGAGAAAGATGCTTTTATGACAGTTATGTAGTCTGGGAAACAGCTGGAATCTTTCTTCTTTCCTGCCCTGGATTAAGAAATAGTTGTTGTCTGTCTATGTTAATATCAAAAAATCATGTCCTCATTGAAAACATTCAGGAGGTCTGCGTCTTAGCCAAAGGACAAACTGTTCTTTGAAGTGCAGAAAAGGACTTTACCATGCCTGGCCTTTGCCTTGAAGATAGAGACACTCCTGGAGCCCAGCGGAGGAGGGACAGAGTGAGATCACCCAGTCTGTCTTCTCACTGCCCGTGCTTTTCACCTCCTGAACTGTGTTGAACCTACCCAGAGCTCCCTGTAGACAAAGCATGGCTGCATGGTGCCCCTCAGCCCTGCTCCGCCTGTCAGCCATGCCAGCTGCCCAAATAGGACAGCACCATGAAAGCTGTGTGCTGCCATCACCCAGCTTCTTGTCCTTGCATGTCCCCTGTCCACAAGGCAGGAGACAGCTGACCCACAGCTCTGCATGTATTGTTGGTCTGTTACTAAATATATACCTTTATGTCTCTGTATTTATATACACACCTATGCCTTGCCAAGCAGAGCATAGAGCAGATATGTTCTCCCTCTCTGTAGAGGGTGAAAGCCTGAAGACCTCTGATCAATTGTTGTTTTCCACAAAGTGCAGGAATATCGGGCTACCTTTGAGCCTATTAATCCTCCCAAATTTGGCTGAAACCAGTTAGATTTGAAAGTTACTTGGGAGTGGATTTGGCAACCAGTGTGGTTACTTGAATCTTTTTTCCAAGGGAAAAAATCTAAACCTGTACTGATGACATTTTCCGAGCAAGCTTTTAAAATTCTTTGGGAAATAGACAGTTCAGGAATGAGTGTGAGGCAGAGGAACCACGAGATCCAGAGTCTCCATCCTTACTCCAATACGGACTCTACTATGTAACCCTGTGTCCTGTCCAACACCTCCCTTCCAGCCTCCCAAAGGAATGGAAGATGTGTGTGTTTGTAGCAAGCTCTATAAATACAAAATCTTATTATTATCAGAGTAAAAATAGATTCAGAAGATTTCAAGTGCGCTGTAACGGAATAAAAACCTAGTAACAGGGTTTCCCCAAACTCCTGATCTCTGAGAAAAAAGTATGAACAGGCTCATTTTCCCGTTGCTGTTTTTAGACACAGGGAACAAAGCTTCAAAATAAGCATCAGAATCTTTGTTTTTAATAAACTTTTCATGATGGTTTCTTCCAAGAAGGTTTAAGGTTATAGGCACTAAGTTCCTGTTGCAACTCAGTGGGAGGCAGGGAAAAGGGAATGTGTCCAGGTGTGTCCAGCATGGCTGTGGATAGGATGCTATTGTTTCAGCCATGCCCTATTTGCAAGGGTTTGAACATTTGGTTCATCCAAGGATGCAGCTTAGTGAGACAGAAACATGTGGGTCTGCTCTGAGTTTCAAGTACCGGGAAAGGCAAAAGAAAAGACCTCTCACAACTATCAGACACCTTCCTCAAGTGCTCACATTCCTTTTCCTGCGAAACACATCGGAGTCCTGAAGGCAGACAATCTCTATGTTAATTAGGGAATAAGTTGTTCTTTGTTCTAGAGCTCTCTTAAGGTAGATGGAGGAAAGATGCATGTGTAATATATAACATGTAAACTGTGAAAAGCCAAATGTTGCTTAAGTGCTGGACATGATAACTGAAGCTAGGTGATACGTACTTTTCCTTTTGGGAAAAGTAGATGAACTGAAAATATGGTTTTGTTCCCAGTTCTGTTTCTGATTTTGCCATATGTTTGCTGCTAGAGACAGCAGTTCGTGGGTTAGAGTCACAAACGTGGTCATGTGTTATTCTTCTGCAGAGTTAGTTAGGAGAATCTTGTCCCCATTTCCTCGTGTGCCTTGGCAAAGTTGAGCTCCAGGCATTTGGAGACCTGTCCTCTCCATCTCAGGATGTGCAGCCTGGGACATCTTTGCTGAAGCAGAAACATGCTCTGGAGGAGTGACTGAGACCGGGTGTTTCAGCCCCCGTGTCACTGGCCCCTGGACACCAAATGAGAATGCTAATTTACCAATTCCTTTTTCTGTTCCAGGGGTCAGGCTGTGTGGAAATACTTGCACAGTTCTGCTCACATACAGGCTTATGAGTTATTCTGTGGATGAGACGTGTGGCTCAGTCCCTCCCAGGCAAATACATTCATCTTCCCAATTACCCGACTAGACCAACATATGGCACAGAACGAACTGAAGTGACAAATCATTGAATGGAAATTTTCTGTGTACTTTCCCCCCTTGTGAATTTGTGTCCTGTTGAAGCCCTTCTCTGTATCCCAGTCCCTTGGTTCCCGTTGCTGGTCGAGGTTTTGAATGTGGATCGTGCAGGTGGCTGCAGTTCTGCGTGCTCTGGTCTTGTCATCTTCAGCTACCAAACTGCTGAGGATCCTGAGCACACTTGTAATCATTGAATATCTACAATTTGAAAACCAGCAACAAGTACATAGATATGCTGCAGCCTCACGGAGTGAAATGTAACAATGACTTTTTTTTTAGGGTAGTAAACTAGATGGGTATCATCTCCTTAGTTCTAGTTTCCATTAGAAATAAGCCAGAAGAGAATGTGAGAAGGGAAAAGTCCTGAATGCAGGGAAGATGTGATTCTGCTCCTAGCCTTATGCTAGCAATTGGTGAAAACCCCTCCTCCTAAAGCTGCAGCTGTAAAGCTTTCCTGAACAACATTCTGGAAAGCTTTGGAGGCCAGCTTTTGAGTGATCAGCTCATCTTCTGACACTGTTTCCATAAGCTTGTCCACTGAGCATGGAAAAATCTCACCTTCTTCAGTTTTTAGGCTGGTGCTACTGCTTCACAGTATGCTTTTGCTGACAAAATATTGTCGGGTTTTCAAAGTGTGAGTAATTCAAGTCCCTCCTTTGTTTGTGTAAGACCAAATAGTCCACAGATCCTTCAACCTCCCTTCTTTTGTGAAAGGTTGGACCTACAGTTGAGCTTTGTGATTGGGTTTGTCCCTCTGCCATTACTTCTGCTTTCAATCGGGTTGGAAATACTGAGAGTATGGATTTCCTCAGGGTGCTATCTGTTTTCTTTGGTTTTCCCAAATGTAGCATATTGGGCAAAGCTGAAAATGAATGGGAAGAGGGTGAATGAAAATGTTTTGAGTCTTGAGGATTTGGATTAAGATTCATGCAAAGCTTTTAGCTTGAGGGTTGTCTCTTTTAAATGAGCTCACTCTGTAACGGTGCAAATACATGTACCACTGGGGTCTTGGCTAGCTAATGAAGGCTAATACAGGTGATACTACATCCTTCAGACACTGGCATCCAATCTGTGCTCTAATGGCTTTGACAAATCCCCTCAAGCAGAATTGTCAAGCTGATTCCATGATCAAACGTGCCCAAAAGCTTTAAAAACACCACTGAGAATATCAAATGGGACTGATGAAGCATCTGCATGAGGGAATAAATTGTTCTTGAGTGTTATTCACAAATCAGAACATTAAACTGCTGTAATCAAACTCCAAGTGAGCCTCTCTGTAAGGTATCAATATCAGCAGCTGCTCTTCATGCCTGACAGTTCTCTTTCAAAGCTTATACATGCCTATCAATTCTTTTCCTAACCAAAATTTATTTGAAGGGTGCCTCAACCTACCATAGGGTAGAGTAGATATCTTAAGCATCTTAATTCACTCAGGTAACTGATGTATCAATCCTTTCATTGTGTTGGGAAATACTTGTCCCAATTTACTTTGCTATTTTGTTAGTAGATTCAGAAGTGACTCATTTGTAATCCCCAGCCAGGACTGGTTGAAGGGCAATGGATTTATCAAGCCCACAATTCCTGCAACGTGGAATGGAACTGATTCAACTCCGGTGGAAAGACTTGGTCGATATTTCTGTGTAGTCAGAAGTAGGAAGTGATGAGAGTCAGAATATAGAAGCACCTCTGCCAAATATATGATAATCAAATCAATCTGCAAGTTACATTGGTAAATGCAAAAATTTACACGTCCAGTGGGATTGAAAGGAGGTTATGAGGAGTTTGTATATATGAATCTGTGCCTGTTTAGATCTCAGATCAGAAAAATATTTCAATGGTGTCACTTTAAATTGTATTCAGAAATGAGCTGAAATATGTGGCTTGATCTTGATCCAAGCCCACAGTCCTTTTCTATGTCTTCTAGTACGTCTTTATTTGAGGAGCGTAATGTATTGCTGCCTTTCAGGAAGTCTAGTTTATTCTACTGTTTGTTTTTTTTTCTTTTGTTTTAATCTCCACAGAATAAGGAGAGGGACAGGAAGTCAATCCATTCACTGAAACATGGGCTGTGTGACAGAGTTGTGACCCAGCATGTGAAAACCAGTGTGTAAAGACCACATCCCTTATCAGCAGGGCAATTAAAACGTAGATTACATAGAACCTTCTTTGCTTGGTAATTGTTAGGTCTTACAGTGGCTTTATACAGAGCTATCAAATGTGTCTTACCTTAAAAAGTAAGAAATAATTTAGCAGCATATCTATGAAGTTCTTAGTCTTTCAGTTAAGACATTACTGGTTGTGGGATTGTGTTGTGGGTGTGTTTGTGAGGCATTCTGTTTTTCCTGCTAGCATTTCCTCTGTGTAGTGGAAAAGCTCTGTATTGGTGTTCTAAAAAAATTCCAGTAAAGAAGGGGTGAGATGTGTCTCATCTATAGAGGACCCAGCTCTGGTGACATTTCCACCAGTGTAACTTACTAAGCAAAAACTTACCAAAAATTATACTTACCTTTTGCTAAATTGGCTGTTCTTCTGTTGGAACAATCCTGGCACTAGGAGAAATCTGGCCAGTGGTGGATTTTGTTTTCCTGTAAAAAGTATTAATTGACTTTTCTTTTAGTTCTACATTGCACTGGCACAGCTGTCCAGGGAGGTGGTTGAGTCCTCGTCCCTGGAGGTATTTAGAAGAGAGGTAGGTGAAATGTTCAGGGATCTGGTTTAGTAGTGGACAAGTGTGGTTGGACTCGATGATGTCAAAAGTCTTTTCCAACCAAGTGATTCTATGATTCTGTGAAACAGAACTTCTTCAAGATTGAAGGCACTAGTGCCCCTTTATATGGTACAAGAGATTATTACTGGGAAGCTTCTCTTTCAAACAGTTGTTGAAAAGAAATTGTCATATCTTCAAGTAAATAGAAATTGACTCATTCCTATTTTTTTGTGAATAGGTAAGTACTATATGAAGGAAACAACACTAAAAAGAGAAAGGTTTTTAAAGACTGACTCAGCTATTGTGGTTTTATAGGGTAACTCAATGCATAAGAACGTGAACTGGAGAATAAATCATTGCTAAGAGACTTTTTGTTCTTTGGTGTTCATTTCTCCTTTTTCTTTCCCCAGAGAATGTTCCTCAGGAGTCCCAGCAAAGGGATGTTTTTACAGATATTTTGCTGAAAATCTCAGAACTTGCTGTCTTTCCACATGAGAATTGAGAACTGCAGACTGGAAGGTGGATTGTCACAGCTCATGTTTAAAACAGCAAGTAGCAAGCTGTGGTAATTACTAGACTAAGTTGTTTCCAGCTGAACCCACAGTCACTTGCTCTAAATCACTCTGACATGCTTAGTGAAAAGTAATAGCACTCTGCTGTCTCCTCTGAACTCCTGAATTTACAGTGATAATTGTAAGATATGAACCTAGATTTATGCTAATCTCCAGTAGCCTCTTCCATTTTCATTTTATGCCTGCTTCCTCTGCTAGTTCTATAAATCTACATCACAGAGGGTCACCAGGTTTGAGGGAAAGGAGAAAAAACTGTGAACAAAAAGAAGTTTTAATATGCTTTCTCCACCAGATACTGTGCCAGAGGTAGTTGTGCTTGCTCCAATCTGATTTAGCTAGTGCAGATGCCACTGCTAAATGAATAAACTAAATACAGTCTAACAGGGGTTTGTTAATTAGTTTGTTTACAGAAGCACTTACAGAAACAACTTGCTTCAGCATGAGCTGATCAATCAGGCTTCCAATGAAGAAACCCTGGAGTGATCCTTTCCACCTGACCTGCTGGGAGACAGGTTAGAAAACACCACTAACACCAGATATTGGCTGCTGTGGTATGAATTTAGTGTCCTCTGTTCATGTTTAGGTGAAGCAGGGAGGGACTGCTTTTTCCACCTTGGTTGGAATACTCCTCCTTTTACAAATACACCCTGCTAAGAGAGAAAAAAACTCACCAGTGTAATAAATTTAAAGACTGCATGGATAAAAAATCCCAAGGCTCTTGAACCATGACCATAGCATTAGATGAATTGGCAGAACCAATTTGGAAACTTTATCTCATCCCTCTGACCTAGATTATTCCCTTAAATGCCTTCTTCAGGCTCATTCTCGCAGACACCATTTTAACATCTCTCTTGTGGTGCAATGGAAAGAAGCTCAAAACTCATGTTGTCTTTAAGTGTTGCTTGGAAAAGGACCATTGGTGAGACTGATATCCTTTCTGTGACTCAGTGTGTTGTAGCCCAGGCTTGATTGATGTGTGGATGTTTTCCTGGTACAGAGTACCCAAATACAGCCTCAGGGGCTGGAAGAGTGTATGCCCTCCCCTTTGTTTTGGATGCTGTATCATCATTTTTACTTCTGTGGCTGGACAATGCCACAGAAGTCCCACATTTATGGTATCAGTCCTCACCAATGGAAGGCCACAATTCTTTGTCCTTGAGAAACCTTCTTCCTTAAGTGCTCCTTACGCTTGGATGTAGCTGTCAGATTTCAGATGATCACCTTATCTGAGAGCGGCCGCCTTGCAGGCCCTGGTGGGTGTACTCAAGATTCTGGGTGCTCCTGTGACAGGTGAAGGCACTTTGTACTCTTGGCAGCATGAGTTATGCTACATTGTAAATGTGGAATCTCTTACTCAATTAACATGACAGATTAAGCCTCTCGAAGCTCTTCTGGCTGACCATGAGTTCAACTAGTTCTTATATTGCAGACAGTGCTATGGTACATCCAATCAATCCACTTCATGGAGGATGAGCAGTTTATGTAAATTGCATAGCAGGTCAGAGAAGAAGTGAAAGATGTAGAGTTTATTTCTTCTAGGAGCCAATCGGAGCAGGTCGTGTTCTGTGTTTACACTCTGAGGCCCAGATCTTGCTTTATACTATGCTGTTCTAATCTTTGCTGGATGACAACCTGAGCCTATGACAATCTAAGCCAATGATTTTAGATGACAATTTGATCTGTCTAATTTAGGATCTGGACATCCTGGGGAGTTGGATCTAGATGGTCTTTAAAGTCTCGTCCAATCCAAACTGTTCTATGACTCTATGATACTTTTGAGGTACTTAGATTTCAAATTAAACTGCTTATGTTTAGCATCCTTTCTGTCTCTCATAGCTGGTGCTGGATGGAAAAATCATCTGGCTTGTGGGATGCTATTTAATAAAAATAAATCTCTATTTGAATTTATAAACTGTGATCAGTACCAATAGAGAAGATTGTAGGTGATCCCATCAGCAAAATCTTCATCAAGTGCTCCCCTCTGGTTTTTATTTTTGCCTCAGAAGCAGGGGAAGAAAATGAGACCTTTTCGAGGTCTAATCTGCAATTGTACAATGAAATGATGAGATTTGAATTACACACTGAGACTGAAAATGTCCTTGTTGTGCAGTAAACTACATCATCTGAAACTGTCGGAGTTGGAGTATATAAAACTGCTCTTACAATAATTTTTCCAAAGTTGTTATTAAAAAAAAAAAAGAGACACATCTTTGTCAGCCAAAATGACACATCTTGCAGATTTAGAGCAAGATGAAGTGATTTGCTGACCCCTGTACTACTCACAGGGGCCAAGTAAGTCTTTCCTCTGTATAATCCCACCTGCCTTTCTCTGACAGTCGAGGCAGGGCTAGGGACCTGATAACATATGTTATCACTAACCCACTGGGTCCCATACAGAATGAAGCTCAACATTTTGCAGGTTGCTATCTGTCTTTGAAAGAAAGACCATGGCATAATGCATAAAGAATTTATTTGCCTTTTACTATTTTTCATCATCCCACTGACTTTCATCAGTAGATCTGAGGAATAATAGCAGTAAGAAAACATTACAGAAGTGTACCAGGGGACCCTATCCCAGAACTGGCAGTTATGATACCTGATGGATACATCCTTATGGTAACACAGGTTATTTATAAAAGCATCTCTAGACAAGAATTTCCTTGAAGCGGTTGCCGAGGGAAGGTGTTTTTCATGCGCTTGGAGGAAGAGGGATTACAGCAGGTTGAGAGTAGCTTTGGAGCCATGTGTAGGGTTTTTTTGTCAGATGTTACATGCAGGATGATGTCTCGGGGAGTGAGAATGTGGAGCACAGGGAGATGATGAGCCATCTATGAGATGGGTCATGTGAGCAGATTACAAGTATGCGTTAGAGCAATTGGAGAATTTCTCTCAAGCTCTTTCGAGCTTTGTGCACTTGCCTGTGTACCACTAAAGATAGTTCTGATACCTATTGAACTGAATTGTAAATAATTGGCATGAAAACTTTATCCATTTAATACTGCATGACAGCTCTAAAGAATGGAGTCACTTGCTCTTGTGTAAGGTCATAGCAGGTCACTTCTCTCTTCTGTAAGTCTGCCAGCCTAGTACAACCATGCTTCAAGGAGAAGTATGGGAACATCTTCTGGTGACGCTTCAGTCGGTAGGGCTCCAGCAGTTCTCTTGACTGTTGCTGCATCTGTCAGCTTGAGCAAAGCATGATGGTGCATTTGTGGTGTAGGAACCGAAAGGGAGCTCATAGTATATGCAGTCTTTGAATGAGGCAGCTTGTAATTCATCTTGAGCCGGTGAGGTTTCTGACTTGTGACTGATTCATGTGCAGTGTAATACTGTGAGGCATGCAGTCTCCCAGTAAGAGCTCCTGTTACTTCCCAGTGCACATGGGTTGCATTCAGCAGCAAGATTAATACCCCAAACACTGAAAGTTGTGCCGTACCCTCCCAGCATTCTGAGAGATGTAAAACATAATATTTAAGGCAGTAATGCATGTGATCTTTTTAATAGTTTTAATCTGTCACAAACCCCTGGTTTTAAAGGCTGTAATGCACTCTTGACTTGCATTTTGAAGACTGGTAATGTTATTTTGTTAAACATATACTTATTGAACTGAGTTCTGACTTTCAGGGACATTATGTAGATAGGGTCTTCCACCCTGAAATACCTTCTACAGCCTGTTAGTCTACAATTGTGCTCGAGTATAAAATTCTCCCCTCCATGCTTATATGCAAAATTTCAATGTATTATCACAGTATCACAGTATCACAAGGTTGGAAAGGACCTCTGAGATCATCAAGTCCAACCTATATTATACAACAATAATATGTAGTATGAAGTTTTCACTTGCTTTTAGGTATGCTTTGTAGTATAGTGCACAGACATTTAACCAGTAATAGGTTTATCAGGCATCTTGGACAGCAAAGATAGTGTTACACATATGTATGGTTATATCACTAAGGAAACCCTGAAGCACAAAAGAAATAAAGATGAAAATGAACACCCAGGGGTCTGGTGGTGTAGGAGCTGAAACTAATCTTTAAGGCATTAATTTGTCCATCTGAACATGTGCAATAACTACACTTCTCAATACAATTCTCAGCTGGGCAGTCGCTTGGTTTTTCCCTTCTGGTTGTTGAACAGTGGTAGGTATGGTACTTGTGTGGCTGCATGACAGCCTCTTCCATGAGCTGCAGAGTTCAAAGTAAATGTTTTGTGCTGCGGAGCTCAGCCTAGGGAGGAGGCTGTGGGGCTTGGCTCTGTGGCATGCACCATTTTGGCAGAAAGAGGCAGGCCTGTGGGCTGCAAGGTCAATATGAGGGGTAGGAAAAGAAGTCACATATATCTTTTAAAGGCACGAGTTAATTTGAGATGACAATGCCACAGTCACTCCCATACTTTCATTCCCACCTCTGCCTCTCTGATCTTGCTGCCAGTGTTGGCAAAACCCATACAGCTTGATGCAGCTCCCAGTTGCTGGTGGGAATAGGAAGGAGTCACAGGAATGGGAAGTGAGAGTCATTTTTTGGCAGCAGCTGGTAGTTTCATTGGCTTAAAGCAGTCATGGAACCATAGACCCTGACTCTAGACACTTACAGGCTTTAGTTGTAGCCGTGCAATTACTATCTGTGTTTTTCCAGATCAAACACAGTTTGATTTCTGAAAATCGGTTATACTGGATTTTCACTGCTTGTTTTGGAAACACACGTAATAGGTTTTATGTACAGTGTACTTCAAGATACTGGTAAGCTCTCAAGCTTTTTTGTGTATTTCTGTTTGGGGATCAAAGAAGGCAAATCTCTGCCTGGAGTGCATTTGACTGTCCCCACTACAATGTTGTGGTCATCTCCTTGCTGCCCTTTAACAGATCAAAAAGCACAACTGGAAGCAGGAGAACTTGAATTCACCTGTAAGTATTAATTTTTAGCTTTGTGTTTTGGCAGCTTATCCTCTCAGTTTGCCTCTTCTTCATCCATTTATTTCCTTTCTCCCTCCTGTCTCTGTGGGCATATGTTTTAGCCAGCAAGTCTCTCCCTTCACTCTGCAGTGGATGAAATATCTATGTCAGATGATTGCTACCAGATGCTCCTGTTCCTGGTACCTTGTTGGTATGATGGTTGACAAAGGGTAGTTAGGACCATGTACTGGCGAGGTTCTATCTCCACTCAGGTCTGCTGTTTTGAAGTGAGAAAGTGTGAGCTTGTCTCCTCCAGAGGGATTCCCCTGTCTCTCCTGGTGTCAAAGGCAAGCTGTCTTCCTGAGCTGCTTCCCTAGGCTGATGGTGGTGCAGATGGAAATCAAAGAAAGGGAGAAGAGGGTGAATAAATAGGAAAAGTCAGGCATGTGCTGTTCTCCCATCTTCTCCTGGATGGAGACAAGCTACGTAGCGATGTGCCTCAGTTTTCCTACTTGCACAGTAGGTGTAATGGCAAGCCTTTGAGAAGTATAGAGAGAATTAATGTTTCCATTGCACACACACACAAAATGTTTGACATTGAGAAACTGATCCTGTTTAATGATCTTTTTCAAAAGTTGATGTTTGGTTCCTCTGCTGCCTTGCCCGTTATAGGGGTGAGAAGGCATTAGCGAGGGGTTCTCTTTGCTTTCCTTATTGGCTGATTCCCTTGCTGTTGGCTAAATCACTCAGCTTGTTCAGAAGACAGCGCAGATTTGTTTCTGAAAGCTTTACAGACATCTGTGGACAAATTGTCTGAGCCCAGGGCATTTCCAGATTGCATATCCTTAATTGTATTAAACACTTCAGAGCCATCTGACTGATTGTCTCATAGTTCAACCATCTGGTCTGGAAATTTAGGCAAGCTTTACTTTATGGAGAAACTCCGAGTCATTCACGCTGAAGCATCATTAGATGGCCCTGGCCTGCTCTTTGGTGGCGTAAGGCGAGTATAGTGCCACTGCTAATAGTACACTGATTGAGAGAAACATAAGGTTTTAGGGACTCATTAGTTTTGATTAATGAGGATAAAAACCAGCTTTCTTGCCTTCCTAGTCTTTGCAGAAAGACTACTCCCTAAGTCCAAACCATAAAAACTGACTTTTTATTGGTTTTGTTGATTTCTATTTGTTATTATAAATCTACAAAGCCCACTCCATTTTCAAAACAAATTCTTGTTGTCTTTCAGGTAGTTAAGACTTGTTTACTTGATTACCAAAGCACGTAAGAAGCTTTGATGCACTTCCTCTTGCAACACCCATGTGAGGTAGGGAGTACGGTTGCTCTTGTAACCATAAGGGAGGGTGTAAGGAGAAATAAGGTCATGTAAGAGAAGGTGACTTTTGCTGAGGAATGCACAAGCTGCATGAAAGCCACTTCATCATGCCTGCTGGTTGCAGTGTGCTCATTCTCTTTCCCTAAGGCAGAGAAACTCTGTAAATAACTTTCTAAGAGATTTTCTGGGTGTGGAGTGGGGGGGTGGAGATTGGGTACCATGAGGCCCCTCTTCTTCCCAGGCCAAGTGTGCACACATGGTGTGTGGTGGGCTCAGGAAAGCTCCTCTTTCAATAGGGAGCTTAGTGATGCCTTCTCATCGTGTTGTCAGCGTGTCCTGTGTTGGCCAGCACAGAGGGTTTGAGGATGTTGGCTTTCCATATAATAAAGCTCAGATCAGCACTAGTTTTCATTCTCTTTTGTACTGATCTGTATTTAGTGCTGGCAAGGGGAGGCAGGGTGACCAATACCGAAAAGGAAGAGAAGTAGTTAGAGAAATGCTTTCAATTGCATCCTACAGCTACTGCAAACTCAATGTCTGAAATGATTTTGCTCATTAAACCGAGCATTTCTATTTAAAATTATTTGTAGATTAAAGACCTCTTTGCATGCTTGAATCTATTCATAATTAGGCCCAAGAATACTCTATATTTCCCAGAAATACTGTGGATCACAGGAGGCTCTACAGGCCTGAATCTCCAGAGAATCAGTTTTAAATTTACAGGAGAATCCTAACTTTGGTTTGGTTTGAAATAAAATCCTGAACTCTCCATGTCCTTGAAGCTGAATTGTATCTGGAAACATATGTGGATGTTGACCCATTCTTCTCAGTTCTCTGATACGCAGTGAGTCCAAATGAGAAATTAACTCTGCTAACCAAGAACTTGTGCCCCACTGTCTGAGGTACAGCAGTGAGCAGTGGCAGAAGGGAATGCTTTTCTACTTTCTGGGTTTGCCTGGGTCTTTCACTGGCTGGGCTGAGCATCCAGGATACTTTCTTACAGCTTGTGTGGGTCATGGTAGACTTTCCAGGGAGTGGCCAACATGGCTTTACCAAGGGCAAATCATGCTTGACCAGTCTGATAGCCTTCTGTGATGGCATAACTGGCTGGGTAGATGAGGGGAGCGTGTTGGAAGTGTTTCTTGACTTCAGCAAGGCTTTTGACATTGTCTCCCACAACATCCTCATGTAGGTTAGATGAGTGGACAGTGAGGTGGATTGAGCACCAGCTTAATGGCAAGAGCTCAGAGGACTGTGATCAAGTAGCACAAAGTCTAGTTGGAGGCCTGTAGCTAGTGGTGTTCCCCAGGGGTCAGTACTGGGTTCAACACATTCATGAATAACTCAGCAAGTTTGCTGCTGATACAAAACTGGGAGTAGTGTCTGATGCACTGGGAGGCTGAGCTGCCATTCAGTGAGACCTGGACAGGCTGGAGAGTTGGACAGAGAGGAACATAATGAAATTCAACAAAGGCAAGCGTAGAGTCCAGCACCTAGGGCGAAATAACCCTGTGAACCAGTGCAGAGTAGGGGTTGATATCCTGGAAAGCAGCTTGCAGAGAAGGACCGGGGAGTCCTGGTGGACAAGTAGTTAACCATGAGCCAGAACATTCCCTCATGGCCAAGAAGGCCAATGGTATCCTGGGGTGCATTAAGAAGCATGTATCTAACAGACTGGGGAAGGTTATCCTCTTCCTCTACTCTGGCCTAGTGAGGCAGTGTCTAGAGCACTGTGTCCTGTTCTGGGCTCCCCAGTTCAAGAATGAACTACTGGAGAGAGTCCAGCAGAGGACTCTAGGGATGAAGAAGGGACTGGAGCATCTTTCTTAAGAGGAAGGGCTGAGAGACCTGGCTCTATTTAGCCTGGAGAAGAGAAGACTGAGAGGGGACCTTATAAATATCTGAAGGACAGGTGTCAAGAGGATGGGGCCAGACTCTCTGCAACAGTGCCCAATGACAGGACGAGGGGCAATGAGTACAAACTGGAGTGCAGGAAGTTCCACCTGAACATGATTAAAAAATTCTTTACTGTGAAGGTAAAAAACCACTGGAACAGGCTGCCCAGAGAGGTTGTGCAATCTTCTCCTCTGGAGATACTCAAAACCCACATGGAAGGGCTTCTGTGCAACCTGCTCGAGGCGAACCTGCTTTACAGTATCACAGTATCACAGGGCTGGAAAGGACCTCTGAGATCATCAAGTCCAACCTATAACCCAACACTAACACCAACCATCATCTAAACCATGGCACTCAGTGCCACATCCAATCTCCCCTTAAACACCTCCAGGGCCGGTGACTCCACCCCCTCCCTGGGCAGCGCATTCCAATGGCCAATCACCCTTTCAGTGAAGAACTTCTTCCTCACATCAAGCCTAAACTTTCCCTGACGAAGCTTGAGTCCATGCCCTCTAGTTCTGTCACTGGTCACCTTTAGCAGCGGAGTTGGTCTGGATGATCTCCAGAGGTCCCTTCCAACCCCAACCATTCTGTATGTTCACCCTGTCATGGAACAAATATTGAGTTGCTTTTTTTCTTTCCCTTTTCTCCTCCCTCTCTCTCTCCCTTATCTCCTTTGTAACTCTTCCCATTTAGAACATGTATTATTAGGTAAAAGCAGTTTCATTTACAACTGATGTAATCGATCATACGTGGGCAGTCCTGCTGTCAGTGCACTGTGCCTGAGTAATATTCATTAACTGTAAGACACAGTGGAGTTCTCTGCTTGTTTCCCCTTTAACTCTCTTCCTCTGATTAGGGAAGTCCCAAAGTGATTGCACTGACAAAATCACAATGCAAATTTTGATCCATTCTGTAGGCTGAGGGAATGAGTGCTTCTGGTTTCCTAGGGGTAACTCAAAAGCAATAGTGTGCGAGTGAAGAGGCATCATTCAGTAATAGAGTTGGGATATATGAGATGAGAAGCTGTTCCATTTCCCTCTCACCCTTGTTCAGTTGATGCAGCAAGCAATGCTAGCTTGCAGCAGTGCTGCAGTTTTGGGGTGGTTTTGGTGTCTGGGTAAAAGAGACTTTGAGTGAGGAGATCGTTCTGTCTAGTTTAATTCCTCACTCTCTTACAATCTGTTGTTATTTTCTGCTGTGCTTCAGAAGGTACAGTTTCAGGAAGAGTACAACAGTGGCCTGAGGCCATCTCTGCTTCTGTTCCTCAGCTTTTCAGCTGCTCAGGGGCCAGTTTAAATTAGAGCAGCCCCCGTGGGTGCTCTTGCAGATGCTTTACCCAGCTGCTTCTGTTTCTGGAGCACAGAATGCCTCAGTCGCATCCCCATCCCTGACATTGCCCCCGTGCCAAGGACAGAGATGGTGACACTGTACAACTATATGCAGGCCCTGTTCTGCTCTGTAGCTGCTACTGTATTGCTGGAGTAGTGTGTGAAGGCTGAAATGTGTCTCAGTTCTGTAAAATCTTTATATTGTTTCACCAAGATATTGTAAATGTTGGCATCTATGAACTTTGGTGTTACAAATTTTAATATATTGGGAGCAAGTTTTGCTGTCTGTCTGGTGCTGGCAAAAAGCAGGGTGGAGGCATTCCAGCTACACTTGAATTTCCTGAGAGTTTGCTGAGTTGTCAGCCAAAGATAATGTTTATATGTGCCATTTCCTTGAAAAAATTTAGCATTTTGGTTGGTTAATAGAAGAAGCTGGCTGTCAATATTTTTGAGGGTGTTCTGACAGAAAATATGGCATTGCTTTGGGGAAAAAAAAGTCTCTGAGTTGCAAAGAAGAGAAAAAAGAGGCCATTTTTTTGGTGAAAGAACTGCACATGAAGCATTCTAACCAGTTCTTAAGATCGCTTCATTATTTCAGTGAATTATTTACATCTGGGCTTTCTTTCACTCAAGTTTTGTGCAATAAAAAGAGTTTTCCATTGCAGAGGCACGTAACAGGGGTTTGCACTTAATATTCATGCAGTGTAGTGTGAGTCTCCGAGTAAAACATCCTGAGCATGAAGTACTAACACTGGTTTGGTTAAGTGGTACAGTGAACCCCTCTCACTATATAGGTCTAGTTGTCTGCTGCATGTCACAGACATAAGGGGTAATCTTATTGCAATCCCACAGCTGAGTGGTATCATGTAAAGACACCTCAATGCTGCTCTGGGTTTCCCAGAGGATTACCAGAGCAGCCTGCAGGATGAGCCGATGCTTCAGACAACTTTTGTTTTAATAAATAGCCTCATTGCTTCAGTGGGGCATGTGTTGGCCATAACCAGTTGTTTTCCCTTCCCAATGAAGATTAAGATAGCTGTGCTTCCTTTTTCCCCACATGATTAACAAAGAACTTCCCCAGTGGGTTAAGGACTGAGGTCTCCTGTGGCCTGCAAGCATGTTGTTCGTTCACTGTACAGTGAAACAACTTTGCCAAGGCTCAAATACTGTAGCAAAGATTATACACTGCTCCAAAGTTTTCCAACAGCTACTTTTCTACTCTGTTAGCTTCTCCATTTTATTATTTTTTTTATAAGTACAATAAGCAGATAGATAATCTGATGGACTGAAATGATAAAAACTTCTTGCTTTCCACTTAGACCCACTAAAAATTTATTTCTAGTCTTTTCCTATATTTTTGTTCCAAGTGCTGAATTTTGTAGATTTTTCCTGTTAACCTCGAGAGGAGGTTGCTGTAATATTTATAATGGATCATTAAGTGAAAGGAGGAAATGACTTGCTGACCTAAGTATCAAGGGTCTAATCACTTTCTCCCACAGAAATGAATATGCAAGGGACTGAGAAGGGACTCGCAGAAATATTTCTTTCCCTTTCTTTGTCCAGGATAGTGGGAGTTTGTCCCTTTTAGCTGAAACGGAGAATTTCCTTCCAAAACACTCACCCAGATCCCACAGGACTCTCAGATGACCTGTGCCCATCTAAAGGATGATGTGAGTTTTGGACCCACTGCTGAACTCTTTGCTGTTCTGTCCAGGTCCTGCCAAAGCCAGCGGTGATGCCTTACAAAGGTGTGCATTTAGGTCAGATAATGATTAGGGATGAACCAGCCCAGTCTTTTGATTGCTGTCTGCAGATGTATGCTTTCTGTCAACTCACTGAAGTTTAGGGAAGGCCATTCTAGTTTCTGAAGCAGGGGTCTCTGAAAGCTGGTCACGTGATTGGCTTTGTGGAGGAATGATGGGTGAGCCTTTCAAGACAAGGTGTGCTATGGACTTCAAGAATCTCACGTGTATTTTATAAAGCCAAGATCTGGCTTGTCCTTTTCCCTCCTGCCTTTTACTCCTCTCTGATACAATGCAGAAGTTAAAGAGTATGCTGCTTACCTGGCTGAATTTTAGTGCTGCTGTATGCTCAGAATCAATTCCTGTATTGGCCATTGTTAGAGAAGGGAAATAGAATTGTTGCAGACACATCTTTTAGTCCTGATAGCCTATTCTGTGGGATAGACAGCCCTGACAGACGTACCTGAAGAGCAGTATTGGTATCAGTAGCTGTAAGTACAGACAGGTACATGAGGTCAGCTCCCTCTTCCTTCATTGCAGAACGAAGCAACGAGCAGAAACCTCTGTCCGAGGGACAGCTTGGATTGTCACCGTGCTGTTAGAGCACTTCAGAGCACTGGGGCCACATCTCTACGTGGTCCAACCACAAACTGGATTTAAACAGGCATCTTGTCAGCTATGTCTGTCTGAAAAAATACTGGGAAGTCTGATATTGATAGCACTGTAACCATGGGGTTGTTTGTACCTGCTTAAAGCATGAACTGCCTTATTGTGCTTATCATGCCTGGAGAATCATAGAATCATAGAACAGTTTGGGTCAGAGGAGACCTTAAAAATCATGTAGTTGCACCCCCCTTGCTGTGGGCAGGGACACCTCCCACTGGATCAGTTTTGCTCAAAGCTTCATCCAAACTGGCCTTTGAACACCTCCATGGAGGGGGCATCCATGACCTCTCTGGGCAACCTGTTCCAGTGTCTCACCACCCTCACAGTAAAAATTTTCTTCCTAATATCTAATCTAAGTCTCCCCTCTTTCATCTTAAAACCATTACCCCTTGTTCTATCACAGCACTCCCTTATACAGAGCCCCTCCCCAGCTTTCCTGTAGGCCCCCTTTAAGTACTGGAACCTGCCATAATATCTCCCCAGAGGCTTCTCTTCACTAGGCTAAATTTATCAGAGAAGTAGAGGTTAAAACAGACTTAATCCAGCTCATTATGAAGGGACTCAGAGAATTAATAAACCAAAAACTGAAAATGTTGATCAAGAACAGACTTTGAAAGCAGCTCAATCTTGCTAATTTCTATGGTACTAGAAGAATTATCTTCCTTCTAGTTGTCTATGTAACAAAATCTTTGTGGGCAGTTTTCAGCCAATGAGTCAGCAGAGCTTTTACACCGACTCATATCAGAATGTTTATGTTTTCCCACAGCTTGTGTAGCACCACAAATACTGCCAGCTCCTTACAAACAAGGCATGTTTCAGCGTGCCAACAGATATCTCAGAAGACAGGACCTAGATGTAAAGTCTTGTTTTCTGCACCAATCCTATTGTCAGATCATTTTTGCCTTTTGCCAGTCCTTGTCAGCTAGACATCATTCTGGTGGATATGTAGGATCTCAGCCAATGGAGATGAGGGTGTGCAACACGTAATGAGATACTTGGTGGCTTTGGCCCCCTGACTTTTTGTTCATGCTTCTTTTGCCCTAGCAAAGGGGTCTAGAGAGAGATACCTTTGAAAAGCAAGATTTTTTTTTCCTCTTTTGTTTTGTAGTGTGTCCTCCCAGTGTCTTAAAATGAATGGTAACGGGCTACTGATGTGATCTTGTTTAAAAACTATTCATCTGTTATGCAAATGCAATGTGAAAATAATGTGCTTCTTTTTTTTTTCAGTCCTTAAAACACAGAACTGTTGACTTAATGCCAACAGGGAGAGGGAAGTGGTATGAGATGTTCTTGCTCAATGTGTTTTTATCATCCATGCTTATGGTTAGTTTAGTCTCAGAGGTACTTGCTCATTAAGTGAATATATTTAAGTGACAGCAGAAGAAAAGAGATTATAAGCACTACTCTAGACAGCAATGGAGAGATTTTGAACTCTAGAACTCAGTGCAGTGGTGATTTAGATAAATACAGGATTTGACAACCTTGTTTGCAACAGCTGCATTCTTCCCCCTTTCTTATCATATGGAGAAGAAGGGAATCCATGGGAAAACACTAATAGATGAAGACTCCTGAGCCACACTGCTGTTATGCCAAGATCCTCTTAGACCTTGCACATTGCACGGGATTAGCTGGGGTCAGAGCCCTGGTGGAAAGCTGTGGGGCTGCCATGCAAACCCACGAGCAGTGCCAGAGAGCAGCAGAGACAAGGCTGGCAGATGCAGGGATCCTTACAAGCAAGGGTGCAGCCCTGCAATGCTGGGACAAGCTGACAGGCCTAGTGATGGCAACCAAGACCAGGCAAGAGCCCAGTCCACTGGATGGGTACAGTAGTGAGGCAGGTCTGCAGTTTAGGCTCCAAGGAGTCAGCCAGCCAGTCAGAGCCTGAATTGGGTCAGGACACTTACTGAGGTCAGACAGCGCAGTGATTGCCAGACAAGTCTATAGTGGCAAGGAATATCCAAGGTCAACCTGGGAGATCAAGTCTATAGGGTAGTGTCAGGGTCCAGATCCTTGGGTTATGTGGCCAGGCATGGACATAAGCTTGAGCACTTATGGGTTAAAGTCAGGGGAACCCACAGTAAGTCAGACACAGTGGTGGGAGTCTGTTATCAACTGCCCAGCCAGGATGAGGAAACTGATGAGCTCTTCTACAAGCAAGTGGAAGAAATCTCACAACTGCTGGCCCTTGTTCTTGTGGGAGACTTCAACCTTCAAGATACCTGCTGGAAGTATAACACAGCAGAAAGGAAACAGTCCAGGAGGTTCATTGAGTGTATGGAAGATAACTTCCTAACCCAACTGGTGAGTGAACCAACTAGGGAAGGCACCCTGGTGGATCTGCTGTTTGTGAACAGAGAGGGCCTTGTGGGAGAGGTGGCTGTTGGAGGATGCCTGGGGCACAGTGATCACGAGATGATAGAATTCCCAGTTCTCGAAGGAATAAGGAGGGAAGTCAGCAGATCTGCCACCTTGGACTTCCAGAGGGCAGACTTTGAACTGTTCAGAAGGCTGCTTGATAAAGTCCATTGGGAGATGGTTCTAAATGACAAAGGAGCCCAAGAGGGCTGGATGCTCCTCAAGAAGGAAATCCTGGCGGTGCAAGAGCAGAGCATCCCCGTGTGCTGTAAAATGAGTCAGCGGGGAAGAAAACCAGCTTGGCCTAACAGAGAGCTCTGTGTTGGTCTCAGGAAAAAGAGGAAAATATATGAGCTTTGGAAGAAGAAGCAGGCATCTCAGGAGGATGCCAAAGAGCAGGTGAGATCATGTAAGCAAAAGATTAGAAGGGCTAAAGCCCAACTGGAACTTCAACTGTCCAGTTCAGTGAAAGACAACAATAAGAAATATTTCTTCAAGTATATTAATACCAACAGGAGGACCAAGGAGAATCTCCCTCCCTTACTGAATGCAAGGGGAATGGTAGTGACAAAGGATGAGGATAGGGCAGGGGTACTTAACGCCTTCTTTGGCCGACAAGGCTGGTGAAGAGGTTGGAGAACAAGTCCTATGAGGAGCACCTGAGGGAACTGAGGTTGTTTAGTTTGGAGAAGAGGAGGCTGAGGGGAGACCTCATCACTGTCTACAGCTGCCTGAAAGGAGGCTGTGACAGAGCGAGTGTTGATCTCTTCTCACAAGTGACAGGTGATAGGATAAGGGGAAATGACCATAAGTTGTGCCAGGGAAGGTTCAGACTGGATATTAGATAGAATTTCTTTACTGAAAGGGTGGTCAGGCACTGGCACAGCTGCCCAGGGAGGGGGTTGAGTCACCATCCCTGGAAGTGTTTAAAAAATGGGTAGATGAGTTTTTGAAGGACGTGGTTTAGCAGAAGATGGGTACAGTTGGACTCGATGATCTCCAAGGTCTTTTCCAACCAGAAGATTCTATGATTCTATGACATGACTGTGATGCTGCTGCAGCCTAACTCTGGCAGAGCCAAGGGCAAAAGCCCTAGCTTAAAAGGGGATCCTATCCAAAAGATGGGGCTTACTTCATGATGAGGCTAATAGAAGAGCTCCCCAGGGAAAAAGAGAGCATTTTTTTTCTCTGTCAAAAGCAAAGAAAAAGGGGGAGAGAACTGGGAAATGAAAAGGAGAGAGAGAGAGAGAGAGGGAAACTTTCATGGAAGTACTTGTTAAATCAGGAGAAAAGCCTGAAGCCTAATTTTCTTACCCTCTCACCTATTTTCTCAATTTTGCAATGCACAGATACCCCCCTGGTCAGACATCTCTTACTTAGCTGCCCACAAAACAAATATGGGCAGACAAGTAGTAGCAAGGCTATAGGAAAGCTTTTGCTTCCTTACACAGCTCCTGAAAATAGAGTTGTATTTGAGAACTGAGTACTTGATCAGAAATTCAAAACCTTATGCCAACTGGGTCTTAAGACTGCACGTTTAAAATAGCTAAAGGTCCGGAAGTACAAAATTCAGGTTGCAGTTGCAGTTCTGACTCACCATCCTGATGCACATTGCAGAGATTAGTATTTTCCCTTCCTCTTTAGGGGTATAAATGGATGGTACAGCATATGCCTATTTGGGATTTCTTCTTCCAGTTCCCAGCAGAGGTCAGAAGTGGAAATAGAAGTTAGAAGTAATTTTATTAAAATTAGAGTGATTAGAAAAAAACAACACTGACTATGTCTAAACTTTAGAATGTCCAAGTGTCCAGATCTGGATCTGAGTTTGGCTGTTACCCAATGTGAAACAGTATGAGCACCTTTTGCATTACATAGTTTTATCAGTTGCTCCTTACCATTAAAAAATACTCAAATAAAAACATAGTTTGAATTACTGTTACCCATTTCTGGTAAGTTGTCAAGAAAAAAGGAAATTATGACATTTCTACAGTGAAAATATTTGGTTTAGTTTGTTCTGAATTTTTACATGAGACCATCATTTGAGCTGTTGTTTGTCATTGATGTTTTCAGGGGGCTTCAGTCTGTGTTCCTGTTTATGTCCTAGTGCAGTAGTAGCTTATGTGAAAATAAAATGCTGTATGTTTATTTTGTAAATCTCATATATTTGTGGATGTCAGATTTTTGTCGCAGAGAGTCAAGCCGGCTTTTAAACTCAAACCTCTAAGTCAGAATTCCATTTAAGGGCACCTTTCTTAGTTTGTGATGGTGAAAAATCACTATAGACACACTTGTGGATGTAGGGTGTATTCCTGATGGAAGGAGTGAATTTCTTTAAAGAATGCCTTTGCTTTTGTCACAAAGTTTGTCACACATGAACCAAGTGCAAGGGTCTGGAATACCAGAGCAGGTGTCAAACAAGGAAAGGTGCACAGGCATCATCAGATGCTTTAAAGCACAGAAATGTTCCTCTGGCAAGGAAGGTATTCAAGATTTTGAACAGTATGGTTTTTTTTCCAAACTGTTCACCCGACAGGAGGAATTTCTTTATTAGAAGTCACACTTACTACTACTTTTTCTGAAGCATTTTTCACTGTGAACACTCAGAAAAGCGACATTTTCATCAGAGAGATGGTCTTTGTGAGACTTTTTTCAGTTGTTACTTCAAAGAGTTTGAACTCTGCTCCTATTTACAATGAGATATCAATGGAAATATTGCAAATTTACAGCAGAGGCTGCCTCTGGCTGTTTCTGTAACCTGAACTATTCAGAGAGGAGATCTGGACAGCAGGATAAATTGTTTTGTAGTTTAACACGGGGCTTTGAAGGTACAAGTCAATCTCAGCTTCTAAAACCTTTAAGTGGTCAGGTCCTCCTTTACATGCTTCTAGAATAGCCTCCCATAAAATAGGACTACTCTATCCTAAAAAACACCACCAACAGTTATTTTCCTTGCAGAATGATTTAAACCTGAAAACGAGAGAAAGCAGAAGAATCAAACTGACAGAGATTTGCTTATGAAGAATAGATTGAAAAAATTAAATGTCTACCTATATTAAAAAAAGAAAAATGTTCTCTTTCTACAGAATGCAGTAGTGTATAAAAGCTTATATAACCTCCCCAATTAGCTAGTCCTGATGACATCACATCTGATTGCATATGTTTCTATTATCCTCTCAAGCTAAGAGCATCTCTGTTGAAGAGGTGTTAGTTAGTACAGACAATCATTCATATGGGCTGGATTAAAATTCAAAGCTTCCCCATTCCTCAGGATCCCTTTTCAGCAGCAGTTAAGGAAAGGAGCCACACAAGAATAGAGAGGACAATGTGCATGGTAATTTACCAGGCCAACAAGGCATAATACAGCTTGAAAGGAGAGCAGACTAGGGCAGGTAGTTAGCAGCAGCTTCACAGCCAATTTTGTTATTATTATTTGTACTGAAGAATTATATCTGCCCTTTCTACCTGGGCTGGGACTTCTTTAAAAGGAGGAGAGTGTTGGATTTCAAAGAGCAGCAAGAACTTCTTTTGTTTCAAAATGTATGTTTTATCTATCACCTACAGAGGAAAAGCTTTGCAGCAGTTGGAAAGAGTTTATCATACTGGATTACCTTGAGTAGTTTGTCTCAAGACAAACAAGGGATTTAAGGTCTGTCTTTTTGAGTTGGAGCCTGTCACAGAGTCAGAGAAGAGAAGGCCTTGCCCTTACAGACCCTTTTGCCTATCTGCATGCTTGCTGGGCCTTCTTGAGAGCTGCCTGTTACGCCTGCTGGGCTTCCAGGACTTCTGCCTGGCTTTGCCTGACTGCAGCCCTTTCTCTAGAGCGGTTCAATCTCTGATTATTTACCAGGAGCAAACCATGAAACATGCCCGTCCCCAATGAACTGCAGCTCCCGCTGCCATGGGATTTCTCAAAAGGATTAATTTGACCTTTAGACTGAGTTTGACTGGTGTTACAAGTACAAACCCAGCTGAGTTCAGAGGTGACCTCCTGTAACACTGGGATGTGCTCCAGACAAGTGCTGTTCCTTGTCCTTTATTCAGCTTAACGCTAGATCACAGCATCAGGGCTTTTGCTGCAGTTGTTGACCAAATTTATTAAAATATTAATAAGAGCTGCCTAATCCGTGGAAGAGTCAGGCAGTGTCTGGAAAATGTCTCACAAAGAGTCATTACAGTTCCCAGTGCGTGCATAGGGTATTAGCAAGCACTTAACTGCACTCAGCCAGTCACATGGCTGCACCATCTGATCTGTCCTTCGCTCTGTAGGGTAGGTGGATGTGTCTGCAGCAGTGCTTGGGTGTTTGTACACACCAACATGAGTTGCTGCAGATCTCCACAGGAAAGACAGTGCTCAGATTGAACTCTGCTAGCCTGTGAGTATAGAATAGCACGTGTTTTGTAACTCCTTCTGTGTCTGGCCTTGCCCTGGATTTCACAAGTCTGCCCTAACCGTTCATCTGATGATGTCCCTAATCTTCTGCCTAAGTCTTACAAACCTGCTTGCTTCCTATCCCAACCTGTGTTTCCTTAACTCATACATATCCACGTCAAGGGGCATATTAAAAGAAACAAGATTGTTAGCTCTATCAAAACAAAGCCACTTCCTGTGTTGTGGTTCTTACTGGAAGAGGATTTTTGAAAAGGACTCGAGGATGAGAGGTGGTGCTGAGAGCTTTTTCTTTACCTGAAGTATAAGCATGGAGCAGGCAGTAGGGAAGATCTTTGAGGGGGATGAATTTGAGAGGTGGTTACTGACTGTGTCCCTCAGAGTCTAGTGTCCAGGATTTTTCTGGGGCTTAGAAGAACATGTTTTTATTTCATCTCAAAGTTCTAAGAAGGCAAACCAGCAACTTCAGAACTATCTTTCTACTTTTTCTTACAAAATTGTCTCCACCCTAGTTCCACCCTAGCTGGATTTGGAGATCATGTCATTGGTAACAGCAAAGAAAGATTAAAAAAAGCCAAATTACAACATTAACAGTAGAAAAGAAGCATGTGAATCATTAGAAATGCAAACATAATATTTAGAAGGCGTAGAAGGGGATTCAACTACTCCTAACAGAAGGAGAAGATGTTTTAAGAGTGCAATTTAGCAATGTGGAATGAGACAAAGGAAAGGAAAACTTCAGCTGAGAAAGCAGGAAATTAGTGTAGCTGTGAGATTCATTACACCAACAGATACTTTCCCAGAACATGGGGTAGAGGAATCTATTGCTTGAGTAATTGGAAACTGATGGGTGAATGAGCCCAGGGGAATGATCCTTCTTGTTAGACTGGGAGATGGACTTGGACATTACCATCTCTCATTTCAAGGACTGTATGTTTGAGTGAAGAGAGTAACAGGACTCCCTTTTTCTGCGCCAAAAGGTCTTCTGTGGTTCTCACACCCACGAAATACCAGGCTCTTCCATGTGAAGGTACCTTGGTGGCTGCTTTTAACTTTTTCATAAGTATTTTAAAAACTTTTAGGACAGTTATAAATCTCTGTGTGTGGGTGACTACTGGGAATACTAAAAGCAAGTTTAGATGTTGTTCTGGGTGCCTGAGATACTGAAGATGATAAGATTTCCATGCATACTGAGAAGCCTTACCTCATGTGTCTGTTTGAAAGGGCATGATTTTGATTGGCTTTCCTTGTGTGAGCTATGTTTATGTGTTTTACAGGGGAGACAGATGGGACTTCTTCATATTTGCAATCTGTTGAATCTGGGATGAGCAACAAGGGTCTCAGATGGTGCCTTATGATTGTACTCATGGTGACTTCTGTTGATTTTGGGGTGGGGGATTGAGGCAACAGAGGAAGGGGTTTTTAGCATCAGTCAATCTGGTGATTTCAGATCAGGATAGAACTTTTGAGCTGTCCCAAGCCACATACAGAGCTTTTAGTGTAGATGCTCAGGAAACACAGAAAAAAACCTTTAGAAGGAAAATTGAAACTAGGTGAGAGGAAATAGTGATATGACCAAAGTATCTATTAATGCTTCTGTGAAAATTCCCCCATGTGCTCATTATTTCTTATTTCTCTTTTTTTTTTGTACTGAAGTCTAGAACTGAAAATTTGAAGTCTAGAGAGAATCCTATTTTTCCTAAGATTTCTGATCTAGGATAGCAATTCAGAGAATTTGAGAGGCAAGAAAGAAGCATTGACATCAAGCCAGACTTTTACATTGAGCACCCAGACAGAAAATCAGTAGTCCCTTTGAAAGTGATACCTCTGTGCTCTGAAGTACTTTCCCTGAAGTACTGCATAGGGGGTGCAGGGAGTGAAGTGGTATTCCAGTGTGAATGCTGTTTGACATTCCTATGTGATGGACATGAATGGTGCTGGAGATGTCTATTGACAAAACAAACACGAATTCAGCAAGTTCTCATTTGTTTTTTTTTTTAATAAGCTATTCACATACAAACTTTGTTTGAAGTGTTATTTTCCCTGCAGTTTTATCTACCCAAATTTCTCATGCAGGACTGTAACTTTTCCTGGAGAGGCAACATGTTATACTTGTATTTAGGTACCATCAGCTTGCACTATCCATGTCTGGGTGGCTGAGTACATTTTAATGGTGTAGCTGCAGAATGGGAAAAGCTGTTATGAACTGAAGCTTTTGCTTCAGATCAAGACTGGAACCGGAACTGCTCAGACATGGCATTTATAATTCAGTGGAGATATATTATTTATGAATTCCTGGTTGTCACCATATTTAAAAACATATGAAAGCTGTTGGTGTCAGAAAATAAGTCTGGGAGAGGTCAGCCAAGATAGCAAAGCGTGCGAAAATCATGGCAGACATCCACTTAGTGCTGTAAATCAAACACTTTCCTTGGTGTTCAGACAGATACTTGATTCTAGTGGATTGGTCACATGATGGTCTCTTAATCTGATAGGAATTTGAGGCCGTCCACTTTAGCTCATTCTTATCAGAACCACATGTGCTGTTTTATTGTTGTTATTGCTACTCATCATTAGGGGAAAAAATAATTCTTAACAAATTGCTCAGGCAATTTGGATTGCTGTGTGTAGTGGAGGGATCTTGGATCTCTGTAAATGAGTGGAGGCTGAGAGTTCACTCTGTTGAACAAACATGCAAATTTGGCCAAGGCTATTAAATTTAACTCAGAATTTCTTCATGTAACGAACTGATCATGCAGTGAACTTTTTGTGGTCATGTACTCACTGGAGGGTAACAACCATTTGCCAAATACAGTTTCAGATAAAACCAGTCCCAGAGTTTAGAGGTGTTCAGATGAAGCTCATTATACTAGCAGAGAAACAGTTGTATAATTGTCTGTAGTTTTGGTGAAAGAATCTGGCTCCCAGCTAAATATAATATTTTGCATGTACTTATTTTCAACACGCTCTGAGGAGCTCTGATGCAACTTTGGAAGTATTTCAGTAAATATTAGTTTTTAATATGGAACATCTGTACATGATTATGACTAGGAATGTGACAGGCTTTATCTCACTCAGTTCTCTATCACCCCATGTGAAAATGTTGTCCAAGCTGGTAATGCTCCTTTTCAATTTGTGTATGTACAAGAGAGAAAAAAATGAGGGAGATCTGGATTAATCCTGTCTGATTTTAGGCAGCAAATGGACATTAGGGTTTCATGAGTTCTTTAACCAGGGAGAAAGCCAGCACAGCTATGGAAAGAAACAGCTGGATCCCTTCCCATCATTCTTTCCCATACAGCCATGTGCTTTGTGGCACTGCAAGTGTGATGAAGTTTCTTTAACCCATTTCTCCCCTCTGGTTCCCCACAGCAGGCACAGCCTCTTCTGTCAGCACAAGGGAAAGGACAACACGGGAGTAAGGGTGAGTAGCTTGGGCAAGGGGGCACAGAGCTCTAAATATTGCCAACTTAAAGCTCAGAGATTACTTTTGAGCTTTCTGTAGAGTTAGCAAACTATTTCATGCCTAGTATATTCCACATTATTTTTTTGATTAGAATTGGTCTTCAGAAGTTGAGAAACCAGCAAGTGCTAATGAAATGCCAGCTAAGCTGAATCCTGTTTCATATCTGAGAGCTGATAAGACTGCAGGGGAAAGTTTACAATAAATATGCTGAAAACCAGAACTATTGATCCAGTACCTTTCAACAGTACTGAATTTTGCTGAAAATTAAATGCAAACACAAACCCAACTTAAGCCATTAATGCATTTATCTGGTTTATTATCCTCCAAAGTGTTAGCAGCCTGAACTAAAACTGCCAAGAAATATGAAGTAGGCCTATGTCTCAGTGTGAAGGCCATTATGTTACTTTAACAGATCAGGCATTTTTTTATGCTTCTTTTTGTCACATTAGGGTTTGTGAGAAGTAATTGATTAATAAACTGTCACGTTCATGTTCCCACTTAGCCCATCGCGGGCAACACCGGCTTAACAACAGCACTGTTAGTGTTATAATGACTTTGAACAGGCAGACAAAAATGCTATGTGTAAATTAGGCTTTTTCTAACTTATTGCTTATGTAGGATGGACTGGAGGTGAGCACCTTTACCAAAGCAGAACTTTTAAAACTTTGTCTTCTCTGAACCAAGTCACATAAAATTAAAGCTCTTTAAAAGACAGAATTTTGAAGATCCCAGGGGAAAGTTTCTGACACGTGCTAGGAATAATGCCTAGAATGAATTGTCTCTTAAATGAAGACTGTACTGAAGTGAGGGGATAAATAAAGGAGCTGGAAGTTTTGATGCGATAAACAGTATGACTTACCTGCCCGTCTGAGACCTCTTGGGAGAATTATATGAGCATTAGTATGAAAGGGAACATCACTTGCTCAGAGAAGTCAGATGTGTCAAAAAAGGAAGGTTTTTCACTTTTATCAACTGTATGTATATTTGCTTTGAAATCCAAAATATGAAAGGAGTTAGGCTCGTGGTTCTGGAAAGAGAGAAGAACGTGGATAACTGTGTGATGAGGACCTATTCCAGTTTACCACACCACGGAGATCAGATAAAAGAAGATTAATGGTTGAACAATGAGGAGCATCTTCTGAAGCACAGGGTTGGTGATGAGGGAATTTGAGGGAATCGGATCTATCCAGACATTTACTGAGAATGGAATAAACCGTCCATGCAATAAACAAATAGTGACGTTCTTAGAGGAGAGATTATTCCCTTCTTTTAAATCTGTGGGCCTAATCTGCAATAAGAAAGATTCAGGACTGGTACTAGATACCATGAAGAGGCAGTGGGGGCCATTGGAAGACAAGAAAGACTTACTAGACTAACTTTTGTCAGAAAGGACAAAGATACAGCTGATTCTTCCTTGGGGCAGAATGTGGACTACACAATCTCTTGAGGTTTTTTGTGATTCTGTTGCCAGTGTAGGAAACTGCTGTAAAATAAATGTATATTTGTCTGTGTCTGCCAATTTGCAAAAAACACTTCCTCTGCTCTGAAGACTGCTCTCCTGCTCAGTGCACTCTACTCTACATCTTCCCTTCCTCCAGGAAGTGAAGGAGAGAAAAACCAGCATGTGATGATAACCATCGTGCCAGCACTCAGTGCACTATTCTATGGTCCTTAGACATTAGATGTGTGAGTATAGTATAAGAATCTGAAAATGGCTGAATTGCTTACTGTTATCACAAAAAATAGTCAAGACATCATCCTTCTGGAATATCTAATTATTTGGAATAGTGAAAGAAACAAAATATACTAAATAAAACTAAATAAACTAAATAAAAATACTGAAATCTGAAGCTGAATCTGTATACAGGTATTTTGGGCCCTTCTGCCTTGGAGGGAAAAAAATAGTCTTGACATTTACTGAAATAAATTGTTGATGCATAGATACAGACAGCTCCAAGGCTGTCAAGCCTCCATGAGATCCTTTCATGATATGTATCTCAAATTTCTTCACTATGGCCATACACTGAAGAAAATCAAAAGCTCATTTCCCCTGCAGGATATAAGATAAGAAGATAAAGATATGTAGAAAACATACAATTCACTGTTCTAGTGGTGAGTAGCTGGCTGAGAAAATTGAGTAACTTACTGTTTGTCCACTTTGAGTTAGGTCTTGTGTATAGCCCTGAGAACTGTCAGTCCTCTCATTTAGAATAATTTATTTTCATATGCTGTTTGCCCAGGCAATGTAGGTATTTTCCCTCAGTATTGTTAGACAGGCAGTTCTTTTCTGCTGAGCACAAGGTTGCTTCTGATGCATTTTATAATCTGTAATATATATATATGATCTTAAATGTTTGTTCTTTGAAATGGTTGGGAGCATTTGGTGATTCATGATTCCCAACTCGGTAAGAAATCCCAAATTCAGAAATGCTGACTGGAAACTTAGTAAGTAATTAATTCTCACTGAGTCTTAAAATGTGAAAATATTTGATTAAATTTAAATATTAAAATTGTATGAATGTGTATGACTAAGGACCATGCGTGAGTGAAATGTTATAGCTATTACTTACTCTTGGTGAAG
Source organism: Dromococcyx pavoninus (assembly GCA_033558185.1). Classification (NCBI taxonomy): domain Eukaryota; kingdom Metazoa; phylum Chordata; class Aves; order Cuculiformes; family Neomorphidae; genus Dromococcyx; species Dromococcyx pavoninus. The sequence continues at coordinate 224,708 of JAUMJL010001108.1, read as the reverse complement.
CTGAGAAATTGTACAGCCTTGGAGGAACAACTTTCCAGGTACTTGGTGTTGCAATGTGTTGAAAATACACGCGTGATAAAATTCTTTGTTGATTCCAGATGGCGATTAGCATATGCCCTTTGAGATAAATATAAATGATGCTCTGTCTTACAACTGTCTAATTTTAATTTTTTTAAACTCTTTGCTAGCTTAAGAACATCTTTGAAGATGAGTCTTTAGAGAGAGAGGATACACTTCAAAATTTCATTTTTGTAAAACAAGGGGAAAAGGGAAAATCACGTAGATCTCACAAGAAAGTAATTTATAGCTATATGGTAATTTATAGCTATATGTATAGTGTTATGGGGAATAGCCTGATACAGTGATAGGCTGTAATCAGTGAGTCATATGTACTGGTAGAAGCCACTTGTAAAGCAATGCTCAAATGAAATAGTTCACATAAATACCAAAGACCAACCATAACTCCCTCTGATAGCATTCACATCAGTTTTACCGATTCAAACCTTATTTTTCAATTCTTCGTTTCATGTAGTGCTTTTACTTTTTCTGTTGATGTGCTTGTGTCTGGAATTGGATGCCCTGGGGCTTTGGAGGTGTTCAGAATGAGCCTGCCATGCCAAGGTTAGTCCAAACTCTCAGGATGCTGGTGATGCATGGCAGACAAAGCATCCTTCTGCTGCAAGGATTTCCTGCTACAGGGAACTGCCTTTTGCTGCCTGTGTCGCAGAGCTTTTTTTATAGTGTCTGTGTGACCATCTTCTCTCTGCTGTTGGCTGTGAATACAGCTGGGGGGAAGATGGCCATGTTCAGTTTCTTAATCTACTGATCCTTTTCTCAGGGATGTTGCTGTGGTCAAAGCTGATAAGTTTTAAGAGTAAACTTCAGACTGTTACATTACATGGTCTGGAGCGTACTGGTGAATCACAGAGGAAACAAAAACATTTCACACCCTGTTTCCTTTTGGTTAGTGCTTTTTGGTTCTGTAGAACCTCTGCTTCTTGGACACATCTCCATATTCACTGAAGATTTCTGTTGTTCTTTAGTTACAGGACAGTGTGAGTGGATTATTCTTCTGCCACAAGCTCTGAATTTCTGGGGAAGTCCCATAGTTGTCTCTTTTTCTCTTCTAGTACTGGGTATGCCCCAAAAATAGTATATTCTATAAACAGTGAGTTTTCTGCTTTCATAGACCTACCTTTGTATTCATCTTATTCTATCTGAACTGAAGTTTTGATCACATTATCAGGGATACAAGTAATCACTAGCTAAAGCTGCACCTTTTTTTTATATGGAGCTTTTCATCTTCCCCTGCAAGCTCTTTAGCCTGTGGCCACGTTTGGGTTTGATCCCTGTGCAGGGTGCTGCCCTTCTATCTGTCATCTGGATTTGTAAGCAGAAGGGCTTTTGCTCAGTCCTGGTGTGGCCAAACAAGAGAGGGTCGTGTCTAACCCTTGGTTCTGTTTGCATACGATTTCCAGCACTGCCCTACCCAAACAACACAACTCCTTATTTCTTGGTTAGCAACATTCAATGGCCCATTTTTTTTCCCTTTTTTTTTTTTTTTGATTTAACTTTATTTTCAAACTAACTTTACTAGTCTACCCCCATTGTGTTTCTCCCTGTGTTGTCCATTTAGTTAAACAATAAATTGCTCACCTTCACTTTGAAGGCCCATCCTTGCCTTCTACCATTCATCTTTCCACTTTCATTCGTTATTGAGAAGTCAGAATTGCTGTGCACTTAGACTGGACTCAGCTCCCCATGCCCATCTTGGTGTTTGGACTCTAACTCTAATGTTTGTGAGGAGCTCTCTGTAAACATATGTTACTTCCCTCCATAATCTTCCTTAAAGTTTTCTTTGTTCATTGGTGTCTGCAGTGGTCAAGCCAGGCCACTGGTGCCTTATGGCAGCCTGCCAAGGTAGGCAGTACGCTCTCCTTCCTCTGTTCTCTTTAGTTCATGTTCATTTGGTCTGTCCAATTTGGTTTTGAGATGGGAAAAGTTTCTTCTGTACTTGTACAGGGCTTTCCACGGTGGGGTTTGTCTGTGACTGAGGTTCGTAATCACAGCGGCAGCAGCAGTGTTAGGGAATAATTTTGGTTGCTACACTGCAAATTCTGGGACTTTTTAGGAGCAAAACCTTTCATGCCTTTGCTCAGCCTTTCTGTGATAACTATTTAATAGATGCCAGCAAGACTCTCTGGGTAAGGACTGAACAATAACTTGAGTCTATTTGTTTTATTACAGTTTATCTGCACTCTGTGGAGTGCTGAGCACCCTCAGCTCTTGTATATTTATCTTCTTACAAGATTCTTTTCCCAGGTTCCAACCTGACCTCACAGTCATTCAGAAGCAGGGAAAACGGCACCAGAATGAAATATAAAATTCAAAGTCTTTGTGTTGTAATAGAATAACATATAGTACTGTTTATTTTTAGCAAGGCTAAGAATCTGTAGCATTCTTATTATAAAAACTTTCGTAATTTCTCCTGTTAAATATTGAGTGCTGAAATTCTGTCAATGCTGGGCACTGATGATAACTCTGTGCTTGGGTTTCTTGGTAACTGGGAAATCATTTGGAGGTTAATTGATACGTGGGTACAGTGCAGCTACAACTTGCTAAGCCAGAGCATCACTCCTAGGCTCTGCATTTGTATATATAAGATCAGAATACAGATTTTTCATTTTTTCTGGATAGAGGATGACCAGAAATGCAGTTTTCTACTCCCATCAGTGATCCAGAGCGATTTGTCATCCCATAGGAAAGAAGGCTTCTTCTCATCCTGCCCTTCCCTTGTTTTTCACCAACAAGGGCAAATGTTTGTCCTCCAAGCAAATGAACCACATGGAGTCTTTGGCTTAAGTGACTCACAAATGCCTTTAAAGTCGTGTGACTTTTTGCTTCATAAGAGCAATGTTGGAAAGCAAGTATAGATTTTGAGTGAAGGAGGTTCCAAGACTCCTTGGCCCCTGGATCTCATCTAAAACCTTTTTACTCTTCCTTTAGAAAGAGACTTCTTGTCTTGAGTAATCTTTCATTCTGGCACTCTCCTTTGCACTGCCATTCTCAGCGCCTGATCACACAAGTTGCATTCTGCATCTCTTTTACTGCCTGTTCACAGATGATTGAAATTAGTGGAGGTGCTCTCCACCTTGTAAACTTCTAATGAACAGCAGGTAGCTTCTTGTTAGTGGGCAATCTACACTTAAAGTTTGAACCCATGAAGTAGAAAGTGAATGAACCTTTAAGAAACAATATAGTTAAATTTTGACATCATTGATATATTTTTATCTGGTGAAAGTTTGGAATTTGGATATAATCCACTGTGATACTTCAAAAAACTGTAAAATGCTGGGGAATTTGAGCTTTGGCTGTTGACATGACTTCATTCTTCCAGCATCTTACAGCCAGAACCCCAAAACTTGTCCAGTGTTCAGATCCATCCAATCGAAGCTGAAGATAAATTCTGTGGCATCCTAAAAGCAAGCAACAGAAGAGGCATGTGTGCTTATTTCCATTTTTGTTTTTCTTGATCAGTGAGTGAATTATGAAAGCCTCGTAACTGCCAAAAAGAGCATCGTTTCTACGTATAAGAGAGAGCATGTAGAAGAAGGCAGCAGGCTGAACAATATGGCAGGAAAAGACACAGGCAAATGTGATGTGATATGAAGGTTTGTGAGATCAGTTCTGTTTTTTCTACAATTGTGCCTGCTTTTCTGCTGGAGAGGCTGTCAAGAGACACCTATGTTTTGTGGCACGGGAGTTTTGGAGGACCTTCTTTCTAGCAGATGTGAAATTGTATGTGTTTTTACAGCAGTAACCAGTGGATGTGTTGTGTGACATCAGCTCTGGAAGAAAAAACTGATAAAGTGCCTGTAGAAGCTAGAAATGGGTGAGAGCAGGAGCTGCCAGGGACTTAGGATTGATTATTAAAGAAATTAAATTCATATGCTGGGTTTTTTTTAATCATTGAAAATCTGTTTGGGTTTTGTTTTCTCGGGAGGTAATTACAGAGCCAGAACTCATAATTGAGAAGTCTGTAAGCAGTACATAAATCCATAGGATTTATCTAGAGAACTGCAGGATGGGTATCACTGTAGTTCATATCTTGTTCTCTGCTTTTCTTTGTCATGTTTTGAATAACTTCAACCTGTGATTCATTTCATGCAGGAATTCCTCATGTATGGATTTGGAGTTTTTGTCCCAACTCAGACAATATGTCAGTGAATGCTGACATTTTTATTTTCAACCCAAAACGATGATGAAACTGAGAACAGGGCTGTCAGCTGAGGACATTTGTATCTTCAACAGCTGTGGTCAATGAGCCAAACTTGTGCAAACCCACTGGTTAATCAGTTGGGGGGAATCTGTACATCTTGTTTGCCTGAGTCAGCTACCTAAAGGATTTGCTAATAGCTAAAAGTTTTCTTGAATCATTGGGCTGCTGGGTGCAGTAAGCATCTGTTCACATCCTGCCTTCTGTAATTAGAGACAGGGATGTGCTGTTTAGAAAAAGAGTAGACAGCAGTGCATTGCTGCACTAAGGATGACCTTTTCAATTCTGTTAATATTGTGTCTTGTTTGCCATAGTCTTCAGACCATTTCTGTGACTCTCCATGATTTATCTAACTATGTTTGGGGGATTTGCAGCCCTGAAGACAGCTTTTTCAGTTCTTAGGACAAACAACGGATGGAGAGTAGTTCCACCAGCAATGTAGGAACAAGCCTGCCTAAGTACAGTGCAGAGAGGAACAAACATTCCCCAGCAGGGACTGTTCAGTATGGAAGATTGTCAGCTTGGGGCACAGGTGAATGATGTTTAAATCACAGCAGTTTTGTAAGACCTAAGTCTAAAGACACCTCAGGTGTCTTTAGATTGATCATTCACCTCTCTCTGCATAAATGTCTTACCTGCAAGCGAAGGGTGATGCTGTATTCCCGGTCTCGAGAAGATGGGTTATATTCAGAGAGATCTTTAAGCTGCTTGGGTATTTGCAGTACTGGGACAGAACTTGACAGGTGGAAGCTGCACGGTAAAGTGACCTTTTATTTAACAGTATGTATAATATCCAGTTATTTGTACTTTAATGAAAGTTTCTGCCACTGATAACCTCAACAGATTGACTCTTTTGATTTACTGGGGGAAAAGCAGTTAAACCAGCTACATAATCTATTGTCATGTTTGAGAACTTCAAAATTACATTTATCTTGTAAACTTAATACTGTTGGATAATTCTGAATTCCCTGGGAAAGAGAACAGGTTTGCTGAGATATAAATGGCATGTGAGATCTCCCAGAGCCTGGTTCCCTCTGTTTGTCTCTTTTCTAAAAGGAAACATGTTCATGAAGCCAGATTCTCATCTTGGTAAGATGACAAGTTAATAAGAATATAGTGTTCTTGTAGCTTTGATAGCCTAAGGGTATGAGGCAGATAGATAAAGTTTTATTAAGTCTACTGATCTATCTAGAACAAAATAGATCCTGTTTAAGGCCAAAAGCTTTTCTGTTTTTTACTTATGTCATTTGGTCTTACATAAGCCATTAAAACTTCCTACCCTAAGCTATTAAAAGTAACTGTTGTCAGCTTTGAAAAAAAAATGTTTAACCAGCATCACAACTTTCAAAAATCCACTTGGGAATATTCTTATGGTATTTTTAATTGCATCTTTCCTACTGACATATGAAAAATTAAAATGAATCAGGGCTCCCAGTTTTGTGCTGTTTTGCCAATACTTCTCTGCTGTTGCATTCAAGCAGGCTAGACAAAAGAACAAGCAGTGTGACAGCTTGAGCCTGGGGCTTGATCCAGTTGTTCTCAAGAGAGAAATCTATCCACAGGCTTCAGTGCCTTTGGGATGGAGGTAATTTTCTTTCTTTTGTGCTGATTCCAGAGCACGTGCGGGGAGTTAACTGAGACTAGAGGATGACACATTACCCAACCCAGTTACCATGTCAGTCTCTAGGGAGAGATGGCTCTTATGTGGAATTGATCTGCAGATTTCAGTTTGTCTCAACATGGGTAACATATCTGTCTGTGTCTTCAGTGAAAAAACAGCTTGAACTATGAGGACATAGAGCTGGCAGATAATTGGGGGTGTGTGTGAATGGCTGAAACTGAACTTCTGAACTCTCAAGCACAAGCCCTCTACTTGCTAACTCTGATTGGTAAGGGCTGATTGTAAATTTTAATAATGTGTGGACTAAAATGTAGTGGCACATCCCAAATCCTCCAATTAATGTCCCAAACCCTCTAATTAATAAACAGGCCTGAGAGAGAACCAAAAATGAGAAGAAGCTGATCATATGCTGTGCTTCTGCATTAGACTACATAGATTGGGAAAATCAGAGACTTAGGGTGCTGGAAAGAAGAGGAAGCCCAAAAGGTGGCTTCCTAAAAAGAAGTGGTGTTAAAGTAGGGAACTTGGACAGAAGGTGACAAAGATCCTGGCTGGAACCTCGAAGTGGGGATAGATCCTGGAGGTCAGAGAGCTGCTTGTAGACACGCTTGGGGAAGTGTAGGGACATTGGCCAGTTGTGCCTGAAATGACAGGTGACTGCAAACACCTGCACAGCAAGAACTGTAAGAACTTTCTGCCTAGCTTTCTCAGGCTAGCAATGATCTTCCTCTGGGGAGGGGTAGTCAAGGCTTAGTGAATGTATAAAACTTGTAGGAGAGCAAGTGAATGCACATGAAATAACCCAACAGGGTACAAACTCTAACCCCTTTGGTTCTTAAATAAATCCAAGTATTCCGTTTCACTACTACTTGTTGTTAACTCTGTTTTGCCTGGGACAGTCTGCTACACCACATCTGTATTGAGTCCATCATAAGTAAATTTGCAGATGACACCAAGTTGGGAGGGAGTGTCCACCTGCTGGAAGGCAGGAGGGCTCTGCAGAGGGACCTTGATAGGCTGGAGAGATGGGCTGAGTCCAATGGGATGAAGTTCAATAAGGCCAAGTGCCGGGTCCTGCACTTTGGCCACAACAACCCCCTGCAGCGCTACAGGCTGGGGACAGAGTGGCTGGAGAGCAGTCAGGTGGAAAGGGACCTGGGGGTACTGACTGACAGGAGGCTAAACATGAGCCAGCAGTGTGCCCAGGTGGCCAAGAAGGCCAACGGCATCCTGGCCTGTATCAGGAATAGTGTGGCCAGCAGGACCAGGGAAGTGATCCTTCCCCTGTACTCGGCGTTGGTGAGGTCACACCTTGAGTATTGTGTTCAGTTCTGGGCCCCTCAGTTCAAGAAAGATATTGAGGTGCTGGAGCGGGTCCAGAGAAGAGCAACAAAACTGGTGAAGGGACTTGAGCACAAGTCCTGTGAAGAGAGGCTGAGGGAGCTGGGGTTGTTTAGCCTGGAGAAGAGGAGGCTCAGGGGTGACCTCATCACTCTCTACAACTATCTGAAAGGAGGTTGTAGTCAGGTGGGGGTTGGACTCTTCTCCCAGGCAAGCAGCAGCAGAACCAGAGGGCACGAGCTTAGACTCTGCCAGGGAAGGTTTAGGCTGGATATCAGAAAAAAGTTCTTCACAGAACAAGTAATCAGGCTTTGGAATGGCCTGTCCAGAGAGGGGGTGGATTCACCATCCCTGGAGGTTTTTAAAATAAGACTGGATGTGGCACTTAGTGCCATGATCTAGTAATCATGATAGTGTTGGATTAAGGGTTGGACTTGATGATCTTGGAGGTCTCTTCCAACCCAGATAATTCTATGATTCTATGTAGTGAGAAACAAGTGGTCCTCTCTCGTGGAATGAGAAGTAAGGATGGGCACCACTCAGGCTTGGTATCTTTTCTTGTCATTGTGATGTTTTCAAGAAATAAATGAATGCAGTTTATTTTAATGTCTGAGAAACATGATTGACAGTCCAAAGGGGAATAGCCTCTGGTTTTCAAATAGATATCTTTGTAATTATATCTCAGTGGAAGCCTAGCAAACTGTGGATTTTACTTTCTATTAGGACTGTTAACAAAGGGTTTACTGGCACCAGTTGTGTTCCTTGTGATGTAGAACTTCTCAGATCTTTTGAAACATCTCTCTTGGACTTCCTGTCTTCTGAAATTGCTGCTTACCTGGCTCAGTTGTGTCTGTGTTTAAAACTCAGTGCCATGATTTTGTCAATGATAGGGCTACTTCTATGCCCCACATCTTGCCTGGGATATCCCCTATGTTCTGCCCAGATGGTTGTGATACACAGTGTAGTGGTGTCCTAACCCTAACCTGCCAGGTCTGCTTGGAGCTCTGCATTCATATTTACTGTCTGTGCATCAGGTGTTTCTGCTTTCAAGACTAAACTCATGACAGTTATTGGAAGACATGGTAGATACACATTTCTTTTTCCTTCCTGTTGAGCTGATCCTTGACTTTTTAGACAAAGGAAATAAAGGACCATTAATTCAACTGGTTTTCAATGAAACAGTTGATTTGGTGCCTCTCTACAAAGTGATAGGAAATAGAGATAATGGAAAGAGAAACAGAAAAATCCCCAAAGTGGGAATCACTTGAATGAAGAGCAGGATACACAACATAGCACTTTAAAGAGAAAAAGCCTAGCTCGAGTTTATTGTTGGAGTTCAGCAATGATTAGTTTTTTTCTGATCTTGTTTATCACTTTAACAACCCTGGCATAAAAAATAGACTGTGTTAATTAAATTTCCTGATGACACTTCACTGGGAGATAAGTCAGAACTCCAATCCATCTTAACAGTGTAATTAAATGCTCACCTGTCCTCTCTGAATGCTTGTTTATATCTGTGCTTTTTTAAATTGCCGTTGTAAAAAATTTCCTTGTGCACTCCTTTCTCTTTCCTTTGACATATTAAAGGTTTAGTTTGGCCCAGCCACTTGAAAAATCTGCAGGTTTTTTTAAGGTGTCTGTCAGGTTGGTATTCTTTAATTTTCCCTTCCAAACCCCAAATGAATAATGTAACTTGATGCAAAAGCTCAAAATGAGGGGTACAGATAATTATTCATACTCAAGACTTTGGCTATGAATCACTTCTACTGTGCAGTCTTACTTCTTATGTAACACCACCAGTTTCATATTTCTTTGTTTCTGATGTAAATAGTTTTCAGTGATGTAAAATGTGAGAGGGAACAAAGTGTTGAACACGGGTAACTATGATTGAAAGAGATGAAAACCTTTAAACCAAGAGCTATAAGGGCATCTAAGTGGCAATTAGAATCCTTTAAAAATTCATTCAGATTTAGTGAAATGTTGCTGGCAGTCATTCATAAAAGTAATTGCCCTGTTCACATAAAAAATTTAAATGTGGTAATTTAGTAATGAATCTGAACTGTCAGAAGACATTTCATGGATAATCAGACATTTCTGCAGGAATAACAATGACTGAAGAAAATTGTAAAATAACTTTGTGGAGGCAAGACTATCTGAAATAGCTGTTTTCTCTGAAAGCATGAAGAACCCAATGACTTCTATCAATGTAGTGCATTTTAAGTTGACAAGGGCAGCCACTGGGAGCAAATAAAGACTCTATTGCATCATTATTGATTCAGTTTAGTAATTTTTAAGTAGTGATCTTTGAGAAGTGAGAAGTAGTAGATGCATTTTTCACCCCCCAGGAATGGGAAGCAGGAATTCTCCATTACAGCTTGCAAATCATGTCAATTTTTAAAGCAGAAGCTCAGTTCTCCTTTACCTTTACCTGGGTGAAACCACTGACTGTATTGGAATTAATTTTTACTTCCCCTAGAATAAGGCAGGGTATAGCTGGCTGTGTGTTCTTGCAGGGTGTGTTGGGGACAAACATGAGACATTCTGGACGTTAAGTTGGGACCTCTGATGTGTAAGGAAAGTCAACACAAGCCGTTGCCTTTGGATGCGGTAGTAGTTCACTCCCACTCTGTGGGTGTCAATGACTTGAAATGAGACTAGAACACCTACAAATCTCTTTTAACTGAAATCTCTAAATCCCTCTGGGTGAAGATCTCGTGATGCTTGTCTCAGTTGTGTTAACTGGGTTATTACTGTCGATTTTGCTCTTGTCTAGTTATTTTTAGGGAATCCTCAGAGTGTAAGGCTGTTTGGGAAGAAAATTTTGCAAAGAGCAGATCCATTTAGGGTTGCTGTTCCATTCAAATACCCTTTTGCCAGAACTGATTTGCCAACTGATCTATCAATAAAGAATATTTTTAATTATTTTTCCAGCATTAGAGTGCTATAAGGAGACACTTCTGTACTCTAATTCACCCAGTGACTGTTTAAAAATGCTGATCTCAGATGTTATTTTGAGTCTTAAAATAAATAGCACTAGATGTCAGATATACTTTTTGTTGTTTATGCAGCTGGTATTCCTTTTCCTGATATTTGTTGTTTACTGAATAAATGAATGCTAAAAGGGGTGAGCTCAACTCATATTTGTGGTCTGCTTTACTTCATGGTGTAGCGGAAGGAAGTTTCCAAAAGAAAACAAAGATTTGTTTTTTGCAGGACCGAAAAGAAAACTTATGTCTGTTGATCTATGGATTTTAAAAACCTATTTATGCTTTCTGCATTTGTTACAAAGCTTAAATATGGGCTTAGATCAACATGGCAGGTTCTAGTCAGTGCTGCAAGAAGGAAAGTAAAATCTTAGGGAAAATCTCTACCATAAAAATGTAATTAGCAAAATAATACCTCTCATGAGAAATTACGAGGTGAAATATAGCAGCTGTCAAGAAGCAGGTTGCTCCAGTGTTAAAGTTATTCGATATTTTCTCCTTTTCCCATATATCACTTAAAAGACAGATTGCCAGTTGGATGGAACCTTGGTGTTGAGCCTGTGTTCTCATTCCGTGCTCTGGAATGAGGCCCTGTTCTTTCGCTCTGGCTATCTGGTATGTGTCCCCAACTCAGACAAGAAAATGAAAGATGCTGCTGAGAGAAAAGCACCTTGAAGATAATTCCCTTTCTTCCCAGAATGAGTTACCTAAATATTACTGCCGTAGTGTTTGGCCATTTTAAGGTTTGCAGAGCTATAAAACATTTGATCATCTCGGGGTGGGGAAGGAGACGAAGGATATCTCTGTTTTTTCATGAAGCACCGAGGAGAAAGAACAGTGTAACAAAAAGACTATAGAAGCTGTTTGCCAAATCAAAGCCCAAGCTTTAATTTCATCTATGTACACTGTAGCCATATTTAATAAAGGCCTAAATGCAATATCATCTTCTTATTTTCTTCCTATTTTGATTTTTTAGCATTTTGTCTTTTTCTGCCTAACGTGGCACCTGTCAATGTGATTGGCTGTGAGCAAGAGCATGGATTGAGGTTGAATATCAGTCCATGACATGAGCTCATTTGACATCCTTGCAGTTATTCCTGGGGAGTTTCTGATTGGACAAAGAGGAAAAGTTTTCACAATGAGAACAATCAGCCATTGGAATAATCTCTGCAGGGAAGTGGTGGATCCCCCAACGTTAGACACTTTTAAGATTCGGCTGCACAGGATGCTGGGCTGTCTTGTCTAGACCATGCTTTGGCGAAGAAAGGTTGGACTAGATGATCCATGGACCAAATGCAGTCCCTTCCAACCTGGTATCCTATGATTCCATGACTGACCATAACCTTTTAAGTACTGTTGTTTTTCTGCCTGCTTGTGATGCATTCACTGATAGTTACAGATTGTTTTGTATACCAAGACTGGCACAGGAAGACTCAGTGCCTGAAGTGACCCTTTGGGGGTTTATGGGAACTGAAGGGCTGCTCTTGGTGTATTTTGTTGTGTTTGGGGTTTGATTTCCATATAGGCTGTCCACTTAGGCAGAATGATCAACACTAGCACTTTACAAAACCAATTAGACCTTGTAAGTAGCCTTGTCACCTCAACAGAGACTCCAATGAAGTACAGCTTGGCTTAGACTCCTGTTTCCTATAGGCAGTCGGTGTTGAAGTTCTTAAGAGCACTGCATGATTCTTGCACTTCCATGTCATTGCTGTTGAACTGACAAAGACAGATTTTGCAGTTTCTAGCCCCCAAATGCTGCTAAACAGTGGTGTGCTTTATGATTTCTGTAAGGTCTGGCAGCAGCCTCTTGTCCTACTTTTGGCTCATGTGCAGGGAGTTTAATGGAGAACTCTTTTCTGTCAATATTACATTGCCTCAGTGGGTGCCTCTTTGACACCACATCACCTTCTTCTCCACTGTTCTTGTCAATCAGGAGTGAGATCTAGTGTCAATTACTGATGAATCACTATACTGAATATAACTTGTGGCTCCCTGGATGGCAGCTCTCACATCTGCTCTTATGGCACAAATACCTGGGTGCAGGTGTTACGGTAAGAAGGATGGGGTGAGGAACATTACTGTCACCTCTTGGACACTGGTGGTTAAATGGGGACCATCTAGAGTCATAGACTCCTGAACTGTCCCCCCACAAAAGATATCTGAAGTTAAACAATCTGCATATTCCCTTTCTTTTCTGTGTTGGGTGATAGCAGTGTGTTCTTTTACAGCAGAAGGATGCAATTTCTGTGCTAATGGCTGTTTGCTTTTCAGTCATTGTCATCTGAAAAGTTGCCAGGACATTAGCAACGATGCTGGCTTTCCTAAAGTTAACCAATGCCTGTACCCTGATATCTTTTTTTCTTAGCAAATAATCAGTTTTCTTAGCAAAAAACGTTTCTTAGCAAATAATCAATTTTCAAACTCAATTAGCAATTTAAACTTTTTTTCTGGAATGAGGGCCAAATTAAAGCTGTTCAGAATTGAAGCTGGTTTGTGCTGCTTCCCTCAGAGAAATGCATCTGTGGTTTGGTTTTTTTTTTTTTGCCTTCATTGGCACATTTATTTATTTGTATTGCATTGGGAACTGAGGATGTTATGAAGCTAAATCTTTCCTACCAAGCAGCAGCGGCTCTGGCTCAGCTTTGGTGGTTATTTAAAATCTCAGAAGAGAATCATCAGCTGCTCCACTTGTACATTCAAACACAGGAGGTTATATGCTAATTGGGCTTTCATTAGTGCCTGACTGACGTCACCAACAGAGTAGAAAGAAGCAGGGCTAAGCAGATGAAGTACTTTTCCACTGTTGAGCTGGTACTGACGCAGCTATGTACTATAGCTTTTTTTATTTGAAGCAGTTCTAATTTTCTGTGTGACTGCATCTCTGCTCTGTAGCATTCAAATATTGCCCTGGTGTATTACTCTGAGCTGAGCTTTTTATGAAAAAGGGAAAGGGAACAGAGGCTGTGAAATTCTGAAATTCCTCTTTTTGTTTTTTTTGGTGTTATTACTGTCTGGGATAGATTCAATTAGGTCAGACAGGTAACATGTCATGATGTGACTCATCAGTGCTGTTCTCATATGAGTACATATCTGCATTTTTAGGCACTGTCTCCTCTGAGCAACATATATACCATGGATGATAAACAGCTGCATGTCATTCAATGAGCAAGAGGCACGGCCTCTTTTTTCCAGGAGGGTGTCCACTGTGTGAGCTTCAAGCAGAAATTGCAGCAGAATTCAAACAGCATCTGTTCTTTTTTACAGAGCTGCCAGTAGAAACCTTTGCAAACTAGAGAAACTGTTACACAGGTATAGCAAGCAGCTTAGCAACACAGTACATGAAGGATCTACATCGCATCGTGAGGTATAGTACCGTACCAGGAGTCCACAGAGCTGGGTTCATTTCCTATTGTCACCTCCAGAGGTGAAATACTTAATATTTTATGCCTCAGCTATTTGACTGGTACAATTGGGATAATGCATTCCTTTATAAATTGTTTTGTTTTGACATGTCCAAGATGAGCTAATTCTGTATCTTCAGGAATTAAAAAAATCAAAATGCATTTCGGTCATGTTAATAATTAAATGTAGCCTAAGAAGGGGCAGAATTCCTTGTTAGGAAACTATTTTTAGTCAGCATTAAATGAAATTGATGCTGGAATTAGTCAAATACTATTGTCAGTGGGTGGTTGTGAGTTGGGGAATTATTTTTGTTTTGTAATAGATTAACTGAAGTGTAATAAAAAGCGTAAAGATAGAAGAGAACTCGGATATTGAAAAGGCCATAGCAATACTATTAGCATTGTTTCTTTTCAGTGAGAGTGCAGAACTACTCATTGCTTTAACTTCAGAAAAGAAATTTTGACAATAGGGACCTTATTAAACTGGGACACATATTTCAGTGACTAGAAACCTATTGTAATCCTGATTACAGAGATATAATCTTGGGCTTTAGTCCATACGTCTGTCTTAGCTATTAATGTTGTTGGTTTGCATCCAGCTTGCAGACAAAGATATTTAACTAAACATTTTCTTCTTCCTTCTCTCATTAGCTGGGGTGCATAGACAAGATGGCTGGGACTATCTTGTTCCTTGGTTCAATTAATAGACCTCTACTGTTTCTTGAGTATAAAAATCTGACAACACAGTATGAAAAATTATTCCAAAGCCTGTCAGTGGGATGAACAAATGAAATTCATCATGAATTTAAAAGGAGGTATGCATTATAACCTCCTGCCTTTCACTGGATCATGGGTCTCTTTCCTGTGTAATGTTTATATATTTTTTTTAATGTAAGGACAAGGATGTATTCAAGGAGTTACTGAATCCTTCATCATGAGCTCCTGATATAGCTCATTTGCTTCTTGTCTGTCTTGCTGGGGAAGAGCTAGGTGAGGTCTCTATTGAGGTGATGGATGCAGTGTGGGTGCCATTTATTACTCTTTCCTCTCTTCCAAGGAGAATCAAATCCCCAGGCAGAGGCTGAAGAAACAGCCCGGGTACTCCACTGTGGTTATGCACGGCAGTAACAGCAAACAATTGACATGTAGGAATTGTATTTTTGTTCCATTTCTACTTAGGAGCTGCTCATTAATTGCTTGATGATTGCTACCATCAAGGTACTTGAAGTGCCAGGAGTGGTGCTTGTAAATATGCACTGCTTTTTAGGACTGTAGTTTCAATTGTCTTGGACCTAAGACTGTAAACACTGCTGTAACTGAAATATGTGGAAATAGAAGGAGACGTGAAGGAAATAATCCCAGCCAGCAGGGATGTATTTCACTCTTTATAAATTGAATTCTCCACAGGAGAAGAAAAAATTGCTGTTAAAGAAGACAGTCTCAATAATCTCTTTTTTTTCATAAAAGTAGTCATTCTTGTCCAAGGCAGTGGATAGTCATGGCCCAGAAGCAGCCTTTTTTTCCCACCAGATGGAGCTGCAAAAATCTGTCCAGGCTGGCCAGGTGCTAATGAGTGCTGTCGGTCCTTCCAAACTAGGGTCCTGCAGAACAGTTAATGCAAGGATTTATTGCCAACAGCTCCAGTATGTGACCCCCACTGCAGGTCCCTGCTCAGGAGCAAAGACCACCAGGCTGTGCTCTCCCAGGGGGTGATGCAGGGACACAGAGGTTCTTAGTTCAGTGACGGTGTTCACCTTGATATACTTTAGTCCAGCAGTGTTTCCATTTCAGTGAATGCTTTTTCTTTCCCGATAACACCATTGCTAGCAGTAAAATTTGCTGAAGGAGGTCCATTTAGTACAGCAGAAGAAAGGTGCTATGTCAAGGATGGTGGTCACATGGAACCTTGCAGGAAGATGCTAAAAAGATACCTTTGAAATGGTATTTTACAGAGACCTTGATACCTTGAGGTGTGCTGTGTCTCCTCGGAAGTGAGAGCAAACCTCAGTGGTTGTCCTGTGGATTAAAACCCATTGGAGCTAAAGGTTATGCCCCAAGACAATCACCACCTTTTCCTTTTAAAATGGACCTGCTACTAATGCTTTATAACCCAGGCTCTTTAACTGTGGCAGTTCTTTTGTACTCCTCTGGGTGAGTGTTCCTAAAGGCTGACACCCAGGTGTGAATGCAGGTAGGAAGGAGTTAATTTAAAATAAGATTAAATAATTGTGGGAAAGGTAGTTAAATCCAGCGCTTGTTTAACTCCTTTATCTCCTCCTTCCTTTAAAAAATAACAGCTGTTTACCTGGTTTGTTCTTTTGTATCAGTGGTGTCATGATTGTTGGTTACATCAGATGGAAGGACAATGAGGCTCTTGAAGCCTTTGGTTCTCACACTTGTCAGGGTTAAAATGGAGTGGAGAGAAAGGATTAGTTGGACAAAAAAATCTGTTTTTCTAATTAAAATTACTTGTCAAAGTAACTTTGACAAACCTGCTCGTTGATGAAAATAATACAAAAGACAAACATTACAGATAAGGAAACAAGAGGGACAAAAGCAGCTTATGTACTGTTTTATAGGAGACTTCATCGAATATAATCAGGAGTGAACTAATAGGAGGAATTACTTCACCTATGCTTGAGATGAATTACAGTAAGTGAATTAGGTTCTGGTTCCTAAAATCCCCACACTGGACTCCTAGAATAGATGGCTTGTTTGGTAGTTTTGTTCCAGAAGCAGGTTTTTTCTCTTGAAAAATATTGCTGCCACTAGCAAGAGGACCTGATTTTTTTTTACGTGCAATCAAAAAGATGTCTTAATTAGCACAGAGATTGAGTGGGATAAATCATGTGGCTGAATGATGCTATGAAAGGAAGCAGCATATGGGTTACAGAGAAAGAGATAGGGTAGGGAGCCCATGGAGTTGTTCACAGTGCGACAGGATGGCAGAAGAAAGTTTTGGGATGAAGAAGAAAGGTGACGTTGCGTGGTCTAAAGATGTCTGGCAAATCAGAATAAAACTTCTATCTAAGTAACAGGCTTCATACTAGGAAAAAGAAGATTTTTTTTTTTAAATTTTGGTTTTTTTTTTCTCCTTAAGCTTCATTCAGGCAGGTGCTAGAGCTACCTTCAGTGAGAATAGATAACAGCTCTGGTTAAAATAGGGAAATAATCAGTTGAAAAAGAGTTAGAGTTACTCTGTTATGAGCCAGCCAGGATTAATTCTTGGAGCTGGTGAAGGATGAGTGAGGTTCCAGAAAGGCCCAATGTTTGAAACAGCTTTGAAAATGGAGGCAGCGGGGTGGGGGGAGAAGCACAGATCTTCAGTTTTCAGAACAGTGGGATGAAAAGTTTAAAATAAACCATCTTGAATATGATGAGAAGTTAATAAGCGGCCAACAGAGTTAAATCATGACAACAATCTTAGTTTCCTTCCACATTAGGATAGCAGACCATGTCAATAAGGAAGAGGCAACTTAAAAGATGTCTTCACTGCAGGAGAGCTTCTTGATAATATTTTGAATGACATTCTCATGAACAAGATAAAGACACACAGAATGACATGAAGTGAGAGCATTATAACGGGGAGAGTCTTGAAGAGTAGCTATTTGTGGCTTTCTATCAGATGGGGAAGATGAAATGTGTGGGATTGTTTGAAGGGTGCAGTGAGTCTATTACAGGTTGGTTCTTTGAGCAGTAATTTGTGTGAGGAACTAGAAAATGTGTGTATTGCATTTCTAGGCCATGCTCAGCAGGAAAGGCTGCAAGCATTTGGATGAAAGGATTAACATTCAAAAGAATCTCAACAATTAGAAGAACTCATTTGAATTAAGTGGGATCCAGTTCAAGGACAGGCACAGAGTCCTATGATGAAGTATAAATTTTTTGCAAGATTAAAAGATGAGGAGTGATGGCTACCTGGCAGTTTCTCAGAAAAGAATGTGGAGTTACAGTAGAAACCAAACTGAACACTAACTGAGGCTGTCAGAGTGATGCAAGGATGCATAAACAAGACACTGCATGCAAAACACTGGAAACAACCTTCCTGCTGTGTTTGGCACAGGTATGGCCACAGCTGGAGCATTTTGTCTCATTCTGGGCCCCACATGGAGACTTGGACTGAATGGAAATCAGATCCGGAGAACACAGTCAATGAGGAAAGGTTGGAAGAATTAATTTAGAGGCAAGATGACTGTGGAGCTGTGGGACTTCATAAAGTGGCTACCTTGGAGAAGGAAGTATGCTTTGTGTGTGGTACAGATAGCACAAAAAATAGTAGGCTTAAACACCACTGAAGGAAATCTGCATTAGGGAGTGGGAAAGGCTTTCCAACAGGAAGGCTATATAAACTTCTGATGTATAGAATCTTAAGAACAAGCAAAAAGAATTTCTCAGAAAAAAATTAGTGAGTGCTGTTGCTATTGGAATGGAATAGAGAATGTGTGAGATTGCCTTTCAAGTTCTTTCAAAATTTATTTTCTATAAAGTGTGCTATAGAAGAGACATGGGCACCTTTCTAGACACCATAGACACACAAGAAAAGGGAGGTTTTGTGTTTTGTTTTGGTCAAAAATGCAGTAGTGACCAGAAAAAGGGGAGGCACCTGCTTGTCCCTATGCTGGTAGGAGACATTCAACCTTCCTACAAAATATTGTAGTAAAAGGGTGATGAGGCAACAGAGCACGGGGCTTTTGCTGGTAGCTGGCCTGTGTGAAAGTCGAGTGATTCTGCCAGTGATGTAGTCATAGCTAAATTTTTTTTCTTCTTCAAATAGGGAGCTTATAAATCCAGATGTTGCTTTGCAGGGTCAGCTCCACAGTTCTGCAGGGCACAGTGTGTGGCGTATGACAAAGGAAACCAAAAGCAAACACCCAATATACATCATTCGATACTTCTGGTTTCAAAATGAGCTTCTGCTTGAATTCACAGAAAAATACCAAATAGACCTAAATTCAGTATTATTTTGAAAAATATGAAGTGTTCTATAGTTATGCAACAGTTATCACCTTGTTTGTAATTATATGAATTAAAATTAGATTCTAATCAAATAGTTCCTCACGATTCTTGTAAGCAAGAGTCTAACAGCAGCACTGGCAAATGTAAATAGTAATCTAACTGATTATAATGACATATTCTAATACGACTAAACCTTTTTTACAGCTGATTATATTCTGTTTCTGTGTAAAGCAAATTGTTTCTAGTATGAGAGAAAGCTGGGAGTGCCAGCCCTGTGCATTTTCTGCACTGTACTAGCAGCTTGTGATTGTGTGTGCTTTAGAAAGACATTTGTCTTTTTTTGGGAAAATGGAATACAAAAAGTAGAAGCAGTATATAACTGGAAGTTGAGTGTATTTAACAGCTGGAATTGTCTGAGAGCCTTGCATTAAAAATACCATGGAAAAACGACATGTTGATGTTCTAGAAGGAGGTTTTCTTCCTCTTGGTTCATGGTGTAGCATAGCACCCTGCTGCCTGCCTTTTTCTATATCCTGTGTCCTGCACCCAAGGAGAGGGAAGAAAAATGATGGGGTGTGTGTCAGGTAGATAGTCTGGTAACTGGAGAATGAATTCCACTTAAAAAAATGACTCTCACCACGATTCTTCAGGTTAGGCCATCATCTTGGATTAGTCTTTCACATTTCACTCTGGCTTGCTAACAGGAAACAACCCTTTTGTAGTGTAAAGCCAAAAAATTCAGAGTGCTTTGTGGTGTGTGTGTGTTGATTTTTTTTAAACTATCATATTGCATCATGAAAGAAAATTACCTCAGTGCTAACAAAATATTGCCAAATAGCTTTTTTACATGTTATCAAATCACTCTTCTTATATTAGTCAATCAGTCCAAAGAATTCCTCTTTTTTTGAGATAGTGAGAAAATAGTATGAAAACAGAGGACTGTTTTGTTTTGAAAGATAACTGTAAGTGTATTAAAATCAGGGAGAAGAGATTTTATATTTCATTCCCACTAGAATAAATTTCATAGCTTGTTTGTATTTCTCAGGTCAAGGAGGATATACTGTAAGGGAAACATTTCTTATATTATTTCAAGAAATTGGCTTCTGACATTGTAAATTGTGCCACTGAGTTTATCAGAGTGATAATTACGGCCAGGATATGAAAGCTATAGAAGTGATGGGGAAAAGGGCAGCGTGGAGACAGGAAAAAAACCCAAATACACCACATTTGACTGCCCTATCTGTTATTTGTAGTTTTCTGTACTATCCCTATAGGAACCAAAAATTTTCCATGCTGTTTGTGTCTCAGTATGACAGAAAAGGCATGATGTCAGGAAACAGATCTGTCTTTATTATGTACCATATGCAGAAACTACTGTATCTCGAGTGAGTGAGAAGGAAAACTGCCCATCTTTCTATATGTTTTTATGGGTCTTTTTTTGATTTTTATTTAACACACAACCTGTGCTATCACAGTGATATAAAAGAGCTGCTGATTGCATACGTGTTAAAGTGTGGCTTGGAAAAGGTCGTGAAACTGGACTGTTTCAAATGAAATGCAGCAAAGGATTTGAAATTCAAACTGAAGGGTGGAAAAAAATATGGTGGGGTCTATCCCAAAATGGATGGCTTAAGTGAGGAAGTGGTTACAATCTGGGACTGGAGCTCTGGAGAGCTGAGTTTGAGTCTTATCTCTGCTGCACACTGGCTACATTAACTTTGGCAAACCACTTCCTAACTTAGTCTTGCATTTCATCCTTTGTTTTGACTTTATGCTCCTCAGTGTAGGGACTAAATCCCAGTGTGATGATTTTGGTGTGGTGCACAGCTCTATTCATTGAAGGCAATGAGTGCAAAGATGGAGGATGAATGATGCCAATAATCAAGGAGTCTAAAATGCACTAAAGAACTCATCCAGCTGACTTGAGCGTTTGGGGCTATCTGGAAAGATGATGTGGAAAATAATATTGCAGTGGATGAAACTAGTGTTTACTCTGTGCCATTCCACTAAGTAGCAAGAAGTTATCGCTACCTGAAAGAAAAGGGCTGGAGAGGAAAAAGGATTGGCTACCCCTGTTTGCCCTCAGCAGCTTCCTGCATTGCAGGTAAAAATGATTTCCTTAATCTATTTTACATGAATTATCACATAGATCTGGTTGAATAAACACTGCAAATAGGTACGTTGTTTTCTGCCTTTGGAGCTGGTTGAGAAGGAAGCATAAGACTAGCTAGTTTGATAGGGTGCAACCAAGGAGTGAATTAAGTCAGAGGGAGAGCTAAGAGGGTGTTCTTAGCCAAAACCTTGCTGGGTGCTAAGGCAATTCAAATACAGTCCAGATAGACAACAAAGTAGTTTGCATGAAATGCAAAATCACTTAAATATCATTACTGCAAATAGGCCTGAGTGGGAACACGAGATAGTTCCCACTCCAGAACACTGAGTTTGGAGGACAGTATTAAATTTGCATCCAAACACAGATGCTTAGATATTTGTTTCCTGGCTGTATCCAAGATCTTGGATGTGAATATCCATCAGATGCAGTTATTTAAATGTAAATATTCTGGCTTGACTGCTTGTATAGTCTCAATCTGCATTCACACAACAGCATGGATGACAAAGAATCTGTGCTCTAACTGGAGCTTTGTGGAATGTTCCATGGTTGTAAATGATTTTTGGAGATCTTGTCTGATAATCTCTTTTTTCTTTCTCTGTGGAGTGAAAGTAGGTGGTATGATAAACAGAACCGGTCTGCCGGAAGTCATCCACATACTGAAAGAGGGATGGTGCAAATGACTCCCATTCTGATAGGCAGAAGGATTAAAACACTTCTTTACTGAATCTTGTGTCTAGAAAACGTCTTTGAGATATGTACTGTACACTTAATACTTAGATTATGTGTAGTACACTGACTTTCAACAATACCAGCACATGCAGAACACTGAAGGTAACGGGGAAGAGAGTGGTGCTGAAAACATCCTGTAGTTTTAACCACAGAAGGTAGGGACATGCTTGTGTTCTCTGCCCAGCAAGACACTTTCTTGATTTAGATATATCAGGTAGTCTAAAAAAGGGTAAGATTTCTAATTACAAGGCTGATAGTAGCTTAGGCTCTGTCCATCTGTACTCTCACTCAAACAATTCTAGTTTCTTTTCTAATAAAGAGTTAATATTAGTTTGGAAATAGTACATATTTCTTTATGGGTTATTAAGTTCTTTATGCATTACTTCACACTGAGACTCTGGCTTGGTTAGATTGAAGTTGTCACAGAAGATTTATCAAGGAGAGGCACTGGGTAAATCACCTCATCCAATCCAACACAGGTAGGTAAGAGTTGATAGTGGATATATTTTTTGTGTCTCCTGTTGGTTTGGAGCCAGTGTTATGACTCAATGTCACCCAGTCTATTTTCTAGATAAAGTTAATGAAGTTATTTGAATGGGAGCTTGGAGGATTAGCTAACATAGAGGAACTCTTTGCTTACTTTTCTCCTGTTTAAAGAAAAAAGCTCTTGATAAAACTTTTGAGCATATTTTTGATGGGCTCAGCCTCTGACGCTGAAATGGTGTTGACTCTGTTCATTCTACATTAATAAAGAATTATAGAATCCTACTCTTGGATGGATAATTGAAATTTGAAAAGGGGCTACAGTGGTACTTCTGGGTCCTTGGGACATAACAGATTGCTATTGCACAGTGAGATTAGTGAAGGCACTAATCCAAGCCTAATTCAAAAAAGACCAAGGGTTTGTAATGAATCTGTGGCTTGTGAGGTTTCCTGTCTCCCCAACTTCTGTCAGCCTGGGATCAAACAATAAAGGATGCTGTGATCACAGTCTCTTTCTTTTACTG
The DNA here is from genome assembly GCA_033558185.1 of Dromococcyx pavoninus. NCBI lineage: Eukaryota > Metazoa > Chordata > Aves > Cuculiformes > Neomorphidae > Dromococcyx > Dromococcyx pavoninus. Next base: position 202,277 of record JAUMJL010001108.1, on the reverse strand, counting down.
CTACTTAGACCAGGGTGTTTTAATCCTCCAAACATTTGGGAATTTACAGCACGTCCACAGTTGTGTCTCCCAGGTTGATTGGTGAGGTTTGTATAGATTTATGATTAGAAACAGAGCTATTTAAAGTTCCACACCGTGGCTATGTGGTTACATTTATTTGACTGATTCTGTAATTAAATGGATTTACATGGATTACAGGCAAATTACTTTAAGAAGTGACAAGGAGATGGCTAGTTAAAGCTGAATTACATCACAAGCTTAGTGGTATGTTATGAGCTCCTCTGTGAAATTTAGCCACAGGTTAAGATTTAAAAAATGGTTTTGACAGCAATTTGGTTCTTCTAGCAATTGTGACTGCTGAATGGTTTGTCCTTTAAAAATCTGTCCTTGTTTAGGCATTTAGCTAGGGATTTGAGAGGCTACATCAGGGAGCGCATTTATGGAAATAAACAGCTAAATTTTAAAAAAATAAAGAAAGGTTAATTTTGTGAAGAAAGAGTGAAGCTTGAGGTCAAGAACGGGTCAAGGAAATAGGTACAAGATGGATAGAAACTGTCAAGTAAGCTGAGGGTGACCAGTGTTTTTAAGAGGGCTCTAGATTTGGAATCAAGATTTCTTCAAAATGAACCATAATAAATAGCAATGCATGCAGATTTTAACTACATTTTCTTATTTTTTTTTTGTGGTAAAATATGTGTACTGTTGATTAAAGGGATTTAACTCCAGCTAGGTTTGAAATTACCAGTTCAGTGAAATTCTATTTTATTTTATCATCTACATGGCAAGTTGATTCAGAACGAACGTGTCCTTCCAGTCCCTGGAGAGCTGTCTGTTTAAGCACATGTTTTGTCTCACAAGTATGCTCTGAAATATGTTATATTTTAACCTGGGCACCTTTTCACAGTGTTGTTTTGATCTTGATTAGATCAGTTTCATTGCTGAGTCACATTGGGAGAAATGATGATGTGCAGAAATATAGCAATAGAAAACAGATCTGCAGTAAGATTAAGGACTCGAGAAACACTGCTGTTTACTGTGCTGAGAACTGAAAAGATTTTAATTCCCAGATTTAAAGAAGATAAGTCTGCTACAGCTGCACCTGCCTCAAGATCGTTCTTTTCCAGCATGTGAACTAGAAATGCAGCATAAAACCAAAAACTAAAGTACTCTTATTATCAACAACTTATGCTTCACTATTGCATATTTATTCTTTGACCCAATTTGCTCTCTTATCAGAACACTAGCTGAAGGCTAATGTAAGGCAAGAGCACAGTGTAATCTGAAGCTATGGCTGAAGATATTTTTAACTTTATAAACTGATCACCAGAAAATCAGTCTGGGCACTGAGGTACTGTGTGTCTGAAAAGTTCAGTTTACACTTTGTGGCTGAGGGAGATGCTGCTACCCAAGATGCTTTCAGTTGTTTGCAGAGCTTGTACAGTTTGTTCAGTTGTACGTGTCAGGTCTGCCCCTGACCGCTACTGAGCGGACAGGTAGCTTAAACAGGAACTGCAACAGCTTGGCACGTGCTAGATTTTGTCCATGGTGAAGTCAGGGGGAAAAAAAAACTCATAGTGTGACCTAACACTTCATTACCATCATTTTTCACCATCAGCTTCAGGTATCACAGGTCTGTGAGCCATATAGAGTATGGACCAAGATTCAATACATGTCCTTCTCTCATGGTACTTCAAGCCATGTTCTTCTGTTTTAATTAAATACTTCCTTTATAACATGAAAATAATAATATCAAAAGAAAATAGGTTCTTTAGGAGTGTTTTCTGCTGCTGCCAAACGCTTTGTAAGATGTCACTTAGGAGAGCAGTGCTGGGATGATGGTGGAGCTGGAAAAGAGAGGATTGTTTTTTTACGAATATCTGTCTTCCTACGTTTTGATTTCTAAGTTAATTCCTTTGTGAAGACCTGTCCAGTGTGGTCAGGTTTATACTGGGTAGTTAGGAGAACAAAACATTTCAAGTGGTTGAGTTAATTAGCCTCATAGGTTCTTGTGTAAATTTTTCTACCCATACTGCTATGGCTTAGGACCTTTCAGCTCCCTTCTCAGCGGTGGTAAAGGAACTCAGTTTTATGGACCTATATCATTGCATATCATTTTAAGCTCATAATAATTTGACTTATGATAATGGCACATAAAAGGCTAAGTGCTTATGAAAATTTGATCATAATTCTCTCCAAAAGTCAACAGGAATTAGAATTTCAAATGGCAAATTAACTTCTGAAAATTATACATTATAACTTCATGTATTCAGGAAGCTATGTCTTAATTGTCAACCTGGTTTTACACTAAGATGATCAGAAGCGTTTGGCTTCTTTTTTCTGGAGGAATATTCATACCAGCCCTCATCTGTTGCCAGGTTTCACTCATGAGGATGAAATGTGAACATCAGTCAAAATGTGCTTTTTATTTTCCATAATGTCTTATCTTAGTCAAAGTTAGAAAGCCCTGTATGGCCATGTATTTTCTCAGATCACAGTTTTGTTCAGAAAAATGGGTCTCTCTCAACCAGAAGAATTTTCCTAGGAATCACAGCACTCCTTTATCATTACCATTGTAATAAAATGTAAACCATAACATTCAGATTGGCTTCAAGGGACAGCTGCAGACCGCTTCTCATTACATCATTCAAGTCCAGCCTCAATTTTTTTGGCTGTGATTTTTGTGTCTTCATGCACCAGAGAGTTTCAAATAAAACACAGATTACAGGAGGAGGGTCTGTAGGTGCTCATATGTTCTAAGCAAGTTCATGCTGACTCTATGGTTTGGTGGAAACCCATGGGAAGAAGGTTTCCAATAAGCAAATAATGTAAAATACTTGTTGTTTGTAGTGGGATCAGTAAGGGGCTTTTGAAATTGAAGATGCATGAGCTTTGAACCCAAATCCTGGAGCCTTAAATCTCATTGCAAGCAATAAAGGCTTTGAAACATGAACACGCCTACAAGATTAACTGATAAATTTAAGTTCATAAACCAAAGGTCCTGTTATTGTAAAAACTTGTCATGGTTGATTTTTGTAGGTCATTTCTGCTATGACAACAGAGAAGCCTTCCCTGTAAAAGAAGAATCATAACTGATAACATGGATAATACAATGAGGCAAAAAGAAGCTGCACTGGGATTTGCTGAAGGCACCAGCAATCTCTTTAGGGAACACACAGGATGGACCCTTCTTCCCCATCTTATCTAATTATCTAATTGGTTATATCTAGTTATCTAATTGGTTATATCTCTTGGTGTATTTACACTTAGCTTTTTATGCTGAAGTTGAGTTATTCAAGATAAACCTGAAATAACCAGTTAATCTGAAGTAGTTGAGTATTTCTGAAGCAGGTGGGTATGTTTTCCATGTATTTCACCCAGAACACTAAAGACAACCTGAAGCCACAGTGCTTTGTCCTGTCAAGTTGGGATGGATTGAATGAATGGGAGAGAGCTTCCACTGAAGCAGTAAGGCTTTTTTTATTTGCATCTCTTTGTATGGGATTTATGTACAGGTTTTCTTCAGGTGCTTTGCTCAGACTTGTCTTTGCACAGTCTGACTGTTTGCAGGAGTGCAATCCTAGCTTGAAAGATATGAGAAAAAGGAGAAGTCACTGCACGATCCAATGGCCCCATCTGCATCAGATCCCAGGTGAAAAAATATTGGATGCTGAATAACTTCTTTTTATGGTGATTAAGTTTGTATTCAGAATGGGTTATAAGCTGAAGGACTATAGCAAAATAATTGCTAAATCTCATTTTTGAAACAGCATAAGTAACAAATTTTCCTGACATTTGTCATCTGATCTGACTACTCAGTTAAGGTCGAGTTGCATTTGTTAGAACAATTTCCTACGTGAAAGCCCAGAGCATAACCCAAACCCCATGTTAAAGTTCACAGCTAAAAGCATTATTCCTCTGACAATTTTCAGTGATGCCTTTGCAATGCAGTGGCTCTATTTACAGTGTATTCCTCTGTATTATGTGCTGTCAGCCATCTGTAAAGTGCACTGCAGCTTGTTATCACCTGCTTATAGTCATTAAAAAGGCTGATGGACCAGGTTCTCCTTTACAGGAAAGGCCCTTTATGTCACTTAGGCTGGTTTAGAGGTACTCTGAACTGCAAGTGATACAATCTATTCTTACATTATGGTCCATTTGTACTTCTGTGTTGCCTGACAGACCCCAACATAAATGAAGATGAGGTCATTGAGAATTTGGTCATGTTCCACTGCTGGGTGGACAAAGAATCCCTAAAGAGTATTAATATAGTTATTTGGTCTTTCCACTACTATGAACACCAGTTCTTCAATTTGTAGTCTCTCTGTGATGCATCTTGCCTGCCTTGCAGATGGAGAACACAGCAGACAGAGACGATTTGCAGGCGATTTGCCTGCAGCATGGAGCAGAAGCCAGGGGTCCTGCCACCAGAGGAAGATTTAATGTCATTCAGGACTAAGGTGCATGCACAGATAGTTTTTTTGGTCAGAAAGAAGATTTTTTTTTTCCTTTTCAATTCCCTTTAGAGGGAAGTAAATCCAATCAGAGTGAATGATAGGACTACTAGAGGACAGTCATGAAAATCCACGGGCCAATCCATTCACCTGCCTCTTGCTGGTTCCCTGGCAGTGCAGCCTCTGGTGTCCTGGGAAAGGAGGACAATCTGTGTGGTTGTTGTTGGTCTCTAGAAGCCTGACCGCCCAAGCAGTGGGGACTGTCAGGAATTTGGGAAGGGGCAACGCTAGCAAAATAAGTTTTGAAGGAAGATTACCCCTCAGCTATGGCTGCTTTGGCAAAACAGGTCAATTTCTGTAAAAGATTCATTAGTTTGCTGAGATCTGATGAAACACAAAGTTTCTCAAACCATTCTATGGGTGCTGCTCTCGACACCCACTTCCTGGACTTAATCACCCGATTTCTCTGTGTCTGTCTCTCTTGCTTTTGCCTCCTACACGCACTAAGGGGAACTGCTTCTGCACATAACTGTTTTTTCCTGTCAGCTGCTTCTTTATCTCTTTTATTAGGTTGTCTCTGCATTGCCAAATTCCAGCACTCACTGATTACTCCATTGCTAAACCCACACTGTTCTGAGACAGGAAACTTGTAAATGAAATGCATCGGCACAGCATTGGCTTGTAGGGAAATTGTCACATAACTTGGTGACTGTGACTCTTGGGGGATGACAGCAATAGAAGTGGTGTCAAAACATTTATAGTCAACTATGCATCTGTATGGAGGTGCTGCTGGTGGATCTCAGTGTGCTCTGCAGTGCTTCACACAGGAAAGCACCGTCAGGGGGGTTGGGAATATTAATATGAACATTCTTGATGTTTGTTGGAAGTTGAATGCCAGATCTGAAGTGTCACAGGTCGGAGTGAACTCACCCTGGTCTCTCTTGCTGGGGAGTGCCTCCATGACCACCCTGCCTGAGGAATGAACTGGAGCCCATGGGTATGGAGAAGGGCAGAGGACAGGGAAAACCAGTGGAGTGCACAGAATGAAGCCCTATCAAACTTCATTTTTTTTGCTTTGACTGCAATTAATGATGCATCAGCTGCCTGTTCACACCACCCCTCTGCCCTTAAAAGCTTTAGCTTATGCCAGGGTTAGAGAGCAGAGTGTCATCTGGTATTTTTCCTTATTGCACTCAGAATGTCCTAATTAGTATGTTTATTATGTCTTTATACTCAAAACCAAAGAGAGATAGGAGAATATCTGCCTGGAAATGCTCCCTTTTTGAAACAGTAGCATTTTCCTGCAGACCTGCCCATGGTGAACTCTATTAAAGTGGCATAGAATAAAACTTCTCACAACACTCATTTGAGGGTACCTGTGTCTCAGCGGCAGTTGAAGAGGCAAATTAAATGTTTGCGAACATAGGAAAGGAATAGAGAGCAAATTGAAAATGTCACTTTGCTGCTGTATGGATCTGTGATTCATACACACCTTGGTTACTGTTTCCCCTCATTTCTAAAGGGTATTTTAAAGTTGGAAAAGGTTCATAGAAGGGCAGCAATTATGAACATGTTACCATAGATATGAAATAACTTCTGTGCAAGGGGTGACTCAGAAGATTGTGTCTTTTCAGCCTGAAAAGGAAGAGAGGAGACGTGGGTAATACAAAATCTGTACCTCTGGGGCGTCCAGGTAAGCTGCCTGTTCCCTGCAGGCAATACATGAAGTGAGAATCTGCCAGCTCTGAATGAAGCAGGTGACTTGACTGATTTCTTTATTTTCTGGTTCTGGGTTACCATAGGAAACCCTGACATTCAGCTTATGTGTTGTGGCAGTCAGAGTACAGTTCATGTTCTTGCAGAACTCCTGTAAAGGTGCATGGCCTCCTACCTTTATATCTTATTCCTTGGCTGCTTGGACAGGTAGGCTGTGAATATGAATTGTAGAGATGTCAGGGGGCACCATTTACTTTTTCCTCTCTGCCAGTTCTTTTCCCATGTTTTTTTTTTTTGGTTCTAAATTGTGCTGACAGGTTCCCACAAGCAACTACACCTGTGTGTGGCTGAGTGTAAACAAAATGGAGCATCAGTGAGCTGGAACATAAGGTCAATGGAGACAGAGTTGTCTTTTTCTGCAGTTTACAAACATTATAGCCTCTGGTTCACAATGGAGATTAATTGATGCTGTAATCAGCAGTGAGCTCCTCATTGTGCTCTTTAACCAGTCCTTCATAACAAATATTTTCTTGCTTATTTCTCTTTTTATTATTAACTTCTGCATTTTTCAGCTTATGACCTGGGGTGTTTGACTCTCTAAAGGTTCTTTACTGCTTTTGCAGTGTAGCCTGCCTCTCAGAAGTGCTGAGAGCTAGCAGGTGGTCTTGAGTTTAGTGGCAAGTTTTGCTGCTCATCATTGCTGAAATTGTGTAAATTTACAGAAGATATGATGCCTTCTGTGATTGCAGCATGCTCTGTTTATTAAACAGCATTTTTCCCATGGGGAATGTGTGTAGCAATTACCCACAAACCTACATCTCCTGGTGTAGCAAACATAATTCATTGCTTCAGTGGCCTGGTTGTAGAGTGCTGGTCTCAGGCAGATGTTATAAGCCTGAGAAATGTGTCTCAAATTTCCTTCAGTTTGAAAGATACTTTGGTATTCTGGAGAAAGTAAGGACAAATGGCACAGTAAAAATAAATGGCATGGGAAAGGTGGCATATCCTCTGTAGCAGCAGTTTTTTGTGGAATGCTGCATACCTCTGCAGGTAGGGTAAATCCAGCTCTCATAGTCTGCAGTTTTGGGACAGTTGTAGCAAAGATAGTGTCACTATCAGGATCCATCACATGGGTCAATGCTGTGCTTGGACCCCCGTCTACCCTGTCATGGTCAAGTAACTGAAGAAGCATTTCAGAAAGCAAATATTCCAACAAAAGTGAAAGGCAGCTGGCCCCAGTGTTGTCCAGTTGGTCCCTGTTGAGTAACAGCATTGCTTAGAAACACCCCATGCCTGTGGTGAGAAACAGCAGCCTGCACCATCCTGAGTGTCCCTTATTTTGCTTTTGACAAAGCAGCCATTTCTCCTTGTGTCTGGAATAAATACCTCTTGACCTGATTAATGGATATGCAGTGAAGCCACCTGAATATCTAGTGGGAAATCCTTATTTCCCTTTCCACTCCCCTACCTGTGTCCCTGCTGCTTAACAGCTTCACTGAGCTGTGTTCTCCCCTTCCCCATGTGTCTGTAACAGCGCTTTCGGGGTAGCTGCAAGCTGCTCGCTTCTCATCGGATAAATAAAACATCATGGCCTCACATCACCATAAAACCTGCCCGGCTGAGCTTTTTAAATATTCTGTTTATTTATCACGAGACACTCATATAAATTAAATGGTATATTTAAAACTGATGTTATGAACTTAAAAATGTGGGTATTTTTTTTCCTCACTGACTGGTGTCAGAGTACTGCTGAGAAATATAACGGGATGTATTTTATTATTCAGGGTGATGCTGATATAGGAGTTTCCTGACTCATCTTTCACCATTTCTCTGACAAGCAAGGAATTTATTGCCTGCAGCCAGGTTGATGTACATTAAGGATTATTCTTAGGATGTATTAGATTATACAAAGTTGTTATTATAAACCAATGATACTTTTTCAGTCAATAACTTGACTCATGGTCTCTATCGGAGTGGGCGAGTCTGTGCTTTTAAGCTTTGAAACGCAGAACAGCGTCATTCAAAAGGAGAGTGTTTTCCTGAAAGAAACAGACGTGTACTTAAGTTGCTAAAGTGCTTTCCTCCTCTTCTTATTTGAGGTAATATGAAATTTTTGCCTACACTCTAACAGGAAGAGAATGGGTAGGGTGGTGAATGACTAGACAGGCTTTTGCAGCCGCTTGATTTTATATCCATAGAAGGCTATTACGTCTTTGAGGGGAAATATTTATGTCTCTGAGGGTTGGACTTGATGATCTTGGAGGTCTCTTCCAACCCAGATAATTCTATGATTCTATGATCTTAGACACGATGAATCAGTCAGTAGATTTCTTGGGATGTGCTTATTCTCGTCAACAAAAGGAAATCATGTTTTGTCATGAGAAAAGTTGCCTGACTCAAAAGCCTAGCCCATAGTTGAGAGTATGACAACTGGTAAATAGTTGAGGTGTTTTAACCAGGGAGTATTGCTCATGCAAGGTGGAATCTCCTCTGATTCCTGAATGCTGGAAGCACATGTCCTGTTAATGATTTGGGTTAGAGTAGTTTGATTTTTTGGCTGAAAAATTTACTTTTTTTTGTGGAAACATTCTCTCTTCTGTATTCCAAATTTTATCACCATCTCCATTTGATTTCTTTATGTCATGACAAAATGCAGAGAATGGGCTGCTGATCCCATGGAAATCAATGAACAAATCCTCTTGCTAGCAAGGATGCAGATGTTTCGCTTGTGCATATCTCTGTATCTTACACAAAATAATCACATGCTTTGGTCACCTCTTGCCTGTGGCTTGCTTGTGCCTGGATCTTTTCCTGGTTCCTTGTCATTTTCTTCCATTTGACCAGTCCTAAAAGCAGGTTTATACAGTTTGTAGCATCTTCTGTGTCTTTTCAGGGACTTTCTAGTCCAGCTTTGACCCAGATAGCATAAAATTTAGGTAGGAGATCCAGTTTCAAAAGCAACCTCAATTAGTAAAGGTCCAGGTTACTCATCTCCCAACATGCAGCCCCGATCCCACTGAGACATTTATAGGGCTGGAGAAAACGTGATGATGCTGTCCAGGTTTGTGTCTGACCATTTATGGTCTTCCAAAAGGTGCTTTCTGCTGCTTTTGATACTGCAAATATATATATTTATATAGATGTGTATATCTATATCTGTGCATATATATATATGGCAAAGGCAGGTCTTGGCACTAAACATGTAAAAGTCATTCATGAGAAGGATGGTGCTACTCCTTCTGGAAGTGTGTGCTTGGGTCAACATATATGAGACAAAACAGAGCAGATGGTGTCCAGGCTGAACTAGGTTTTGCCTCATTTCTGAAGCCATTAGGACATGATAGCTCTGGAGGAAAATTCCCAGATCCCTGTACCAAAGTTACAGCAGAAGCAACCAGAGCACTGCTCTTTTTGCTGGATGGAAGCCTTGCTTTTTATGTACATATAAAGTTGTAGATTTTATTAATGTTATACTTCAGAAGCACTTGGACTGGCAATGTTTTTATGTAGTGGTGTTTAAACTGAGGTCAGGTAGATAAGTGAAGTGCCATGGTGGTTTTGTGGGACCTGGCCCATTTGATAAGAATGAAATGACTAAGCACGGGCTAAGCTTTGTTTCTATTCAGTGCATTATCATTTCAGTTGTGTCATAGTTTCCATTATAAATACCTCTTCTCAGGGGAACTCAGCTGTACATCTCATTTGGGGCTGGAAAATTCCATTTAGAGAATAGTATTAATTATTTAAAAATACACATTTGCTTTTTAGGTCAAGATTTTCAAAGTAGTGATTTGCAAACCTCGTCATGAGACAGTTTGGGAAGGCCTGATTTTCAGGTGGTCGCTGGAGATAGGCAACTAATCAGAAAAATAATAATCCTCCTTCTCTCCCATCCCATTTCCAGATGCACCTGCTCTAGATAAGTTTCTGAAACATTCATATCTGCCTTCTATTTTTTTTCTTCCTCTCTTATCTTGTGATGACTGCAAGTTCTAGATGGGTGGTTTGATTTATTTCTCATGAAGAAATGAAAGGCCTAAGGTCAGAATGCGTCCTGGAGTAATGTTTGAACTCCTTTTATAAAAAAAGAAAGGGAATTCGCTCTCGTGTTCCTGCTGCTGCTATTCACCACATCTGGCTGACTATGCTAATGCAGCACTATCTGTTTTATTAGATGCATCCATCCACTGCTATGTACACTTGAGTTATTCTGCAGAGGATCAGGGTCTCTCAAGTCACGTGCAGGCTGGTCAAAGCTTGTGCTATTCTTCCAGTACCGCCTGTGCATCCACGTGCTTTCTCTCAAAATGAGTGACTTCTTGCAGACAGTATTGCCAGTGCTGAGGCTCTGTACCTTCTCAGCCACCTATGTTCCAGACTGAAAAGACAAGCTGAAGCCCAGAAGGAAGGTGAATTGCATAAGCACTTGCTTCTGGCAGCACAGCAGGTAGCTGTGCAGTTGGCAGGCATTGCTAAAAACTAGTGTCTGGTGAAACCATTACGACTGGTTGGGTTACCATGCCGTATGTAAATGGAGAACAATTTTGCTGTTAGTGAGCAGGAAACCCCCTGGCAGACAGTGGCACTGTGGGACAAAGTACAAAGAACCCAAAGTAACTGTTTTTACGACATGCATTTAATTTTTTTTCTTGAGCAGCAGAGAAAGGCCATAACCTCAAACCATCAGAAACAGGATATGCAGTGGCTCTTTATTTCAAGCAGAAGCAGATTAGCAGATGGTGTTTTCTACCCTTAATCTGTGAAGAACATTGAAAATTTAGGAACAGATCTAAATGCCTTTAGAAAGACAATATTGTGCCTGGTAAAGAGTCTCTCTGTTTGTCCAAACGCAATAGCATTTGCTTAAGAGAAGTTGCTAGAAAAAGCCATTGGCCAGTCTTCTTATGAGCAGGCCCATACATGAGTTCAATGTATGTGAATGAGAAAAAGCTCTTCTTCAGGGTAGCTGTTAAAGAAGTATCTGCAGCTTGACCCATAACTCTGTAAGATGTTATTCTGCAGTGAGCTTTGAGACCAGAGTAGTAGCATGCTTGCTGCTATATTCCATACTGTGATTCTGATGCCAAAACACACACCTGTCCCCCATCATTCTGGTTTTATGGCTTTAATAGGCTATTATAAAACTAGCAGTGAACTTTTGTCAATTCTGATAATAAAACTAACACATGCATCTTTGCAGTGTGCTTTTCTTATCTTCAGTGTGTATTCTGGAAATTTATCTAGAGCAGTAACCTTTGAAAACTGTGGTCAGGAAGCATTTTGAGGCTACTGAAAGTAAGAGATAATTGGTAATGTATGATGTCTTTCCTGGGCAGCAGCTGAATTAGAATGCTATCATTTCCAAATCTAGAGGTTTCCTATATTTCAAGATAATATCTAAAAGATAGAAAATGCACTGTATCGCTCACCATGGGCAATACAATGCATTCTCCTAAGTAATGTGTCAGTGAAGTGCAGTGTATCACCTTTTGGAATGGTAAGAGACTGAGAGGCAACACCTGTCTGAGACCCAAGAGAAAGCTTGAACCAAAACAGCTGAGGCCAACCCCAAGAGGTTTAAATTCTGCTCCAAGGAGACAGGAAACGAAACTATAAAGATGGTCCATTGTATGCTATGAACAGGTCAGTGTATAGAGAAGTCTGAAGAACAGGACTATTGCTTTCTGCTGTTCTTGGTACCCACCAATCTCAACCACACAAAGTGGTGGAGAATGTATAGGAAATGCTGATGAATTTAATAATGTTGTTACTATATAGACTATAATCGTTAGAATTTATTGTCTCAAACAGCAAAAACCTTTGAAGCAGGTTTGTGAAGCTAACACTGTATAAACTCCTAATGGGTCTTACGAGATTGTCTCCCTTAAATTTGAAATATCATTTCTTGTTTTGACTTGCAATCCATACAGTGCCTTATTTCAGTTATTCCTGAGAACGCTTATCTATATTTAGGAGGTAACTGTGATTTTCCTCTGAAAAAGGAATTGGCTTTGCAATTGGAATAATAAGTCTCCGACGTTTCTCTTCTAGGACATTCCAGTCTCAGTTTTTCCAGATGTAACTTAACACTTACAGTTGGAGAAAATTATTTTTATACTTTGTGCTAGAGGTTTAGCTATTCAGAGCAGATTTCAGATTGCTGTAGTCACGGGAATGTTCAGCAGGACTTGATGGCTTGGTGGTGCTATTCACATTGCAACCTGCAAGACCTCAGAGGGAGAACCACACACTAGAAAGCAGAGGGTGGAAGCAGCACCAAGAGGCTTCTGTGCAGAAATTTAGTTTCAAAACTGAAGAGTTTGCAGGCTGTTATCCAATAGGAAACATGTTGATAAGAAAGGTAGCTGTATGAGACAAGCAGTAGGTGCCAGCAGAACTACACACAGCCTGTATTTGTCTGGGAGCACTGCACCATGGAACATGTCTTCACAATATCACCTCTTGCAGGAAATCAACATCTCTGTGTTGCTGGTAGAGATGTAGCTCCTAACAGAGACCTTTGCTTAAGCCAGACTGCAGGGGAAGTAATTGCTGGGTCTGTGTACTGAACCGGCCATGCAAACCAAGATGAAGAGCTAAACATACTGAGAAAGCTGTTGAGAGGTAATACTGTGTGTGTTCAATGCCTGAAGCAGTGGAGTGGCTGTTTAAACTTTATGATTTTTATGACTCTGAACAGAACAAGACCCCGTGCATGTAAGGTGGGGTTTCCTTGGTTTTGACTTGCCAGATGAAGGGTATTGCTGACTTCATCAAAGAGCTGGGAGCTCTGGAATTGCTGATGATGGGCTTGCAATTTTGGTATGCTGGAGAAGTTTTAAGGAGAGAAGCCAACCCTAAGGAAGGCTTAGGTGATCAAAGCACCCCAAGAAAGGCTAAACCAACCACATACCAAATGCTCAAGTGTAAGCGACACTAATTTAGGAGGCAAGTGGGAATGGTGAGGTCCTGAAAGTGTGAAAAGTGTAGGAAATGATACTGTTTCATCTCAAATGCCAGGAAAATGCCCCAGGGAAGGTAGCACAAAGCACAGGGACATCTTCCAGTGTCTCTGTAGCCCTAGCAGTACTGATAAACAGTGGTGACTAAAGCTTGGCAAGGTGTGACCAAGTCCAGTGGCCTCTATACCAGATGGAGAAACAGCAGAGACCTCCAGAGGGAGCACCCACAGGGCTCCAGGGGGGGGAAGTCTGTGGGGAAGAGCTAAGCAAATCTTGCATTTGTGAAGTTTTGCAAGTTGCTGAATCTATTTAGTGTCTCATTTCCCTTCTCTTTAATAAAGGGAAAAGTGATATTATTTTGGCAATTTTTTTGATAAAATAATTTGAATCTTAAAAAAAGATGAGTGTAAAGGGAAAGTTAATTAGAAAAATGATCTGGGAATTAATTCTTCATTCTGTTTCCACTTCAGTTACTGCCTTTCCATGTGACCACGAATAAAACATTTCATTTGTGATTTCCATAGAAATAAGTAGGGTAATCCAGACCCTCGTTGCTCAAAATAGACGTGAAAATGATGCTGTCTTTCCACGCTATTTATTTAGTTTAGGCTTGCCTCAGGGCAGACAGAGACCATCTCACAGAACACATTTACCAAGGATACTCTTATGTGTTTTTATAGTGTCCTAGAAGGGATCTGGAGGCTGGACAATATGCTGCAATAAAAATAAACCCTTATTAATAATAAAAAGAGGTTCTGCTGCAACCACGATATTCATCAAATATTAAGCCAGTGTTATTATTAGAGCAGGGTGCCTGTGTTTTTTTGTGCATTGTCCATGTAGACACCCTCTCCAGAAACTTATGTTATTTATTTGTAAATTTTTCACAGAAAAATTCTCAAAGTTTTGTTTTGCCCTCTTTTGATAAAATCTCAAGGTCATGGAAGAGATGCTTTTAGTGATGCTCTTACAACTAGCATTGTAAATTTTTTTTCTGAGTAAGGTGCTGCCAGTGGAAAGGCTGATCAATTTTAATTTCCATTTCACACCAGTACTTTGGCTGTAGTCTGATCATCTTTCACATAGGTTTTCCAGCCTTCAGGAGAAAAGGGCCCAATCCTATGGGAAGCAATGGGAGCGTGAAGGAGTTGAGGGCTGTCTCAGAACTGCCAGGGGAGGTGTTTGAAGGTATAGCTGGTACACCCAAAGAAAATGGTCACAGAAAGCAAGAGGCAATAAGATTTCAAGGGGAGGAGTGTGGTTAGTGATATGCAATGAGGGGTGCAGTTCAAAGAAGCTGAAAATTAGTTGTGAGCTTTGAGATAGGGAGCGAGTGACTTCCATGAGCTTTGTCAGCATTATGCAAGACAAATTATCAAGCATTATTAAGCTGCTGGGGGAAATTTCCAGGAGAGAAACATCAGGGACCTGGAAGCATAGATGTCTTTCAAAGAATGAAAAATTCTGTGGTTTGTTTTTGGTTTGTTTTGCATTTTCTTTTATTTTTTCCCCTTTTTCCTCCCCCTCCTTTCGTCCCCAGTTTTTTTTTCTCTTCTCTTTTTTTCCCTTAATGGAAAGCAATTAAGCTCCCCTGCAAAGCACCACATGACTTGGACATGCAGGATTTTGACTTTACCAGTTGTGATAAAGTACTTGCTGGGCAACCTGGTCCAGGTGCCCTTTTTTTTTGGTGTGTGTGCCCTATCCTGCTTATGTGGATAACAACATCATTTTCCCATTCTGGAAAAGGTTAAACATCAGTATTTGAGGCACACTGGACTGGTGATAGGTAAGTTCTTTTCCAGCAAGCGAACTTGAATTTTCTTGGGTTTTGACTATCCATTTTTAATGGCCAGGTTGCTACCTGAGAAGAAATATGTAGCTGATTTGTACCACTTGACAAATCACACTGCTTAGGTTTTCTGATAATGAGAGAGAAAAAATCTCTCAGAGCACAGGGGTCTCTTAGATGATTCTCTAGCTGTTCTTCAGCACAGCATTGTAAACATAATTAGTCCTTTGCATTTTTCTCATTTAATTCACTCCTTCCTGTGTGCATCTTATCATGTATTAGAAGCAAGTTGAAACATTAATTAATTTGAGCCATTTCACAGAGCTGGAGGAACTCGGCTAACTGTCTTATTTTGAATTCAGAGGCACACAGTGCCTGCTTTCTGCCTTCACGTGAGAGCAGTCTCTGGAAAAATTCTTCACCTGAAATGAACTTGCAGACATGGCATTTCTTAACTGGCACCTGACATTTAATACCTAAATTTCTCACCTACTGAAGAATTTACTATGTACCCTGAACTGTGTATGGAATAGCACCTATGTCTCTGGATTCTATTTACACTTCCTTTAAAATATTTTATAATTCACATATGGATACACTAATTTAAAAAAAATAACTACCAAACTTCACATATTATGTTTTATTTTGATTTCTTTATTCAGTGTTAGATATCTTCTTACAAGCATTTCTGTGAATAAGCAAAGGGTTCCTGCTGCTCCTTACAAGACCTGTTTTTAATCCTGCTCACATTATGGACATAATCCTTGCTTCAGTCAGGCAAGCATCCTCCTGCAGATACTGGCCTCTGTGCTCAATACTGGGTTATAAGCAATCAGTGCATTATGGGAAATGAAGGTGTAATATGACTTTCAAAGGGTAGCCAAGGCAAAATTTACATTTTTAAATCCAGCACATCAAGCTGGAAGGTTGGCCGGGCCATCAGGAGTTAGCACTGTAAAAACCTAAAAATGAGGAGGGCAAAATTTGAAAGAGATCCAAATAAATGACAGAAAATCCAGATACCATTTATTCTGCTGTCCTCCTGGTTCTTACTAGAACCACCTGATAAACACATGTGGGTTTAATGTTTCACAAGTGGTGACCAACTTTGTTAGGCAAGGGTAGGGTGCAGCTGGGACTTGTTTTAATTTACTCTGATTTACACTAGCTTAATGGAGCATGAATAGAAGGCACCTCACCTCCAGGATTGTATTATGAACCTAAAGATATATCTATATCTGAGAGCTGTGGAGTTGGAGGCTGTGGGATTTACAGATTTCAGGAAGCTTATTAGCGAGGTCCCTGTCTTATGACACAGGGAACCATGACTATATCCATCTCCAGCATTTGGTGGGTGGAGAAAGGCTCTGGCTGCCTGCATAATATAGTCTTATGAAGGTTTCTGCTGTGATTCTAAAGGTTAAATCATTAACACAAAGAAATTATTGTAGAATAGAGGAAACTGTACAGATAGTTTTCCTGGAATACTTCACTAAATAGGAAGG
Source organism: Dromococcyx pavoninus (assembly GCA_033558185.1). NCBI lineage: Eukaryota > Metazoa > Chordata > Aves > Cuculiformes > Neomorphidae > Dromococcyx > Dromococcyx pavoninus. Next base: position 185,851 of record JAUMJL010001108.1, on the reverse strand, counting down.
AAACCAACCATTTATATTGCTTTTGGTATCTTTACTTATGCCTGTAGCAGATGTTCTAGGGCAGGGGTGTCAAACTCACGGGCTGAATCTGACCCTCCACCTTGTTTCTACCCAGCACCGAGCTCCTTGCCCCTGCGATCCTGCCAGTGCCAGTCACGTGTGCAGCGTGTGACGCGCGTTACGCTGCAGGAGCAGGAGAACGATGGGAGCTGTGAGACTGACACCCTGTTCTAAGGTGTAAGGCTTGAGCACCTTGAAGGGATTGAGAAGTGTCCTTCTGCGTGTACAGAAGACCTGCTGTGCACCAGAGGTTGCTCCTTGGCCTTCATCCTGGTCTAAACCAAACGTCCTTGTAGCAGGCTGTCAGAGCCGTGCCAGTTTCCCAGAGTAACCTTTCCTCCTGCTTTTACACCATCATAAAAAGCAGCAAGGTAAAAGTGTTGGCATTCTTCTCTCATGCTTTGGACTGTGTTGAGAATGGATTTATCTGTATCCCTCTCCTACTCTTGTGCCTTGTTTTATGGCTTGATGGATGGGACAGTTTCAGTCTTATGGGATCCACCTTTTTGTTAAGTCTCCTTGACAAACTGCAGGTAAGGGTTTTGTAGTTAAAATTGCTAGGAAATTTTTTTCTACTGATCAATTTTGAACAATTTGATTATTGCTAAATCCTATGAGACCCCAATAAAGTAACTGGAATGCAGAGTGCATTGTTATTGGAGTGGGTTTGTGTTTAGCAGGACTTACAGAATGCTAGTCTACTCCTTTTCAAATATGGCTGTCTGAAAAATGCTGCATAAAATCATTTGGTATGAAAAGACCTTTGAGATCATAGAGTGCCTGTCCACTATTAAACCAGATCCCTGAGCACTTCATCTACCTGTCTTTTAAATACCTCTGAGGATGGTGACTCAACCACCTCCCTGGGCAGCCTGTTCCAGCACTCATGAGGAGAAGAAATAGCCTCAAGTTGTACCGGGGGATGATCAGATTAGGCATCAGGAAAAATTTCCTCACCAAAAGGGTTATCAGGCACTGGACAAAAGTGCTTGGCCAGGCAGTTCCCAGTGTGGCAGACAACATATGAACTGTAATGAAACCACCCTTCCACAATGCTTTATTCCTCTCCAGGTTACTTTTTGCTGTCAAAATGAAATGTGGTGTCCTTCTAAAGTGACTCTAACACCGCAAATGAGGCCTGAACACTACATAATGATCTTCATGGATTTACATATTATGCTCTTATTAAAGCAATCTAAAACAGTAGTTGCATGTACCGAATATATTTGCTGAAGTTGGATATTTACAGACCCTTCTTACTTCCATTTGTCCTACTTTGCCCCTGCCATAAAATAAAATGCAGTTACTTTAGCAGTCTCTGTACCCTGCAGAAGTCATTAGATGTTAACTGAAAAAATTTCTTACTTTTCTCTGTTTAAAACCGATTTAGAATAGTTTTATTAAGGGGAAAAATGCTGTTGTTTTTCCTCAGAGCTATGGTTACACCCAAATCAAAACACAAGATCTGAGAATCCTTAAACTTCTGTTCCAGATTCAGTTTATAATTAAAAATGATGGAACTGATGCCTCTTTTGTCAGGGAGAAACAGCAACCGCCCAGCCCTGAAACTGGGTATTGCTGTACTCGAGGAAAGACATAGAGTTGAATTTTGCAGCTGAACCCTTCTTTGTGCTGTACAAAGCTTACTAACTAATATGATGGCCAGCTTCTCAAAAATGTTCATAATTGGCTTTTGTACAGGTCTTCCTCTGGAACTGTGAATATGCAATAAAGAGCCTGACAGAGCTGTTTGTGAAACCAGTAAATCTTTATATTTTATGTTCTAGAGCTTGCTTTCCACTTCTTCTCTAACACCAGATCTCCCATGCCAGCTCTTCAAATGATGCTGAAAAGTCAGGGAGATATTTGTGGGTGGGAATGACAGGTTTGGATTCTCAAGTAACTATGCAAGTTTTAGAGCACAGTTTAATCTGGGTCTGATCAGACCCAGTCAACATGTGTTTATGAAAGGCAGGTCCTGCCAGAACAACCTGATCTCCTTCTATGACAAGATTACCCAGTTAATAGATGAGGGAAAGGCTATGGATGTGGTGTACCTGGACTTTTGTAAAGCCTTTGACACTGTTTCTCACAGTATTCTGCTCGAGAAACTGGCTGACGTTGGCCTGGACAGGCACACCCTCTGCTGGGTGAAAAACTGGCTGGATGGCCAGGCCCAAAGAGTTGTGGTAAAAGGAGTTAAATCCAGTTGGAGGCCAGTCACGAGTGGTGTTCCCCAGGGTTCCATGCTGGGTCCAGTCCTATTCCATACCTTTATTAGTGATCTGGATGAAGGGATTGAGTGCACCCTTAGCAAGTTTGCAGATGACACCAAGCTGGGTGGAAGTGCTATCTCCTTGAAGGAAGGGATGTGCTGCAAAGAGACCTGGACAGGCTGGATCGATGAGCTGAGACCAGTGGGATGAGGTCTAACAAGACCAAATGCTGGGATGCAACAGCCCCATGCAGCGTTACAGGCATGGGGAAGACTGGCTGGAGAGCTGCCTGGCAGAGAGGGACCTGGGGCTGTTGGATGAGAACCAGCTGAATATGAGCCAGCAGTGTGCCCAGGTGGCCAAGAGGTCCAATGGCATCTTGGCCTGTATCAGAAACAGCGTGGCCAGCAGGACAAGGGAGGTGATTGTGCCCCTGTACTCAGCACTGGTGAGGCCACACCTCAAGAACTATGTTCAGCTCTGGGTCCCTCAGTACAAGAAGGACATTGAGGTGTTGGAGCACGTCCAGAGAAGGGTGACAAGGCTGGTGAAGGGGCTGGAGAACAAGTCCTATGAGGAACAGCTGAGGGAACTGGGGTTGTTTAGTTTGGAGAAGAGGAGGCTGAGGGGAGACCTCATCACTGTCTACAGCTGCCTGAAAGGAGGCTGTGGCAGAGCAAGTGCTGGTCTCTTCTCACAAGTGACAGGTGATAGGACAAGGAGAAATGGCCATAAGTTGTGCCAGGGGAGCTTCAGACTGGATATTACGAAGCATTTCTGTACCGAAAGGGTGGTCAGGCACTGGCACAGCTGCCCAGGGAGGTGGTTGAGTCACCATCCCTGGTGGTGTTTAAAAAACGGGTAGATGAGTTTTTGAGGGACATGGTTTTGGTGGATGATGGGTGCGGTTGGACGCAATGATCTCAAAGGTCTTTTCCAATTGGATGATTCTATGATTCTGTTCATCAAGGACTCAAAATTTGACTTCCCTTATTTTTTGGACCTTATTAAAAAGAGCCAGTGTAATTCCTCCCTTCCTATCATCTCAACCCATGTGAGTAGAATGTCAACTCTTTTGAATCCTTACAATAAGAAGGGAGAAATAGTGATGTATCATTGTGAGATGAAGCCCAAAGATCTGCACCTGTGCTTTATGAAGGTAACAGATACCTTGAGATGCAAATGTGGGGACCAGTCTTTCACTTCTTTGGCATTCAACACCTGCCACTGTGCTCCTTGGGTGACTGTACTGTACCTTTAAATGCAGGAAACATTTCAGGCTGCCTTTATGATGGTACTGATCAAGTGATAAATATTCCGTGCCTGAAAATGTAGTAGATGCTTCTCATTTGCCTTGCAGGAAGCAGATGGGGTACTTAGTGGAGGTCTGGCATCTCTCTCTTCTTCTCAGTCAGCACTTTGTAGTTTTCAACAGCTGCTAAAACAGTAAAATGCTTTGTCAGGAAGAGTGAAATAGATAGTGTTGAGAAGCTGACAGGAAAGCCATCTATATGACCATTAAATTAATTGGTAAAAGTGGCCATAAAAACCCAACAGGAACAAGCCCTACTTCTGGGGTCTTGAGCAGACTAGTCTAGTGGGAGGTGACCCTGCCTATGACAGGGGGGTTTGAACTTGTTGATATTTAAGGTCCCTTTCAACCCAAACCATTCTACGGTTCTAACTTACCGTTGACCTGAACTGTTGGTGTAAATCCTCTGCTTGCAGCTGCAGTGCATGGCCAGGGTGTTGCATTGGTGGGCTGTTTTTTAATACACCAAATCACAGGCCAGGATCTCCAGCTTAATCATGGCAAGTCGAGCTGCAGTACATGAAGTCTCATGTTTTGTTATCAGAAAACAGAAGAAGGGCTTGTGAGCTAAGAGCTTGCAGTCAATATGGAAACAGCATGCCTGAGGAAAGATACTTTGCTTCATGGAAGAGACCTTAAAGATCAGGAAACCTACCATACAAAGTAAGGCTGAGAGGTTTGGGTTTGTTCAGCCTTGAGAGGAGAAGGCTTTCTATGGCTCTATCATTATCTGGTTCCAACTCCACTGCCACGGGAAGGGACACCTTCCACTAAGTCAGGTTGCTCAAAGCCTCATCCAACCTGGTCTTGAAAACCTCCAGAGACTGGACATCCATGACTTTGCAGGCCAACCTGTTCCAGTGCCTCACCACCTTCACTATAAAAAATTGTCTTCCTAATATCTAATCTAAATCTTCCCTCTTTCAGCTTAAAACCATTATCCCTGTCCTATCACTGCACTCCCTGATAAAGAGCCCCTCCCCAACTTTCCTGCAGGCCCCCTTTAAACATTGGAAGGATGCCTTTAAATACTGTAAGTTCTCCCTGGAGCCTTCTCTTCCCTAGGCTGAACAGCCTCAACTCTCTCAGCCTTGTCCTGGTATGGGAAGTGCTCCAGCCCTCTCACTGTCTTTTTGGCCCTCCACTGGCCTCCCTCTAACAGATCCGTGTCCTCCCTGTGCTGAGGAATCCCAAACTGAATGCAGTACTCCAGGTGAGGTCTCACGAGACCAGAGGAGGAGAATCATCTCCCTTGACATGCTGACCACACTGTTTTTGATCCAGCCCAGGACACAGTTGGCTTTCTGGGCTGCAAGCACACATTGCTGGCTCATGTTCAGTTTCTTATCCACCAGCACCCCCAAGTCATCGTGCCAAGTAGTCACAGTGCCAAGCCTAACAGTATTCAAGAAGCATTTGGACCACGCACTCAGACACATGGCAGTAAATTTTGGGGTTGTCCTAAGCAGGGACAGGAACTGGACTTAATGATCCTCGTGGGTTCCTTCCAAGTGAGGTCATTCTGTGAAGTCCTTCTCTTCAGGGCTACTCTTAATCCATTTTCTACCCAGCCTGTATCTGTGCTTGGGATTGTCCCAGCCCAGGTGGGGGACCTTGCAGTTGGCCTTTTGAACTTTATGAGGCTGGCACAGGCCCACCTCTCAGGCCTGTCCAGGTCCCTCTGGATGGCATTCCTTCCCTCTGGCAAGTCGACAGTGTCACGCAGCATGGTGACATTGACAGGCTCACTGAAGCTCCACTCAATCCCACTCTTCAGATGGTTCATTCATCTTAACTTTATCTTTTTCAGTGCTGATTTCTTTTCACAATTGTGTAGTGCTGCATCTCCCATCACTTACTCAAGTACCCTGCTTTAAATAATAAGAAAGGACAAAAGAATTCCTAGGGATTGCCCACTTCTTTTGATGACACTGTATTTGCTAGGACTGGCAGGTGTGCTGCCCTGAGCCTGGGCTGAAAGGGAAATTTGAACCAGGTGAAAGCCACCTGTGCTGGTACTGCATAAGGGCAGAGCTAGAAATACTTTCAGTACTTCCTAAGTGTCTTGTGTTGTTACAGAAGAATTTGGAACAAAACAATCCTGTTGTACTGCTGCAGTCACCTCTGTGTGAAGGGAGAAGTCATCCCGTCATCCACTTTGTCAAGTGGTCTAGAATAGATGTGTGAGTAGGTTCAACTTCTTTACAACCCTCTGCAAAATTTAAGAAATAATATGTATTAAAATGCTAATCCTGATGAAGTTTGTTCTTTCATCCACCTGACTGACAGCTGATCACAAAAGAAACACAGAAACTTTCCACAGTGACAAGGCATGGGTAGTCTCTATGGGTAGACATAGAGAAGTTTTGCAATGTATCATTCAGGTGTTGGACTTATTTTGCAGCCTTGTGAGAGGTTTTACCTGGAGCATAGTGAGTGATAAACTCCCACCATTTTATTTGGAGCTTGCCATAGGCTTCAGGGTGCTGCTTCTGCTAAGATGTAGTTATCACAATAACTAAATCTTGCATTTATTCTCTTTAGTATATAACTGGTAAGAATTCTATAAAAGTTTATTCCCTTCCTTTCACCCTTTTTTTTTATCTGCAAGTTTCTGCATGGGTTGGGAGGGACAAGAACCTGCTGTGAAAAGATCTCAGTACAATTTGTAAACTTTGCATATTGAGGTTTATTAAACAGCAGGGATTGCCTTACCTTGTGAAACATGTACATAAAGAGTGAAAAGAGGTTGCCCTTTCCATAACCCTATGGAATATGAGGTAAGGAATATAATACCACTTCTCTAGTAATGTCAAAGTGACATACTGGTTAAAGGAGGAAATTACTTGGGTTCATTTAGACCCCACATTATGCAGGCAGTTCAGAGAATGGATTTCCTTATGGTTTTCAACTCTGGTCTTCAAGAAGGTCTGTCTCCATTCTTTGTCCTGTGAACATTGCACCTTTCATGCTGAGACTTCACACAGTCTCTATGGAAACAGCAGGCGTGATCAAAGAGCTGTGGGATGGTAGAGGAAGGTGCTTAGATACAAGCCAAGAAAGTGGCAGCTGGGACCTTGAGATACGTCCCATGAAGAACTGGGAAACCCTGTATATGCCCTGGTTCTTAGAGAAGCATTGTCCTGAGGTTCTTAGAAGAAAGATCCTCTTGCCATCCTCACGGTGATGAGACTTACTGGTCTTACTGGCACTCATTATGTTCGAGTGCATGAGCAATCTTGATGCTTTTGGCATGTTAACATGCAGAGGCTACTTTCTTCAGGTCCCTGAAGCTAGCAGGAAAGAGACCAATCAGCCTAAGGTGAAACTGGTCTTGTTCTATAGTGCAAGCAGGAGATGCTGACACTGGCTCTTGGGTGCGTAGGCAGCGCTGTGTGTTCAGCTCGCTCCCTGCTGAGAAAGGGGGACCATGCTTCTAAGACAGATACTTATTTTTGAACGCTGTTATTTTCACCCTGGAAACAACCTGGGGTCAGGAGGTTGAAACCACTGTTGTTCTAGCACCTGTGCACATATTGTTGTCCTCTACAAAAAGGGAGAAAAAAGGAATGTTGTCTTGGAGGATTTCAGTGTTAAAGACTTGCTAAGCTTTGGAAAGAAGATGGTGTTTCAGCACTGATCTAAGTCAACCTGAGACCATACTGCTCCTGAAAAGGAAGGATGATCTTGGCCTTTATGAAACAGAACACATTCCTAGCATCTGCCTTGGATTGGAAGAGAAGGATGGGTTGGACTCATGTTGTGGGTAGATGTGATACTGCCTTTGGGCAGTTCTGCCTTTCCTGAGATCCTTGATTTGGACACGTCTTCCACTTATTTCACTGGGAATTGAATCAGGTCCATAGTGATGCCTAACTGTACAAATGAAAAAAATAGAGTTGCAGAAACAGAAATGTGAAAGGAATACCATCTTAATCTTTGCTTGAAATCTAAATACTCTGATCCCTCTTTTCTGCATTAATCTCTCCTAATGAAGATTATCCAGCGTCTAGAGAATGCCTGTCAAAAAAAAAATTCTAAAAAACCCCAAACCAAAATAATATAGAAGAAATCTGTTAATCAACACTTTTCTTTGAGGAAGATAACAAAATCAGAATGTCCTTTCAAATTCAACTAGACTTTCACCTGAACAGAAAAACTTTTCTGAGATAAAGAACCTTCAGGGATTTAGTTAAAATCTGCGAAGCTAAAATATATACCACATCTCACTCTCCTTAAAAAGCCTTATTATGTTCATTCCCATTAACTCGCTCCTAAGGGTATTTTGTATGTCTGCAGAACATATTATGGCCATTTGGTTCTGAATGTTTTTGCAGAACTGCCACTGAATTTAAGTAAAAAAATGGCTAAAACTGTGAACAACATTTTAAAGACTATAACAAGTGTGTTTCAGTAATAAATAAGTCAGCAGATAGAAATGTCTTACTAATTCCCTGTCAGGCCAAGCACAGTCAGAACTTGAAGGAGTTTGATGTATCTTGAAACTGTGCTATCCAAGTGAAGGTCTGCCAACATTTTCACTTTAATTTTGCATTGCAGAACCCTGCTGAACATTGTCTGACGGCTGTTTAGTCGTTAATTTCTTTCCAATAGCAGCCCTTTCACCCTCAGAGGTAAAGTGGGAAAATTGGCATTGGCTCTGCTCTGTTCATCATTTTCATGTTAATTACCCTTGAATATCTGTGCAGCATAGCTGTGTATGTCCAGCTTCCTCAGAGGGTAAAGACTTTAAACATATTCAGGAGGAATCAGCCTGGTGATTCTTGTATCAAGAAAGATATTCTTGAGGGTTAGGTAAAGCGTCTTGATCGATCCACACAGTGGAAGAGTTAAGACTTCATGCTTATTGATTCAGATGTTTTTTATAACTAAGTAGGAGTCCTTTTATTTTGGAGTTTGAATCTCTTACTTCCTCTTGCAAGGCTGAACATTTTATCTGTGAATTTCCTACTGGATAAACTAAGGGTGAGCTCCTCTTTCTCAGGAAAATGAGATGCTGTGTTCTTTATCATCAGCTCTGTACAAAATGGTTTGCCAGCAGTTCCAAGCATGAGCTAAAGCTGGGTCTATGCTGCAGTCCCCACAGTGGGGAAGATGAGCTTTTGAAATAATTTTAGTTTTTATTCATTAACGAGTATAAAAATAGGACATTTGATCCATCCAAAAAACCCCAACCAGGGTATACTGTATCACCCAGGAAAAGTACAAGACCAAAGGGTGGAGATGCAAGGGAGCACAGCAGAAGCTGATTCAGAACAAAGGTCATTTCTGCAGCATCCTCTGCGGACAACGGTGTCTGCAGACACTGGCAGTTACTTGGAGGACAGGCATATGTGAGACTTTCCACCACCTTTATTTAAATCAGAGCCTTTTTCTCCTTAGTAGATTTCTCTTCCAAGTGAGTGTCTGGTCTGTCCTCTAAACTATTTGCAACAATAACATTCTTTGGCAAGACAGACCAACAAACTGTTGCATGAAAAACCATCTCCTTTGCCTTGAGGTTGGACCCTTCTAGTTTCACTTTATGGCCTTAGTTTTATATTGGATGAAACTGTGCATAATTGATGCCTGCTTATATGGTCCTGGCCACTCTTGATTTGTAATCAGTTTCATACGTGTACTAAAATGACACCTTTTCATACCAAAGGACCATATGGAATCTGTTCCTTGTTCTGTAGATTTACTCATTGTAGTTGCTTTTATCTGAGTGTCTTTCATTCTGATACAGCCTTTTTCAGTTGAGGTAACGAGAACCACACCCTATTGAAGATGTGGAAGGGCCATAGATAGATTCATACAGTCATATAATTTTTATGTGTTGTTCATTTGTTCTTGATAACGTGTTCTTTTGTTTTCGTCCATTTAAATTTGCTATTTTGACTCTATGGACTTGATGTTTAATTGTCAGATTTGTGTCCATCATTTCCCATGTGAAGTTACAATTTTTTTTTCTCCGTGTGCATTGCCACCTAAATTTTCATTCATCTGCCATTTTATTGCCCAACCACCAAATGTTTTATGGTTTCTCAGCAATTCCTCCTACTCTGCACTCATTCTCGCTGCTTGAATGATTTTTTATCAGATGTAAACTTTCTCACTTTTTGCCAGTTATTTATAAGTATATTGAATGTCAGCACAGTTCCTGGAAGAAATCTGTTTATTATCTGTACTGTGAAAGCATACTCTTTGTTTTTTTCTTTTAATTAGTTATTTTTTCTTGAAAGGATGTTTTGCTTAATCCATAGCCATGCAACATTCACAAATATATGATTAAAAGGAGAAAAACAGAAGTAAATCATCACCAGAAGTAAAATTTCTGCAGAAAAATCTTTGAGCAGACCCAAGCTGTATCCAAACAATACATGCAGTCACATAGCAGTTTAATCAATGTCCTCCCAACAGAATAATTTAAATCCACACAGCCTGTGTATTCTTATCCCAAAATGTACTATGTCATACAGAATTCCAGACAGAGCATCCACCAGGCCACAGAACAAACTGTCAGGAGTCTGTAAAAGGGTTCAAAACTCAACTGCAAAGGAGAAAATTGTGTGGGGTTTGTTTGGTAGATTTTTTTTTTTTTAAATTTCCTGAAACTCTCTCTGTGCTTCTGATCTCTCAGGAACATCCTAAAGGGAAATGCTGAATTCTGATCCTAAAACTTAAACCCCAGCTGAGAAGCAAAAATCATGCTGACTCCTCTTGTATTCCACAGAGGGTGTTTCCCATTGCTTTCTGTTTCTTCCAGAGGCCTGTCCCCTGGCTATATACTCTCTTCTCTACCTGTTCTAGCAAACAATTTCTTTCATGCTGATCAGAGAGACTTCTTAATTCAGCCACTTCAGTAACACAGATTAGTTTCAGCCACAGAGAAATGCATGAAAGCAGCACAGTGGAGTGAAGTGCTGTGGTGGCTGGGAGGAGCAGCCTGGAGTTGAGGGAATGAGCAGGAACAGGAGGAACTTTTTGCACTGATTTTCTGAAGAGGAGCATGATTCCTACGTATAGACCTTTGCTGTAACCATGTGTAGACCATACCTTATTTAGAGTTTGTAATTGCCTGAGAATATGTACTAATTTGAGCTTGAGAAGATGTGGTTTCCAAGGTTTATCAGATGGTAAAACAAAGATATTCCCTCCCCCTGAAACCTCTCCCTCCCCATTAAGTTGCTTCCCTACTCTGGCTCTGTTTCAGCAGAGTTGCTGTGTTTTTGCAGGTCTCTTGTTCAGGGAATGGGGTGGGTAAAGCAGATGGTGGAGGTGTGCCCTGGTTTTGGGCAGGCCAGCAAGGCAGATACGTGGCAGAGCTGGGAGAGGCAGAAAGGTTGCCTAACTGTTTCCTCTCATACAGTCCTGCTGGCTGTGGACATAAAGCACACCCTGCTCAGATAAAGGCCTTTAAATCTGCAACCAGCAGGGAGCAGGATCCTCTAACGTATTGCTGAAGTGGTTTGGTTGCACCATGTTCTTGGTGCAAGGACCACTTTGTTATTTAACACACCTAGAGGTGAATCTTCTCAGGTTTAGGACTCCCAAAAGGCCAGTCGATATTTTATATGAAAAGCTTTGTGTTCTTTCATTCAGTTCACATCCCCACTGTTTGCTGAGCTATATTGTATTTGTAGGCATCTCTGCTTAGAGGATCTGTTTATTACTTATTATCTGAACACCTATTCAGGAAACAGGGAAGGAGTCAGTGTAAATGGATCAGGTCAGTTTTCTAGCAGAGCAAGCCAATGCATTTAAAAAAAAATAAAGACATGACAGTGATGTGGATATTCAGGAAATACCTGTAAAGTTTTTTCATCTAAACTATTTGATGCTACCTGAACACCAACAGGTCTTTCTGAGAACCAAAAAGTGAATGTCTGAAGGATCTTTGCAAGGAGCTGAGTTGAGTTTACTGATTAGAGCCATTTGAAATGCCCATCCTCATGTCATCCCCTACCCACCCCTCTGGGCTTGCTGGAAGGACAGACTTCTGCCTTGTTCAGTCCCTATCCTGATCCCCAACCTTAGGTTTGACCATCATGTAGCATTTCTTGAACTCATTCTTTGTCCAGATGGAGCTACAAATAATAGTTGTGTCAGTCCATGGACTCTTTTAGTTGTTTATTTTGTTGGGGGAAGCACTAAAGTCTCAAAAGTGTTGACTATTACAAGAGGATATACTGGGCATCCCCATATGAATAAGAGATCTGTAATTGTGTACAAGTGCTTCTGCTGGCTTCAAGCATATTTTTGCAGGTGCCCCATCTGGGGAAAAAATGGCCACGAATGAGACCCAAAATCTTGCTAAATATTGCAGAGAGCATACCAATGAAGTATTTAAAGATTTCAAAAAAAGTCCCGGATTCTGAATTTAAAAAACACCATTTCCTCCATCTGCACTCAGTGCTCATCATTTAGTTACAAACCCACATCATTCCTTCATTGCTAATAGCCCTCTTTGAATATTGAATTGCCTCATTAGGCTCTTTTATCCCATGAATGCAATTCCTCCTCTGAGTCAAATAAGCAGTCCTTTATTTTTTCCCATTGATTTTTTAGTTAAATATATCAGACTGGTTCTAAGTAATCAATAAAGCAGCACAGAAGAACTTCTTATCTTTGGAATTGTGTGGCATAGGCTTTTTTATTATAATGCCTCTCTCTTGTTTTTAATGGAAGCTATTTGCCACTAGTTTCAGCTGCCTTGTTTGCTTTTGTCCAGAGACTACAGGTATTCCTTGCAGGGTGGAATGACAATTGCAAAGGCCTGTTCCCATATAACTTGGCAGAGTCACCCCTAATGAGGGGGGGGTCACACTTGTGTCAAACAGCTGGAGGAGTTTGCCAAGAGTTGAATGGGTTTGCTGAATTAGTGTGTCAGTCACTGCAGAAGTTAGGAGGAAAGCTCTCTCTCGTGCTTTGATGTGATAGCTCTTCTTAGTTGTTAATAGGAGCTAAATAACCACAGTTGTGATGATACCTGCTGTAAATTTGTCTCTAATTAATCTGTTGAGCAGGCTGTGTGTTTCTAAATATGGATATAAGTTGCTTCTTTCTGTCACACTGGTTTAACAGTTTAGGTAAATGAACACAGATGTTTTATTGCTCCCTTAATGAGTAAGTGGAAAACCATGGATGATTTTTTCAGCATATCATCTCTCTGTAAAGTGTAATGCCTTTTGGGACTTGAAAGTCTAGATTACCTAATGATATAGCTACAGGTGGTTTCGTAAAATCCTGTCAGATGTGAGCCAGAGGACTGTCTGATTTACTGCTCTTGACTTTAGAGAGAGGAGAGAGGAACTCAGGTTATGGTTACACCAGAAAACGGTTGCAGGGAAAGCCAAGACCATCTTCAGTCCAGTGTGCGGTAGCAGAGAAATGCAGACGATTTGCTCCAGGACACATCTGGGAAGTTGTAGTCCTGCAGTGTGTTGATCATATTGCCTGGCATCAGTTGAGTTGTTAGGCTGCCAGAGACCATGACACAAAGCTCATCATCCAAATTTATTGAGAGCTGATAGGAGCAAACTCCATTTTGTGTTAGGTTGGACCAAATATGGCCATAACAGTTGCTGGTGCATTTGCCCTCTTGGGTTACCTACGTAGGTTGTTTCAGCCAAAGAGGTACTTTTTGACATAGAAGAGAATGACAAAATCTAAATAAGAGGAACTTGTTAGGTAGTGCACAGGCAGAAGGAGATACATCTATGAGCTCTCATATCACCACTGTCCCTTTGAAATCAGCCCCACAGTAATGCACAGCATGTCGTGGCCAGCACGGAGTTGATGCAGGCACTCTATGTGTTGTCATCCAACAGGACTCACCAGTTCTGATTTATGGGTGGGCTGGGGTGTGTTAGCAGTTGATAAAAAGATACCACATCCAGACCTTCAGATTTAATTTATGGATGTGTTTCTGATGTGTTTTGCGGTCCTACATGTTACTTAACCCTCAATGCTAAAGCTGACAGAGGTTGTAAGACTTCAGTTAATGTTTTGGGGCTGATCTAGAGTCTCAAGCTGAACATTCATATACTATCACTGAGGAAAACTGTTTGTGTATTGCATACCAGCATTTGCTGTGGTGTAACTCGGGCACTACAGCTGCTTGACCTAAGTACCTGTTACCATGCAGTATCTAAGCTTGGGGAAACATTTAGTGTCCTTATATCCAAAGATGTGGAACCCTATGAGGCCATAAGGTTGCTGTCAGGAGCCTGATGCAGCTCCTTGAAGTGGCTTTCTCTGCTCTTTATGAACTGCCCTTCCACGAGAGCATTTTGCTTTTCTCGACCTGGGATTGATACTTCATGTATGAGACAACAGCTGTTGAGCTGAACTGGAACCACTTCAGTCTGTGCCAGCAAGATGGGAGCTAGCATTAGTATCCCACAGACAATGGAAGCAAACAGTGGCCTGTTGAAGAGCTGGTGAAAGAGGGGAGTGGCTGCTGTGCAGCACAAAATCTGAGGCTCAACATAACCGTATGCAGAAGAGGGTCTTTTTGAGAACACTGCAAACAAGTACATATGGCCTTAGCGTGCTGGATGTGAAATACTATAATTAAAGTCAAGTGGATTCTTATGGCCGTTATTCAGCACAAAATCAAAGCTTGGAACTGACTTCTCAGCTGATGTAAAACAAAGCCAGCTGAGGTTATTGAGAAAAGTGTGCATGGGAATAAAATGCTGCCACACAAACTCCACCTTTCCTATGGCCGTGTGGAAGCCAACCTCCTACCCTCTGGCAGGCTTTGGGCAATCTTCGCTTGCTGGTAGTAGGGTGGCAACACTGGAGTCAATTGAGCTGTGCCAGTTTACACTTGATGAGAATCAGCAAGGTGAGGCTTGGTATATTTACTGCCTGCATGGCAGGCATTCAGAGAAATATTTGTGTCATTTAGAAATGAATAGAATATGATCTGTGCGAGTGTTCAACAGGTGAACTTCCTCCTGCGTGCCAAAGGCAGTACTGGGAGAGTGCTGTTGAAGCAATGTTGCTTTGGGAATGAAGGGCATGGGGAGAAGAGAGAAAGAATAGGAACTACCTTTCAAAGCAAGGAGTGAAGAAGACTAACCTAAAGGAGAGGAAAAGTGGAAAGAGTGATGATAAAGAAACAGATGAGACTGAGACGGGATGGAGCGGCTTCCTGAGCTTGTACATGAAAACTTCTGCATTAATTTGTTTTTACAGTGAAGTAGCTATTGGACCAAATTAAGAGGAGGCCTTCAAACCCAGCTCTCCTCAGCGTGGTTTTTTGGATGTCCCCTGAAGGGACAGCAGAACAGCACTGGCATCCACATATCTCATCTCATGCAGAGTGGTTATTTCTAAGCTTGTACATCAGTCCTATATATGAGAGATCACCCCTTAACAATTTTGCTAGAAATATTAACTTCCAACCAGATCCTGTGCAGAGAACTCAACAGTTTCTCTTTGCAGGACAAAGACAGCCTTCTCTGGCCATTTGGAAGAGAAACAGGTGTTTTAATCTGCTGATGTCAATCCAAATAACCATGTCAACATTGTTCATCATATACTAAGGCTGTGTTTCTCTTTTGGCACAGTGGCACGAGAAAGCTTCTTGGCACAGACAGGTAGTGAGCAAGCATCTACACTGTCTGTTGATAATCTTTATCATCCCTAGGCTGAGCTTATGTGACTATCTTCTTGGATACTTTATAGTAGCTTGATGGCTGCCTTATTTTGCAGTGCCTCTGGTCTTCCCCAGAATTCAGGATCCTTGGGAAACCTTCCCTGTAACCCTAGCTCCACCTTGATGGGGGAAACAAAACCAGGGAAGCTTGTAAAAACAACTTTATTTCAGCAGAGAATCTGTCTGGACAAAAGCCTATAAGCTAGTTTAATTGTTTAATGGTTGCAACATGCAAAATGGACTTTGTCCATTTTAGTTTTACTGTTAAAAACAGTTGTGACTTAAAATGCTCTAGCACTGAGGCTAACTTTGTTGAAATAGGATTTGCTAAAGTGATTGCCTTTCATGGTGGCACACTGAGTTACGAGGCAATTGCACAGTTTACACAAGGTGTAAATAAACTTGCTCCCCTGACTATAAACTGCCTCCATTAGCCTTATGGCCTTGTAATGAATCCTTTTAAAATATGTAGTCGTGCTGTGCTTCAGGAGTGCTAGTACTCACCTGACCAGAATCTTTTCACATCTCAAGATCTGTCTCATACTCCTCCTTCCACTGATTTGCAAAGCTGCCACTTCTGCTCTCGTAAAATATATATCCTCCTTCCACGCACTTATGCTCTGCTTCTCTGATTGCTCTGCTGACCTCTGCTGGGGTGATGCCAATTTAGAGCTTCATCCCAGTGCCCTTCTTGCAGTACAGGTTGCTCCCTCTGCCTATCTACTGCATGTCTCAGTAAATTGCATATGGCTCTCGGATAATGAACATTTATGCAAGTTGTGAAAATGTCATTTAATGGGCTTGGTCAGATAGGGAACTATTTGCAGTCTATTTTCTTGAACAGTGGCTGATATAAGGAAATGGTGTTGCCTTGTAGTTTATAAAAATCAAGATTTGGTAGGAAATTATGGAGACATCATCCTGCCTGCTGTGTTTAGGTCTGCGATCACTAAACAGAACAGGCTTCCCTCCTTTCAGACATCATACTGCTACCACTTGTAAACACTCTTGTAGAATGACATTGCTCCTTCTGGAGGTCTACAGAGCTAGATTTGTTGCCCCCTGCCTATTTGCTGCAGTAGCACTTAAAATCCTTAGATCTTACGTTCATGTGAGATCCTTGAATTCAGAATGAACAATTAGATGATTAGTACTAGTATAAAAAAAGTTGCTCCAATGAGTAAATAATGAAGTCATGTTGCATAAAGAGATAGGTATCTTCTTTTCAGTTTCATGTTGGTCTTTGTGTTGCACTTATTGTTATTGAGCCTGAGTGCCTGACATAGTACATTAAACTGCTTGGGAGTAACATACCAAGTGATGAGTGGCTTGGCTTCATCCTCATGCATTATGCATAGGAACACTTAGCGTTTGTTATGTAAACACAGCATGTATATATTTATTTTTGAGAAGTACTTTTGGTTTTCCATTTAACTGAGAAAGTGGTGACTTTTGCAGTTGTGTGGTCCATTTTCTGTGACTTCTGGTGTGAAATTTATCCCTGGTTGAACGTAGCTAGCAAAAACCCTAAGCTACTGACCTAGCAGGCTTTAGCCTTCTGTTAATCCCATTAACCCTACCAGGTTTTAGGACACGAAGAGGGACGCAAAGCTCCCTCTTCTTTTTTGTCCCCTGCAGACATATTTAAGGGGAATACTATTATAAAGTGTCTTTAGAAAAATTTCCACCTTTACTTCTTCCTGCAAGCTTGGCCATGAGAGGGATTGAGCCAACTCAGCTTTCACTGTGCCCTTGCTCAGAGCTGTGCTTGCCAAGGAAGGACCCCACAGGATTTGTCTATTGTGGAGTAGATGCATTACTAGGGGAAAAGAGACAGCTTTTTATGGGAGTGAGGCTGCATCTTAACTACTGCTCAGTCACTTGGGAAGTCTGTAAAAGCTTTCTGAAACCACCAAGCTGTTTCCAAAGCACCACTTGATCTAGTGCATTTTCAGATTCAAAGCTGAGCCTATAAAACTTATCCCTGTACAAAGACCACCCAACAGCGGCAGGGTGTGCAAAAAAATGTCTGTTTATAGTTTAGTGCAAGGGTCAGATAGCTTTGTGGTTCAGGCTATCCACCCGGAGCAAGCATGCATTTTTGCTAAGTATGGGACACATGAGTCATTTCTATTACCCAGACCTCTAGACATAACATAAAATAGATGGTACGAAATAGCATTAAAGATATTAAAGTTGGGAGGAAATTAAGTGTTTTCCCCTTGAATTCTTGAGCTATAGAGTAATGGATTTCTAGTGCAAAAACTCAGCTACTAATGCACACATAGGAAGTGAGGGCAAATAGTAGAAACCTCAAATTTTGTACTGTAAAGTAAAAAAACCTCAGTCAAGTAAAAGGCAATACAGAAGTGCTTTCACAATACGAATTTGGCGATTCGTTTCCTAGCAGGGAATTAGCTTTTATCTACTTTAAAAAAAATGTTAGTAAACTGGGTTTATCTTAAGCTGTTTAGAATTTATGACTCTTTCAGTATCTGGCATATTGAAGAATTTTCTCTCTTTGTTCGAGAATGATCTGTAAGGCCCCAAATCTATGTTTTTCGTTTTTTAATATTTTAAAATGTATTATTTAAAAAATAAATTCCTGCTCAACTTGTGCATTGCCAGTTCAGGTCTTTTCTATAATCTGTCTCTGTTATGATCCTGTGGAATGGCCAGGGGATTCAGAATAACAGATCTCACACCCAGAAAGTAAATAAATTAATTGTTTTTTCCTTTTTGGAAAGGCGTACATTTTGAACAATAAATTCCCTCAAAGCTGGGAATAAATTATTTGAAGAAGTGCCTCATTCAAGATCACACTTAAATATATGGCTCCCTTAAATGCTTGTGAACACTTGCATTTGAATTCCTTTTTAAGACTTTTTCCACTTAGTAATTAATACTCATCCTTATATAACACTTGTGACAGAAAGCACTGTGCAAAGAGATAAAAATGGGCAATCTGCCCCATTAAAAGGAGATGAATCTACAGCACTGCTGCTGGACTTGCTCCCTGAAATAGTGCAGTGGAGGTTAAAACTGATGTGTCAAATATAATACTCTTGCTCTGTTGCACTCGGTGACTGCAGCCAGTCTTTTAACTACTAAAGTAATAACGTTTAAGGCTAATCATTTTTAACCATTTTTCATTAATGACTTTTTAAAGATTCTGTTTCAGAGCTTTTTTGATCAGAAAGCAGGATGGGAGGAGTTTCTGTCTAACTGCTGTATCAAAGCTTAATTCTTGGCTGGTCACTTACGTGCATCCATTTAGGGCCAGTGCACCATTTCAAGTAGCTACAGATTGCCTGATTATTGTGATTGTTCTGGAAGTCAGAAATACTTCCCTTTCTCTGGCCAGAGGCAATCCATATATTTAATTTGAGCTGAATTGGGTCTTAGTATATGACTTATCATAGCCCAAACATGTTTCTTAGAATTTTGAAATCTATGAAGTCATATTGATAACATAAATTGAAAGCTTCAAGTACTGTCTTAAATACATAGCTATTATTTTACATCTGCAGGAAATGCAGAAGAAATGCAAAACAATAGAAAAGGAATGTCCAGTTACTTGACTTATCCTCAACAACAAAGTTTCTTTTCTTTGTCTAGATGAAGGGAAAACCAGTCCATAATCCAGATTCTTGAAATAGTCCATAATTTTGTTTTCTTTATTTTACTGTCTAAAAGTACATACCATTTCTGTAGCACATTATGTACGTAAAAGATACTGGGAATGAACTGGGGTGTAGCAAGCAATGCCAATCCTAACTTTCCCATCAGGAAATTAACTGGGGCAGAGCTGATGTTGAAACTTGTGGGATGTCTGTGTTACCTGACGTGGAGCAAGCTTGGTTGTTTCTGTCCTGAAAAAACATACTCCTGTCATTTGGAAAGAGCAACTGCATTTATTCACTATTTTCTCATGGGCATCCCAATTTCTTTGTATGTGTTGGCAGCAGAAGACTATGAGTGTCTCTTTTGGAAACCTCTGGCAGAAATGTCTTGTGGGTGTTTGGGCCCAGGACCAGAATGAGGTCTTGATCTCTTTGACTGTCTATAAATTGAAGCATGACTCGAGTTTGCAAGCTATAGGCCTCAAGAAGGTTTAGGTGGTGACTTTGGTCTTTCATACGTGCTCTATTGGCCAAGGGGGCACAAATGTGTTGATGCTGCTGTAGCTAAATGCAATTCCTGAAGGAGATGTAGCTAATGGAGTGATTTTACAGGGGAAGAAAATATTGGGACAGCACAAAAGGGAGGATAGGTAGAAAGATGACTATGAGATATACTTTTTTCTGATGGAAAATGGGAAGTTGCTCTGAGTGAAGGAGAAACGAAATTCAGCCTGCAGACACTCATGGAAAATGGCCAGTCTGTAGCTGCTACTTTCCATTACAAACCAGCTTTTGTGGTGTGGAGTTGTACTGTGGTGTGGAGTTGAACTTCCCCCTCATGTGTCTAAAGCTGGTGAGGCAGCGTGGATTCAGGACTGATTGTGGGACAGAGATCATTTACTTGCTGGAAACAAGAAAGAAACCATCCATTTATTGCACAGTAAAGAACAACGTTGCCAGGTGTACACAAAAGTATTTTACTGATCTGCAAAAGATAATCAGGAGGTTTTTTAAAAGGAGACTAGAGGCAGGGGTTTCTCTCCACAGGCTCTCAGCAATCCCTACCAGGCTGGCACTGTGCACAGTCTCTGACATCAGCCTCTTCCACTGCTTGCATGCATAATGGATGGCATTGTCAAGACTAGTTTCCTAATGGTTTACAGTACTAAGGAGGAAACTGTCTTCTGCTATACTTAACCTTAATGATTTTTAACCCAACTATTAGTCTCCACAAACAATATTGTTTTCCCCTTTGGCTTGAAGCAGGAAAGCCTGTTGAAAACCACAGCATCCGTTGTAAGGATGGATATATTCATCACTTAAGCCTAGGACTTCAGAAGTCAAAATATATTTGGCCAAACTTTTTTTGTATAATGGTTTCCTCAGAACTCCAAACTGTAGTGAAATGTTTCATTAAAATAAAATACCTTGTGAATGCTCAAGAAAGCTCTCGATTTTAATCTTTGCCTAGGGAGTTTTTTTCAGACTGCAGTCTAGATTGTCCTTAAAGCCTATTGTACTGCCTGAAAGGTAACTGAGTATCTCGGGGGAGAGTCACAGGCAGTTCAGATTCATGCCAGTGAGTTCCTGTACCTCCTGCCTAGAGCCTTCCAGCAACCACAAATCGATCTGGATAATATGGTTGTTACTGTGTCTCCTTTTCTCTGCAGCCAACATGAAGTACTTGCCACTAGAGTGGCATTTCTGGTACATGGCCTCAGAAGCAGGGAAAGTATCTTGATAATTTTGATAAGTGAATGGAAGCGCTAGCGTCATTATTGCTATGATTTCTGTTTAACCAGAGTCCCCTTTTATCAGTCTATCCAAATGCCAGTTACACCGATAATACCAGTCTGTATCACACACACACACACAGTATCACAAGGTTGGAAAGGACCTCTGAGATCATCAAGTCCAACCTATAACCCAACACTAACACCAACCATCATCTAAACCACGGCACTCAGTGCCTCATCCAATCTCCCCTTAAACACCTCCAGGGTCGGCGACTCCACCACCTCCCTGGGCAGCGCATTCCAATGGCCAATCACCCTTTCAGTGAAGAACTTCTTCCTCACATCAAGCCTAAACTTTCCCTGACGAAGCTTGAGTCCATGCCCTCTGGTTCTGTCACTGGTCACCTGAGAGAAGAGACCAACCCCTGCCCGACTACAACCTCCTTTTAGGTAGTTGTAGAGAGCAATGAGGTCTCCCCTGAGCCTCCTCTTCTTTAGACTAAACAGCCCCAACTCACTCAGTCGCTCCTCGTAGGGCTTGTGCTCCAGCCCCTTCACCATCTTCGTTGCCCTCTTCTGAACACATTCCAGCATCCTGACATCTTTCCCAAACTGGGGGGCCCAGAACTGCACACAATATTCCAGATGAGGCCTGACTAGTGCCGAGTACAGGGGGACGATAACTTCTCTGGTTCTGCTGACTACACTATTCCCGATGCAGGCCAGAATGCCATTGGCCTTCTTGGCCACCTGGGCACACTGCTGGCTCATGTTGAGCTTCCTGTCAACCAGCACTCCCAGGTCCCTTTCTGTCTGACTACTCTCCAGCCACTCTGTCCCCAGTCTGTAGCTCTGCATGGGATTGTTGTGTCCAAAATGAAGTACCCAACATTTGGACTTATTAAACATCATCCCATTGGAATCGGCCCATCTCTCCAGTCTGTCCAGGTCCCTCTGTAGGGCCATCCTACCCTCTAACAGATCAACCCTTCTTCCCAGCTTGGTATCATCTGCAAACTTGCTGATGATGGACTCAATCCCCTCATCCAGATCATCAATAAAGATATTAAACAGGACCGGACCCAACACCGATCCCTGGGGGACACCACTGGTGACCGGCCGCCAACTGGATGAGACACCATTCCCCACCACTCTCTGGGCTCGGCCATCCAACCAATTCCTAACCCAGCACAGAGTGCTCCCATCTAAGCCACGGGCTGACAGCTTCCCTAGGAGTCTACTGTGGGGGACAGTGTCAAAGGCCTTTCTAAAGTCCAGGTACACCACATCCACAGCCTTCCTCTCATCCACCAGGCGAGTCACATGGTCATAAAAGGACTGTCTAACAGTCCATCTGACAACCTCCCTACCACTATGGTACCCAGCTTCTGTGAAGGCCTAAAAGGATAGACAGACTGATTCTAGCTGGTGTTCTCATCAGGACAGCAGCATTTCATGCTTGTCTTCACCTGGACTGTGCTCATTTGCGGATAGCCCATGCTTTTAGCACACAATGGGAGGAGATGTGTTCAGTTGCATCACTAGAGCCCAGATGTGAAAGATCTCTGCATGTTTCCAGGCCCGGCTTTTTGTCTGGCTGCATAAAACAATTCACAAAGAGCTTTCTGTGATTTTATTAATTCATTTATTACCAACAAGCTCTGGGTGAAGCGTTTAATGTAACTGGGCTAAACAATGGGATGCTGTTCCCTTCTCACCTCACCCGTGTGGCTATTTTCAAGTGACTTGATCTTTTCCACTAACAAGCAGAATAATTAAAATTATTTGCTTCCAGAAACTTGAGAAACCAGAATGTCCCTGGTTATCCATGCCTTTCTTCCATCTGAGCATCACTCCAGTGGGCATGCAGTTATTCTAAACATAGGATACCTTTTCTTTCAGGACCGTTTTAACCTTAACAACCAATCAATCGCCTAGAACAAAAACTCTGTTTCACCTTTCATTATTTTTCTAATCCTAATGTCTTTTCTGGATCCATAATTGTTCTTTATGCGTTATAAAGTTGGCGTAACGCGTTATACTGCAAAACATTGATGCTGATTTATGTGGTTCCAGTTATGCAGTGTGCATTTCATTTTATGTCCGGTCTGCGGGTAGAAGCCTCTCCAACCTGAGTATGTGTCGTACCACAGGACCCCTGCTTCTTTTCTCTTATTACTTCTATGGAGGGAAATATGTTTGCTTTCAGAAATGTTTCTGAGGCTTTGTTTTCTCTTGACGCTCTGTGCCTTCCACAATCCCTTCATTGCCTTGTGGATTGTTAGGGCTAATTTTATGGCTTGTTCTGCGGTTGTGGAATATCTGCCGTTTCCCAGGATGTCTGTAAAACAAACTGACAAACCAGCCTGGTGCTTATCATACCCCATAGCATGCTTCACTGCTTCCAATTTTTTAAGTAGCCTTTGAAACCCATTAAGGTGTACCTCCCTGTTTGTACTGTGTGTGGGTATCCCATAATCATCATTAAATACAGTTTTAATTTCAGATTTTTAAGTTGAGGTTGGAACAGGAGAGAGTAAAAGAACAGCTGTGTTGTACATTGTGCTCCGTGGGCATCCTCCATGGTGTAGAGCTGCCGAGCCCAAAGGCAAGGCATAAACCTGGCTGTAGAGTTTGTATCTCACAACATGCTGCTTCTTCAGGCATGGGTGTGCAGCTCTCCTCTGAGGAGCAACGCTGTCTATCAGGTGTGATGGTTAAGAGTGCACTTCTACTCTTGCTTGGAACTAGTGGGGAACCCCCGCTTGGGTAGCTCTTCTTTGCTATTTCAGATAACCCAGTTCCTGCCACTTGATCATTCCAAGTCGGTGCTGGCTGTGGCACTGTGGGGTTAAAGGAGTCCTATAACACTTGTCAAGATTTAAAATCCCTGTAAAACAACAGAGAAACGTTCACTCCTGACCTTAAATGTCACTTACTGCTTAATGTAATTTTTTATGGGTATGAGCATTTGCTAAGTTTCAATCTCAGTGAGGTGTAAGAGGTCTGTTCAACACAACTTTGGAAAACACGGACATATTCTTTCCTGGCAACTTTCCTTCTTCTCCACAATGTAGTGCTTATCTTATACAAGACATGGATAGCAGAAAAAGTTTCTTCTTTTTCAAAGAACAATTTCCTTCTCTTTCTAGGTTCTTGAAGCATGACAGGGCATAAGCCTGGTCTACTTAAGAGCATATTATTGTTTTGGAGCCACAATCTGTTGTGTTAAATAGAAGAATAAAATCTAAGATTGACTGTTACTGTAGTGTACTCCTGTGCCTCACAAAGGCTGGATGCAGCTGAAACTAGTGAATCCTGTGACAGTGATCTTTGCCTTGTAGATCTAAGCGCATCCTAGACAGCCCACAGGTGAGTTAGAAGCTGTGGACATGAGAGCACTGGAAATCCCCTTTCTGGCTTTTAAAGTGTGTCTAGGCTGGGGGAGAAAATGTTTCTCAGCTGATAATGGCCACTGCCACATATTTTGATCCACAAAGACTGTGATAGTCTCTCATTTTATCTTTGCTAGTGAACTAGATGATGCTTTTGTTATTGCCTGGGCCTTGGTTGGAGGCACATGCCAATTTCCACATCTTATTTGTGTATTCTAGCAGAGGAAATGTTCATGTGTACTTTTTAAGTTGATAACCTTATGGTATCACCAGCTGTCTCCCATTCCTTGCATTAGAATAAGAAGGGATGAATTATTTAACTGAAAACATCTCTGGTTGGCTTATTTACCTGTGATTACTGGTGCCACGACCCCTTGAGTAAGGAAAGCTGAATAGTAGTGGTTGATAAATGGAAAGCGTTTCGCTTATTCTTTCCTGCCACTTTCTCCTTTTTCCCTTCCACTCTAATCTACACAGACAGTTTTCTGACACGTTCACTTTGTAGACAAGACCATCTAGAGGCACCAGTTAAGTTTTTGTGTTTCTTGTGCCAGGTACATATTGAGATCCCAAAGAGCTAAACAGGACACACATAGACATGATGGGCCCAGAAAAGAGACAACATTATTATGACTGTATAAATAAAGCACTTGAATAATGTGGGCATTCTCTAAAGGGATGTTCAGTTCATGTAAGGATTGTTGCTATCATCAGTCATTTATGTATTAGTCTTATAGTAATTCAGGAAATGTGGTTTATAGAATAAGCTAAAAAATTACACGTCAGAAGCCATAGAAGTATTGCAGAAAACAAAAATTATATATGAGATTTTGTCATGCAACTTTCCAAAGGCTGTAATACAGCTCATAGATGTAGTTCCAAACCCCAGAAACATGAAGCTCCTGGCAATAGGTCAATTTTCTGCTCAAAGTTAACTGTTCATCTTTAGTAATGGAGCTGATCTGAGGTTATGAACTGCAGGATTTCTCATCTGATATTCCGGAGAGGGATTAGGTGTTCTGCTTCTGGTGCTTTCTCAGCCAAACTAAAGAATCAAAATATTACCAGTTTTGAACAGCTTTTATTCATATTCTCCTTAGCTTTGGTTATGTTTCTTTCTAGGATTGGAAGGCTTTTAATTTGGGATGCTGGCACATATCCTTAGGAAATTTCAGTGGTATCTACAGCATGCTTGACTCTCCTTCTTCTTTCTTTTGTTTGTGAGAGCTAGGGATACCATCAAGGATGGAAATACTTTCAAATATTCCAAGTCAGAGATGGAAAGGTTCTGATGTTTTGGTTCAGACTTTTTCTGGGCCAAACCCCCTTTAAGATGAAAAAAAGGAGATCCTATATGAAGCTTTATATTTTTCCTACCATTTCAGTAATTCTCCTTCCAGTACCACACAACACCTAGAAATGAAAGTTTTCCTTAAAAATTAAAAATGGTAATGAAGAAAATGGCCTCATATATGAATTTCATTACAGCATAGGTGAAATTTGACCATAGTGTGGTGCTGATTCCAAATTGTTCCCAGTTTTTCAGATTTTTTTCCTGGATGTCTCTCTCCTGGATACACAGCTCAGAATTTCAGCAGTAGGTCCAAATCCTATACTTCTAACTACGGAACTGCATGTGTGTAAGAAAAGGAAAATGAGTTACAATCAACAAAAGGAATGAATTTCTATGTGGGTTTCTTAATTTTACTGACTATGCTTACAAGAAATGCAGTGCTCCCCATGCATCACGTTGGCTGCAGATGTTAGCATGAACCCCCCCCCAAAAGCCTGAAAAGCAATGCTCCTTTTTTCCCCCCAGAAGCCCATGACTCGCCTCCAGAGGGCACTGCAAACTTGCTGTGTTGGTGATCACCAGCACGCACTGTGCAAGAGGGAACTCTTCAATGGGCATTTCGTTGCACTTAGGGGACGTCAAAATATTCAGTGATGTTTTCACTGTCAATTTGATTGCAAAGCACGTGGTTTCAGATATAGATCGTATGCACTTTGAACTTAAAAATCCCCGTGGCAGCTGTCTTTTTTAACACGACGTTATTGTGCTTGTAGAGTGAATATAAAAACCATGTATAAATAGATGCTGTACATGCAAATATTTATACAGTAAAAATACACAAAACTAGAATTCTAAGGAGTGGTACAATAATGCTTACAGACATTGTGATAAGCTGCCTTCTAACAATAGGAGAGACCCTCCCTACCTTTCCTAAGTAGTGTCCAGAGCAGACAGAAGCACATGGGGAGTGAATCGAGGCACAGAGTGGAAGAGGAGAAATCTGAGTGTTGGGGAAGGTAGATAAATTACAGCATTTGAAAAGTGCTGCTTCTTAGTGTTGTTTATAAGGCTGTGTAGGAAACACATAGCAGAGATGTTAATCTTATGGAATGATGAGTTTCAGGATGCCACTTCTGCCATGAGTATTACTGGGTTTTTATGGCCTGCCCAAGTTCAAATGGCTGCAGGAGAGCACAGCAGACTGAAGGACCACAGCAGCCGTGAGGCATGAAGATGCTTGCTGCTCCGCTGCTGGCTGTGTTCCTCGGCACTTGCGTGGCAGAAACCCTCTCTGGTTTCACGCTCCCTTGGTGTTGCTCTCCTCCATTCAGCTGCAACAAGCTGGGAGGATTGCCAGCCCAGTGCTGAATCGCTGGCTCTTTGCTGGAATTGTCCCACTCTGAATACTGAAGTATGCCCTCCCGGCTGCCAGCTGCCCATGCCCAATTCTTTCTTAGTGAAAGAATTGGGAGGAAGGGTTGGCCCTGTTTTGGGCTGTGACTCGCCCTCTGGGTGTACCAGAGGCAGGGTCAGCGTGGAACTCTGCCTGCTGGATTTTCCACGCAGTGTCTGTATTAGCTGGAGACGCAGCATTGCGCTTGTGCAGAGGCATCGCTTACGGTGTACGGGCTGCTGCAAATGCCTGTGTGCAGCACTGTGCCATCTGGATAGGCGTGGGCTGGTGGAGCTTGTGAGAGAGCTCTGAGGGACTGCAACGCCAGGAGCCAAAAGCTGGTTTAGCCATAAATGGCTCAACTGTGCTGGACTGCAAAACAGCAATTTACTGCAGGTTATCTTGTGTGTGCGTGTGTGGCAACAAGCAGTGTTCAGAGAGTCTTCCAGCTTGGGTAGAGCCACTAACTCCAAAACACAAGTCCAACCTATAACCCAACACTAACACCA
The DNA here is from genome assembly GCA_033558185.1 of Dromococcyx pavoninus. Lineage (NCBI taxonomy): Eukaryota > Metazoa > Chordata > Aves > Cuculiformes > Neomorphidae > Dromococcyx > Dromococcyx pavoninus. The sequence continues at coordinate 158,642 of JAUMJL010001108.1, read as the reverse complement.
ACCATCATCTAAACCATGGCACTCAGTGCCTCATCCAATCTCCCCTTAAACACCTCCAGGGTTGGTGACTCCACCCCCTCCCTGGGCAGCTCATTCCAATGGCCAATCACCCTTTCAGTGAAGAACTTCTTCCTCACATCAAGCCTAAACTTTCCCTGATGAAGCTTGAGTCCATGCCCTCTAGTTCTGTCACTGGTCACCTGAGAGAAGAGACCAACCCCTGTCCGACTACAACCTCCTTTTAGGTAGTTGTAGAGAGCAATGAGGTCTCCCCTGAGCCTCCTCTTCTTCAGACTAAACAGCCCCAGCTCCCTCAGTCACTCCTCGTAGGGCTTGTGCTCCAGCCCCTTCACCATCTTCATTGACCTCCTCTGAACACATTCCAGTATCCTGACATCTTTCCCAAACTGGGGGGCCCAGAACTGTACACAGTATTCAAGATGAGGCCTGACCAGTGCCGTGTACAGGGGGACAATAACTTCTCTGGTTCTGCTGACTACACTATTCCTGATGCAGGCCAGAATGCCATTGGCCTTCTTGGCCACCTGGGCACACTGCTGGCTCATGTTGAGCTTCCTGTCAACCAGCACTCCCAGGTCCTTTTCTGCCTGACTACTCTCCAGCCACTCTGTCCCCAGTCTGTAGCTCTGCATGGGATTGTTGTGTCCAAAATGAAGTACCCGACATTTGGACTTATTAAACATCATCTCATTGGAATCGGCCCATCTCTCCAATCTGTCCAGGTCCCTCTGTAGGGCCATCCTACCCTGTAACAGATCAACCCTTTCTCCCAGCTTGGTATCGTCTGTTTTTCATGAACTGCAGTTTAAGTCCTGTGGAAAATGAACGCTTCAGTAGCTGGTTTTGGTCTAATGGTCTGACAAAGTGTGAAGAGTCTGAAATTCATCACGAATTTTTCAGGTGTTCCAAACTGTGTTCATTCGGAAGGCCAAAGTGTTCTGTTTCAGCTCGATTTGACCACATCAGCTGGGTCAATCATAGTACCTTAGGCCTCCGTTCTAATTTGTAGCTGGATTCATTTCCATGGTATGCAGCAGCATTTCAATGGGAAGGATATCCCACAGCATCTTCTTAGGTGAACTCCAAGCAGAGAACAGAGAGAAAGGAAGGGTAGGGGAAAAAAGAAAGGAATACCATGAGATATAACTCCTCTGAGACAGTGTGGTACCTGAGGAAGGCACATATTAATGAAAAATTGACCTAAAAAGAAGTATTTTCAAATGGGTCAGCTGAAGTGTTTCAACTGGGTCAACAAGACCCGAAACAAAATCTTTCATTTTGGTTTTCTTATTAAAATAAAATTGACAGCCTTTATCCTTCAGAAGGCACTGTCAGGAATTTCCCAACCAGCTCTGCTGCTAGCACAGAAGAGAAGTCTCTCTCTTTGAGCTAGCAGCAAATTTCCATACCCACCTCCTGGTCTTCTAGATAAGACCTCTCTTTTGCTTTATCAGTTAATTTGGCCTTCTTGGTGAAACCAATGGCTTGGGTTTCGAGGGAGGCAAATACAGTGGGCTCTTGAGATGTTTTAGCAATCCAGACTCCATCTTATTTTTTATTTTTTCTGAAAATAATATTTACCCCCACATCTGCAACAATGCTGCTCTTTGCATTCTGGTCCAGTTTTGTTGCCTCTAGCTTCGAGATCGTCTTTTGAATCAGGGGTCCCATCTGTTGTTATCCTGAGCAGCACAAAAATAGAAAATCCTGCGGGCAAATGGAACATTGCTTTGCAAGACCAGACTGTGCTCTGCATCCAATTTAATGCTCAGTTTAAATTCTGTTGAATATGCACCTTAGGTCTTTGTTTTTTCAGCAGCAATGTGCCAAGTGAATGGAAATTTATATTTGACTATTTTTCCTTTGCTTTAAAACCAAAACATGCTACTAATAAGAAAGCTTGGGGGATGAGTGGGGAGCAGGTTTGCTGAGAGACAGGGACAGCTCTGAGCACATGGTTGCTCATGTTTGTCATTGAATCCTTTCCTTCTGGTGTTGGACATTTTGTACTCTTATTTGGAACTGGAACCCCAAGGAGGTTGCGTTTGTGGGCAGGACTGTGTCCAGCCAGGCACGGAGCTATCCTCTCTTATAAAACTCATCTGCAAACATTTGGCCTCTGGCCAGCTTCAAAGTTTCTTTGAATAAATGTATGTGCATGAACTACTGTGTAAACTCAGTTGCCACTGGGTAGTACCAACATACTTTGGGGATCCAAATTTTCAAAATGAATACTGATAAATTGTGTGTGTGGAAAGTAAAGCCCAAGTGTAGTTCTTGATCACAGTTGCAGGCATTCCAACCCTGAGCTTTGGTAAATACCCTTGTAAGGGACAAGAGCTAACTGCAAAATTCAGGAATTTCAGTGAGTTACAGGAATTGTCCAAGCAAACAGTGATTACTGTGTGTACTGCTGAGTTTGAATCGAATCATTCTTTAGGGAGAGAGAAAGCAACAGAGAGCTTATAACTCACTGTGTTTCTTTTGAATTGGAATGAAAATTTCCAAACTTTAAAAATAAAGCTGTGAAAATCAGCTACATTTTATGTAGGTTTTGCATCATGTAAAGAAATCACAAGCAAGCAAAGGGCAGAGATTGTATCACTGGAATCTGAATAATTTTCTGGATTTGGCCTTGGCTCAGATCTGAATGTAATTTTAGATGCAAAGTGCCCAAAGTCTACAAATTTGAATCTGTATTGCATCAAAAGTAGAAAAAAGACAAAATGAACTTATTTTGCTATTTTCATTACTGTTCATTGTGAAATCAGGTTTCATAAAATGCTGGTATCTCTGGCAGAAACACGATGTACAAATAGTAAAAATGACCATTTATTGTGTTCTCCTTCTTGAGTTCCCATACAATCTTACTGGACTGAAAACAATTGAGAATGTGAGGAATACCTGGTCACCTACATCCTGTGGCATGAAATGCTGACCTCAATATTTCAAAGCTTGTACAAAGATTGCAGCAGGAGGAAGGATGCTAAAGGGGAATATGCACATTTGGCATACTTGATGTACAGGTGCAACCATGCAAAATTAATCACATCTGTTTGCTAACATTTGGTTCTATTTTTCACTGCAGCTCAGAGATAAAAAATGTAGCTGGAATTCTGTGATTTTATGACTAAGAAAATCAGATTGTAGGTATGCAGACCAAAGAATGGAGGATGCAATCTCATTTTTGGGGTGTAAATAGTCCCTCCTTTTTTAATCGAGAGAGAGAACTTTCATTCCTTTTGAGTATAGCATGATGTGGCTCTTGTCCTCTTCCACTGCACAAGGTGTGAGTGGTGCCCGGAGGAAGGAAGACTAAGCTGTTGGGTAGCACTCTCACTTCTTGGCAATTCTGTATTCTTCAAGCATGGAATTGGCCCAGTTCTCTTGGTATGGCAGTACTGTGGAGGTCAGAGCATGTTATACTGGAAGAAGGCATCCTCCCTCCTGCACTGGCTGATAGAAATCCCAGGGAGAGTTTTAAGCAAGGGTTTATTTGAAAACAGATGAAAGCAAGCAAATCAACCAGCTAGCAAAAAGAAAATGGTGTTTTATAAGACTTAAGCAGTCTGAATCATGAGCCAGTCCCGTGGCCAGGACACTGTGAATACCTGACAAAAATGTGGAGCAGGACACATAGGTCAGTGACAAGATACTGCAGCAGACTGCTGCTCAGGTCTCGTGTTTGCAGTCAACAGTGGGAGAAAGGCAAGATGCAAATGCTTCCTCAGCAGTTATCATCCACCTGAGGAAGAAGAAACACAAAAAAGAAAGCCCTTTTCTTATTAACAGTGTTCTTCCTCACTAAACCTCTCAATTTAAGATGCTCTCAGAAAGAAATTGAAAATACACCAGTTTGGTGCTGCTGAGTGCCTCCAGTTTTAGTGTTGTTCTTTAGGGTGTGTGGTCATCCTAAAGGAGCTGCAGTGCTCTGCTCCGTGTCAGGGTCACCACCATGTCACTAGCAGGGTCAGTGCTGTCTGGCTGGGCAGATCTTTCCTTTACCACTGAGTTGTGAGGTTCAGGCTGCTTTTCCCCTCTACTCTTTTTTTCTCCCCTCTACTTAATTTTTCTGCTGGTAATTTATGAGGGACGGTAGGTACAGCCAAGAGTGGATAAATCGATCTGTTCACGTGGGAGAGAATACTGTAACACTCTGCCTTTTCTGAAAGAAATAAACAAATCTCTCATCTTGCAGTGTTCCTGCTGAGAAAAGACTCTGTGCTGGAGTCCCCACATCTTGGAAGTGGGTAAATGGGAATAATATGTAGAAGCCTTAGAAATATGTGTTTCGGCTAACTCAAACATGTTAAATGGCTCCTCCCATCAGCTGGGAGAAATAAAAATATATTTATATTTTGTAATTAATTTGCTTAGACTTCATTTATTCATGTTCTGAGTTTACTTTTCTTTGGTGGCCTAACAGTAGGAAAGTGTTCTAGAAAGATGCATTTGAACTTAATATAGTAGTTGATTCACAAAAGATGAATTTTAAGTTTGCAATCTTGTGATCTTGCTGTGAAAGTGTAATACCAAGAGCCACATGCAACTATTTAAGCGTTAAAAATCCCCATCCCATATGACTTGAAGTTATCATTCCTAACATTGAGCTGCAGCAAATAGTTCTTTACTTTTAACACAAATAATTTTCAATAACAAATGGCTTTAATAATATTTCCAACTGTTTGCTATCAAGAAACACGCAAGCAGAGAGGAAGGGATTCACTGATCAAGTAAGATACTCCGTATTTTTCACCCTCTGCAACTTGCATCCAGCTGCAGGTCTCAGTCTCGAGGCTGAGGTCAGTCAGTAGTGAGGGCCAGATGGGGAGCTTGTTACTGATCCCTAACCTTTGTCACTGATGGCTGTGGGGTTGTTGGTTGGATCCACTGCCCTAGAGTGCCAGAGAGTCACGTTTTGGTCCTGGAGTCACATCTTGTTCCAGAAGAACCTTGCTATTATTTACCCTTACAAAGAAAAATGACTGTTTTTCTCAGGAACCCACTGGTTGTCCCAAGCACCTCTTTTTTTTTTCCAGTGAGAGGTTAACCACGCTTTTGAAGGACCAGAAACTGCAGTTCAGGGGTTCGGAAGCAGCCACTGGGCAGACTGCTGCTTCCCTTAAAAGGTTACCGGCATCTATCACACGCTGTCCTCCTAAGTACACCCTGAGAGAACATCCTCACCCAAGCCTTTGTTTGAGATTGTTCTTCTCTACCCATCTATTAATAAGCAGGTGATGTCAGACAGTTCCTCCTTTATTCCTCCAGGCAATATCTAACCACAATGAGCAAATAATAGGTGAGATTTGGAGAGGGGATGCTGATGATGTTGGAATGCAGGGTGACCCCGGGAACAGGCCCTGCCACTGAGTCAGAAGATGACATCAACACTCCCACTCTGCTGACAGGTTTGCTATCTGCAAATAAAACAGGCTTAGGCCTGTGTTCCTATTGTGTTGCAGTTAATGCTGGCATTCACTGGCAAGCAGCGGCTGCTCTTAGCTAATCTGATCAAATGTTGTTAAATGGGATGGATAATAGCAATGTAAATTCTAAAAGGGTGATGCCATGCTCTGGTCTGGAAATGAAAGTGGGCTCAGGTCACAGTGGAGAGCGACCCTCTCACTTCACTGCTTATATGGATGTGTCCTGGTTGCAGCAGGACAGGATTGCTGATGCTGTGGGCATCCCTTCCGAAGCAGAAGTAGGTTCTTGGCTGAGGATGAAACGTAAAACTGGGGTTTGCTTTCCATGTCCTGCTGCCACTATTTCTCTCCAGATTTGCCATTCCCTCAGATTTCAAGGGAGCTGTTCAAAGCATTGGGAGTAGGTGCAACAAAATGGTCTAAGAAGAAGAGGGAGATACTTGTGTGGCTCATCAGAGAATTTGCAGGATAGTGAGTATAGTCCTGTTGGGGAAACTTTTTCCTTATGCCTGTGAGATTGGAAGGATGGCTGCCAGATGAGGAGCCCTCTACCACTGGGCTTCCAGATGCCTCTGTGGCAGGCTCTGCAACATGCAGTGTAGCCCTCTCCTCCACTCCCCAAGGTTTTTGACTCTCCTGAGTCAAAAATTCTACATTTTTCTTGCTGTGCAATGATAGGAAAGAGATATATTTTTGGTGACCAGAAACAGTGGCTTGTCCTTTAAGACCTAGGAGTGGGTAAACCTCCTCTTGAAACTACACGGGGCACATCTTCCTGAGTCATGTGGAGACTCCTGTCACCTGATCTTACTCACAAGTCTTCCTGGTGAGCCCCAGGTCTGTGTGACCATTCTGCCTTGTTTCCATTGGATGTGTAGAATTTAATGGTGGCCCCATTGGTGCTGCATGTGGCTGTGTACCTTAGGACAGAGAGTGATCTCAGTAGGTACAGGCTGAGAAAACGTAAAGTGCTCTGGCAGTCATAAGCAATAGTTCACTACAAAAAGTTCCTAGTGAGTATTCTGGTGAAACCAGGCTTTGAGTTAGATTTTAACTTGTCTGTGTCTGCAGTCCAAACCTCACAGCCTCAGATGATGAGTTTGAAACACAGATAAGTATGAGGCCAATCTGCTTTCATGATACAGGCGGGAGGAGGATAGAAAATGAAGCTCTTAAGATTTTTCTGCTTTATTCATTCTTCCACTACTAATCAATATGTCGCTTTATAATTGCAAGAGCCAAAGATGTTTTACTCTGTCACATCCAAAAATCTCTGACAAACCCCAGGTCAGGGTAGCTAGAAACTGCTGTATTCTGTTTATTCCCATAATACAATAGAAAAGCCACAATTTCTTTTCACTTATGGGAGGTAAACAGAATCTGAAACTGACCGTTAATCATTTATTACCATTTTTCAAAGATTTTTAAAATTTACTTCCTCCACTCAGAAATACAGAACTGAACTTCCCCAAAGCATTTTCAGATTGAATAAAAGGTAGTGCTAGATGATGCAGATATCATTTCTTGATCATTAAATAAAAATCAGCATGGTGAAGTCCAAACTACGAATCCAGTAGCTTTAATAGCTGAAGGTAATCGTAATACTTTGAGGAGGATGCCACATTTTTAGATGGCTGAGCAGGTATTACAGTGTCCTCCTCCTTTCACCCGCTTTCTCTATTGCTTTGGCTGTTGTGGATGAAGTTGTTTCAGTGCCACTGTTCATTTCACATCACGAATTGCAACAGTGCAGCACCACTCTATTTAGATTCACAGTAAGTCCATGGGAAAACACTTAAATCCCAAACCATCCCTTGAAAACACGTACACTGATACGGAGTTTTATGTAACCCTCTTTTAGCTACATTCTAAAGCTAGGGTTACACTCCTAAAAAAAAAAATAAAAAATGAAGCCAGTCTCTTCCAGGCAATTATTTCCAGGCCACAGAGCAGGAGAGAATGATGTGACATAATATTTCAGCAGCAGCCCTGAGTAAAAGGGTTGCATAACCAGGTACTGTCCTGTGTCAAATCTCAGAGGATGTTACTAAGAAGACAGGGCATCTTTACTCCCAGCTAATGTAGGTAGTGTGGATTTTGTGCTGGTTACTTATGCAGCCCATTTTACTGTGGCATGACTATTTATTATAGATGGCTCTACATGTACCTGTTAGCCAGTAATCAGCTTGTTTGTAATGTTTAGCCAATGACTAGAACAGCTTCAAGTTAGGCTACATGGATACTCTGCCACTGACTTAGCCATTAATTTTTATGCAGCTTGTTATCCCACATTTAATTTAGAAATTTTGACACAATCTTTATAAATCTCTTGGTCATCTTTGACTAACTTTTGTACTAAGAGGGAAATTCAAAGGTTGTCAGATAAGGAGGATTTCTGTTATAGGGGTTTAAGAGTTTAAGGGAAAAGAATTAGTTTCAGTTGCATGATTGAGTCTGATAATTACAATCAAGCATTGGTAGTCTCCAGCTTACCAGCATAACCTGTAGAAAGGTTCTCCTTGCCAGGGTTTCCAATAGGTTTATTTATTGTCATGACTATGAACACCAAAAAAAACCCCAAACAACAACTTTATGTTCCAGTTTCTCTGTTTCCAGTGTGAATTAGCAGAATCTGAGGGAGGGTAAAAATTCACATATGCACCCACATTTTAGTTTCTTCTCCCTTTACTGCAAAGTGAAGGTTCTAGCGATGCTATTCAGTCGACTGCAAAGTGAGTTGATGCAGATCTGTATTACAAGTCCTTAAAAGCCAAGAGTGTATTACTGATACTTAGGTTTAGTGGACCTTTCAGTAATTAGCCTAAGCATGTCAAATGGCTAGGTCAAGTGGGGCAGAAACACCTAACATAAACAATATTTCACTGTTCTTCATTTTTTAATTGAAGTGCTCATAATGTCTTGCCAGATGCCTGTTGTAATGTAAACACAATGTCCCTGTTCTGAGGAGCTTTGTTTAAGAACACCTAGGAAAGGATATCACAGTATCACAAGGTTGGAAAGGACCTCTGAGATCATCAAGTGCAACCTATAACCCAACACTAACACCAACCATCATCTAAACCATGGCACTCAGTGCCTCATCCAGTCTCCCCTTAAACACCTCCAGGGTCGGTGACTCCACCCCCTCCCTGGGCAGCGCATTCCAATGGCCGATCACCCTTTCAGTGAAGAACTTCTTCCTCACATCAAGCCTAAACTTTCCCTGACGAAGCTTGAGTCCATGCCCTCTGGTTCTGTCACTGGTCACCTGAGAGAAGAGACCAACCCCTGCCCGACTACAACCTCCTTTTAGGTAGTTGTAGAGAGCAATGAGGTCTCCCCTGAGCCTCCTCTTCTTTAGACTAAACAGCCCCAACTCCCTCAGTCGCTCCTCATAGGGCTTGTGCTCCAGCCCCTTCACCATCTTCGTTGCCCTCCTCTGAACACATTCCAGTATCCTGACATCTTTCCCAAACTGGGAGGCCCAGAACTGATATGAATCAATAAGTATGTATTTTTAAATACAGGTCAACTCGGTTACCTGAGGAAGTCTACTAAAGTGAAGTTTCCAGGGAGGTTTGAGAGTGGGAAGCGTCCCTATGCTGTGATTGAGTTCAGAAGTAACGAATAAGACACAGCCACATGAAACATACAGTCTCTTAGTGAAGAAGCTAAAAAAACAGGTGATAGAAAATTTGTGTTTTAAGACCAAAGATTTACTAAGAATACCATATCATCTGGGACCGTAGCCTCAAAATCAGAGTCTGCGATTCTAAGAGATTCTAACCATCTCTCTTTCTAGGCTAACCCATTCCTGTTTGCTTGTGAGATGCTTTTGCTGTTTCACAGGCTAATGCATGTGTTATAAATGAAGATATTGCTTTGATAGATGGGCTGAAAAATACAACCTTCTACGATTCGTGACATGAACACATAAATGGAAAGCGAGCCCTGCTTTTATCTTGTGCACATGGAGTTGAACAAAAACGTCTTCCTCAAGAGGCAGCACATTAGCTTTCATCCTCCTCCTCTAGCCTGACACCTTCCACCACTGAGATGCTCTTCTCTTTGATCTGTTTTTTTTTGTTTTCAAACAGCTTATTCTTTCATCAAGAAAGATCAGCTTCTCCTGTGGGCAGAACATCAGTAAATACACGAGAGAAAAATGGAAGGGGTAATTATGTGAATTTATTTTCTGAATAAGTTCCTGCTCCAGAAAACTAAGCAACATCTCTTTCTCCCCAATGACATTTCTCTAATAAACATTTCATAGTAACAAGGCTACGAACAAAAGAATCTTAATAGCTTTATTGTGTTGTGCTATTCAGTCATTGCTCAACGTGGAAGAATTTAGTTTGTAAGAATCCCAGCTACTCCTTATATTTTTAGCAGGAGAAACAATAGTTAAATGACAATATTTTAAGGTGTTTGTGCCTTGCATTTCACTCTGGTACAGTCAATTTGCCTGTTAGGAACAGGTCCAAAGCAGCTTGAAGTCTGTGTGATTCTTTCAATTAACTTTAAAAAGCCTTCTTCCAGGCCTTTAAGTCAGGTTAGTATTGGAATTATTCCCTTAATCTAATTCTCCAGTGAGATAGGTTAATAGGGCCAGGGAAGTTGCAGCCCCATTTGATGGTGGTCAGTTCGACCAGCTGTAGCTCTGGGAGTACAGCTCCTTTCATGGGCCTGCACACCTTCTCTTACTGATAGCATGGTGGATGAATCCTAAAGGGTTCTTATAAAGCTGCAGGCTCCACCAAGTCATAAATGAGATCTTGTTTTAATTAAAACATTTACGTTATAAAATATGCAAGGCACAGTAACACACGGTATTGAGGAAACTCTAATACGAATTATGTAAGGGGGTTTTGTGCAATGTTTAAAAGCTGTGTTATTTCACCCACTTTGCCACCATTGTTGCTGGAGAGTTCCTTCTCCAGTGCCCTTCCCTGGACTACATCCTACTTCTTACGGCTATTTTCATAGCTAAGCTATGCAGATATTTCACTGTGGAGTTTATCTTTGCTGCCATCAATGGGCATATCACGACCACTTCACTTACATCGTGGGTTCCTTTGCTTCATGAGTAGCCTTGTCAAACTCATGCAGATGCTTGTAAAGTTGGTTATTGTGGGGATGGGAGTCAAGATTTAATTTCTGACTAAAAAATCACTCCTGCTTACAGACAGTATCCTTCCTTTCAACTTTTATTTACTACTCTTTTATTAAATGTATTATGGTGGAAGGAATTATCATGACAGCTCTGGATAAAAGTGTCCTTGACATATAACCATTATGATTTCTTCTCCTTATCATGTGGCAAAATGTGACTGGTTAATTTATGAGCCATGTTGTGTAAAGAACTTGCCCATATTTTATAGAAATGTTTGTGATTTCCCCCCTGGCTTTAGAAAATTGTGATCTGGCCAGTGTGTCCATAAACACCAAGGGGATGTCCTGACTGGGAACAGCTGGGGTTCATTCCCTCCAAATTCCCCTGCTATGTTAATTCCTTCAGCATCATGTATGTGATGGGAGCTGTGAAACCAGCCTGAAATCAGCCTGTCCTTCCTGCTTCTTCTTTCATTTGATAAATGCAGAGACTGGGGCAGGGAGTTTTACTTGCAATATGCCCTGGCAGGGGCTAAGGCTTAATAGGCCTTTTTTAGTCTCCGAAAACTATGATCCTCTGATTATTCTCATATTTACTCTCTCTATTAAAGGATGATGCTTCTGTGTAAAATTCCAGCAAATTTAAGTCTTTCCTTGCAGGGAACATTCTGTTATTTGGGACTCATACTGAAAAAACCTACTTTGTTTACGTTATTTAGGCTCTTACTGACTAAAGGGAAGATCAACAGCAGGTTGCCAGTGGCTGTCGTTGTTATCACTTTGTGGCAGGTGATAAAGTAGTAACTTGCACTGAGTATGTACTTTGGACACATAGTTTATCCATAAAACTAACAGTTGTTCCATGTTTAATATGTCATCCTTGCCCTTGAAAATAGAAGCTGATTTTTGAATACACCGCAGTGTGCAATGTAGTCTCTGTTCACGGCAGCAAAATCTGATGAGTAATTCTGGGGTGGGAAGAGGAGAAAGATTAGGCTTCCAGAGCAAACAAGACCCACTGGAGGCCGAAGCAGAAGTGGGTAGATGTGTAGCAAAGAATGGCAGATATGTGAACCAAGTGGGTTGTCTGATTAAAACCCCCAGTTGGACATCATGGGGGTGAGAAGCCGTATTTCTTTCATTTCATACTAAGTTTTTTTGGGTTGCAGGGCTCATGCTAGGAAATACGTGTTTCATCTCACTTGCTGTACAGTTGTACTGGAGGTCTAATGCTAGAGGCAATCATTGACTAGCCAAGTTTCAAAAATCCCACTACCATTTATTGCAATAACTTGAACATCTTCCTTTGGAAAATATGTCTTATGATAGGTTTCTAACACTGAATCTTCAGAATTACCAGTTCCTTTGGAAATCTGGCCTCAAGTGGTGGTGTGAATAGGACACTGGCCCCATCTCCTTTCTTGGAATTGTGACTCTGTTGTCTTACTTGGTGCAGCCACCTAAACCCAAATAAGGAAGGCACAAAAAAGAAAAAGCAGAGAACGCTGATTTTCTCAAATCGTTCTGCTTTTTGTTATCAGCCTGTGATCAATTCTGTGGTAACTGGTGATAACAGCTGAGGAAATGCTGGTTATTATAGGAGGTGAGTGTCATCCGAGTCCAACTTGCTTATCTTCAAATCAGAACATGGGATCATTAAGGCAACGTAATATTATTGCATTGATGGAACAGGCAGTCTGCTAAGTTCTTGGGTACCAGATGGTAAATGCAGCTTGAGTTGGCAAATTGTTGCTCTTCTTCCTGCCGTGCAATGGCTTTTTATCTATAAGCATAATAAATACAGAACAGAAAACCAAGGAGAAACTTCTTTAATTTGAAAGAAAATAACAACAATAAAAAACTTAGACAAAAGCACAAGAACAGATTCTGCTTCAGTGCTTTCTGAGTTATTCCTCTTGCATTGGAGCTGTAAGGGCCAAAGCCTGTTGATTTTACTGTACAGAGAACCCTAATGACCGCAACAGGAATTTATTAATGCAATAAGATACAACTGAGTGTAAGTCTCTTCAGCTTTATCATAGCCTCTTAATACAGAGACAAGTGCTTCTTTTACAGATATGTCTGAAATTATGCACTTTTCCTGGAATAATGGGAAGGGATGAGAGTTTTAAAAAAGGTAGAATTAATAAACAATAACTGACGATAAGGACCAGTCCATTTGATGATTGGTCTATAGAAGTGAAACATTTTGAATTTTGGAATTGCCTCCAGCTACAAGCTTTGTCAACTAGACAGCATGAGTCCTTGGCAGTATCCTTTAGCAGGTAGTCCTGGCCTGGTTGGGGATTTGTCAGAGGAAAAGATAAAGCTTTCCATTTAAAAATCTAGGAATCCTGCAGGGGCCTCATAAAAATAAAGCAATTATACTGCCTCTCCAGAGCACGTAATGTGCCTTGAAATGCAATCATAAAAACCTCTGCAAATCCAAATCCCAAAGGCAATCAACATATTTTGTGGAAGTCTTGAGAAACTTAAGTTGTCTAGTCTTCACTATACAAACAAATAAATGTCACTTGTACTGTAATTTTCATCATGGGATATAAATATCTTCGGTTTTATATGTTCTCAAAGATGAGAGTTCCGATTTCTACAACTTCAGCATTTCTTTTTGGTGGTTTCACTCATGACTGCATCCTGTAATGCATTTAGGCTTTGTGGGGAGGGCTTTAGTTTGTGAATGATACCAGGGCAATCTCTAAATTGGGTGTGTTCAGGGGCAAATGCAGAATCTAATTTATTTGATTTGGGTTTTTTTCAGTAAAAACTTGTTACTTGTTTTTCAGTAACAAGTCTTCCTGATGTATCAACATGTTCCTTCCTATATGAATAGGGATATAAGTAAATGAAGTAATCCATGCTAATTTTGATACAAAGGATTCTGTGGGGCATCTGTTGGAAAACCCTCTGCATCTTGTTTTCTGCAGCACACCATGTTTCCTGTTCTCAGATCCATTGCTTTTTGCCTGAGACCACAGTAATTGTTGTATAGGGTTAGGCCAGAAGCCCATACACCTCCATGTCTCTCCTCTGACAACGATGACAAGGCAGACACCTAAGGAAGAGTAAAGAAAAGGGTAAACATCTAATGATACTCTAATGATTTATAGGTTGGGGGTTTCCTGAGCCAGAAAATGTAACATTGACTTTGGAAAGAGGGCCATTTGCCCCAGACAAGTGGTTTGTGATGTGATTGTCCTATTGATTGAGCTGGCAGCATTTAGAGTAGATTTTTAACAACCCAGATTCTTGCCTCAAATTAGAGTGCTCATTTGAGTCCTGATTATTTATTGTTGTTGTGAGTTTTCCTGTTTGTGGCCTTCTCATTTAATGATGAGTGCTGCAGATGGCTTATAAATTGAGGCATAGATTAAACTAAGTATGAAGCTGGTTGTGTAACCTCAGCTGCCTTGGGATTTGTCTTGGGGAAAATAAAAAGAAAGACTTTCCCTGTAAGTACTCAACAGACAATCACTGCTCAGTGAACGAAGGCATGGATGTCATTTTACATCAGCTATATTTGCTTACATTCCTTGTGGCTGGAGGCAGAATTTAAGAAGCCGTTGGATACGGCTGACAAAAGGTAATAAAACAGCACAGAAGGAACAAAGAAATGCAAAGTTAAACAGATAACAGCCCCACTCTAAAATGAGCTTTTCCAAAGGTCTGTATTTTTAGGGAAAAGAAATTATTTACCTTTTATATTATGTTTTCTTCTGCAAAGACAGAAAAAAAGACCAATGTAGTTGTAGTTTAATACTCAAAAATCAAAGAAAAGTTTACACTGTGAGCTTCTCAGGATGTGATTTACCAGCGTGTTTTCCCTGCTGTGTAGCTTCTTTCACGTCAAAGGGGATTTTAATGAGCAGAGGAAACATTTTTAAAAGCTGCTATGCAGCTCCTGCCCTCCTGCAAAGACACCCAGTTTGTTCCTAGGAGTGCTAATTCCTGGCTGGTCTTCAGTGGCAACATTTGTGAAAAGTTTTTTTGTTGTCCACAATAAGCAGAGTATTTCCATTGTTCTGAAAAATGATGGTGTGACTTCATGTCATGACCTCATCACACAGTGGCTGCGTTGCATGGTGTGGCATAGTGGGAAGAATATCAGCAAGGCCAAGGAATTTCAGGCAAATGGGGCAGACCTTCTTCTCAGTGACCCAGCAGCTCCTGAAATTGCATTTTACTTGCTCAGCTGGCTTTCCATCAGCTATTAAATAGGATTGTGTTGTAACCCTGTAGCTGGCTTGGGCCTAAGCTAAGTACCAGATGGCTGGGAGAAAGGCACCTCTCAGATGCTCCCCCTGGTGTCATAGTTCTGGTGTGTTCTCAACTAGGAATGTTCTAGATTTTTTTTCAAGTGGTGGGGTGTAATTCTCAGCAAAACCCCTGTGAACCGTTGTGCGTCTTCTGCTGCCTGGGCAGGAGGAGTTCTTTTGACTTTTGCTTTCTAGACCAAAAGCACAGAATAATGTGTACTTTCAAAAAAATCCTCAAAGTCTTTCAAGAAGACAATTTGTCACTTATAGCGAGACAGTCAGGATTACCGAGCCCGGTGTGTTTAGTGTCATTTGAGAAGCTGTAGGATACCTCCTGGTCTCTAACTGTCTTTTCAAAAGAGTGAAGACCTCTCATGGATCCTGTGCTGTATTGGATAGACCTGTGTTTAAATCTCAGATGTTCCAGGGCAGCCCAGTGCAGATGCATTGAGGCAAGTGAATATACCCTTAGCTACATCCACTCGTCCCAGGTGGGACACTTACGTGCTCATGCTTTACACATGGTGAAAGGAGATCAGATCCAGCTGTGGTGAGTGCAGTGTGAGGACCAACACAGTGGGGAAGCACAAAGTTTTCCCTTTGCAGTTCTGCTGCCCTGTTGTAGTAAGCTTGCAGAAAGTGAAAGTTTTACCCAAATAAAAACTGAACTAAAAAAGGTCATTACAGCTTAGATCAGTACAGCTCCATTCCTGAATATCCTCTGGCTGTCTTTTGCTGTTTTGGCAGCACAAAGCTGCTGCAGCAAAGCACTTGCAGCTGTACTAGGTTGCAAATGCTTTTATGTTTCTGGAACGGTGCTGGTGAAGTAGGCTCGTTCAGTGCTTTGTATTGATTTTCATCAATGCAATGTGAGTGTAAAACACTGCCTAATCCTTCTTGTCCTCTTTCTTGCTGTGCAGAGGGGATTCAATGGAGCTGCTCTAATGAAGCTGCTGACAAAAAGGGTAAATTGGTTCTCAGCAGGCCTTTAGAGTGGACCTTACTTTTACTTTCCCAAAGCATGTGCTGTGGAGAATGGTGGAACCCCATATCCAAGGTGGCTTCTGACTGCCAGTACGGTTTATGAAAGCTTTTCTGACTGGATGACAAAACCCAGCCCCTCAAAACCCAACCACCAGGTGCTGTCTGAGCAGGAAAATGCATTACAGCATGGGCTTATTTGTTTGCACATTCTTATTCCAGGAATCAACTTAGCATCCCCTTCTCCATATGACTCAGGCAATAAATTACAGTTTAATCTAAATCTAGTACATTATTCTTATTACAATAACTGGGCAATTTCTCCATTTCTTTTTTCAACATCTCCCCTGGATCCTCTTTTTCAGCTGTATTGTTTCATATTAAGTTATTTAGTTTACCAGGTAAGGTATTTATGCTCAGCATGAAAATGAGCAATGCACAGATACTTTCCTGAACATTATTTCTCTCTCAACAAAGAGAGCACATAGACTGTCAACAAACAGAGAAGACAGCCTAAGCTGTAGGTTTACCTAAAGGGAAGAAACAAAGATGATATGAATAAATATCCTATCCGGAGGGGAAATTCCTGAATATTCTTTCCATTCTTCACTGTTCTACTTTCAGTCAGCCAAACATGTATTTGAAATCCCTGTGAAAAGGCGTGGCAGACGGAGAGGACCAGGAAAAGGTGAGAGGATTTTTATCACCCACCAACTGGGCTGGGCCCACAGCCTAGCTGTTGTACAGGTCTCTGCTGCAGTGGGATTATTTATAGACAGAAGCAGGTCTTCATCAGGGAACATCCAACTCTTATATATCCTCTAGCACGCTGATCAAAGGATGCTACAGATCATGGAACTGAGGGTTCACCTTGAAGTCACTGAATGAAATTAGACAAAACAAGGATTTGAATAACATATTCTGCAATTCAAGTGAATTTTATAGATTTTGAGCTATTCTCTGCTCTAGTGAGTCTGAGGAAAATTCCAATTTGGACAAGAGACCATTGTCATCAAGGCTTACTTGTACTTATATGTAAGAAATCTATAAACATTGTAGTGAAAAATAGCGAAGGCAGAAAATTCTTGGTAGGTTCTTGCCCAAGTGAAATCCGAGTGATCTGAGAAGTAGAAGGTTTGATTCTCCACCAGAAATTTATGAAATTTTGATTTGAGTCTGGCTGTTGTTTGTCTATGTTTACCTTAGCTGTTGCTGTACATCTTGTGATGGTGATGCTCTCGGGGGACCCAGAATACCGGAGTCCCTCTCATAGGAGTCTATGAAGTGACTCAGTTACACTTAATGGGAAACCTAACCTACCAGGAATGTTGAAATGTTTAGTTTGGATCAGAAACTGTAGAGATCTTTGTTCAACATGCTGCATCCATGCACATTTCCACTTGCTGGTGTCATTTTCTGAACTCCCTGTTGTTGGCTTTTGCGTTTAGTATAATCATAAAGTTTCAAAGCTTAAATAAACTGAGATGAAAACAAATAAGCAAAAAGAAATGCTGTTCAATGTCTGTCTTGGATCATTGGCAAGTGAGAGGTGCCACAGGACATGATAAATCATCTTTGTGTGACCATAGCAAGTGGTCACAAGGGCAAGGCACAGCCTAGCCATTCACAGCAGTGCTGGACCAACTAGTCTTGTCAATGTGAACAATTCATATTATTCCAGTGTACTTTATTACCTTTACAGCATTAATCTTAACTGAGCCAAGAATACATACTTGGCCATAGTGCTTTTCATACTGCTGTGTAAGATTTGCACTTTCAACTTGAGACAACCAGGTTGATTTACATGACCATAGTATCATTGAGGATTTTTTACAGCAGTTTCCAGGCAAATTTCATATTTGTGTCGCAAGAGAAAGAGCAGAGACCTGACTGAAACCTGTAAGGGTGAAAGGTAGAGATGAGAAGCCTTAGATTTTTTCCCACTTTCCTTTTTATGTGAATTCCTACACATTTATGTTATTGTATGGCCTTCAGGAGAGAGAGTCTTAATAAGCAGTTCTCAAAAGCACGGTGACACTTACTGTGCCTTATTTCACCATGAAGCTAGGACTGTCTGTTGTTTCCTCTTCAGTTCTCTAACTCTGGATCATCTTCAGCACTGCCAGGGCATCTCCCATCTTCTTCATGGGTCACCAGCAGAACCTTCTCTCCAGGGTCCCCCTTGCTTCACCTCATCCTATGTTTTAGTCAGTTTTCTCTGACACCCTCCCAGATGATTCACTGCTGACTTGCAGTTACTCTGGTTGAGCTTGCTGGAAGGATGTACTTGCCTTCCTCCATCCCTCCTAGCAGTTCTGTGGATAGTGCTGAGCTGTGGTGTGAGTCACCCACGTCACCACTGGAGCCTGTTAATGCCCTGTTAGGCAACCTGTGTAAGAGGGACTATGGAGATGCATTGATTTATGTCCTGCATTTTTAAAATCAATTTGAATCCAGCTAGAGATTCCATGCCACAATTAGCCTCTTCCTTCTTGCCACTTATATGGCACACCTGCTTTTAATATTAAATTGCAAACTCTTGAGGGAGGCGAGTTCTTTTTCTAACTCCGTATACAGTGTTTACTACAGCTGGAGTTGTTTCATGGGGATTTTGTCTGCTAGTGCAATACAATGATTAAATAACAATGAAAGAAATCTCTGGGGCTAACACATCTGTCTAATATCTGTATTTTCACTTGGAATTATATTGCTTTGTGCCTAAAACCAGGCTTGGCTGTACTTGCATAATACCATTTCATGATAAGAAAACTGCTCTGCAGCAAACTAAAGGGTATTGATTGCTCCAGGAAATTCGAAGAAAAGCAGCAAAATTAGAAAAAAACCCATAATTAATTTGTTTTTCCCCAGCACTGAATGAAAAATGCTGAGTAAGGAGTATGGGGGAGATCTGGAAACAGGAGTCAAAAAGTGTGGTGTCCAGGGCTTTCCATATTAGTATCCAACGTGAACAGCACTGGGTCTAGAGACTGGGTCTAGAGAAGATATTAGGTTTTTTTCTGCCTGAAAATCTAAATGGACAGTGGTTGGGTTGTCTGCCTTTTACAGTTGTGTGTAGGCGTCACCCAGTTTCATAGCTACAGTTGTTCCTTAAGGTGAACACAAAACTGGTCCCATTCCTTCAAAAGTGGAAATCTTAGGCATGTCTTTGTGGAGCACAGAGTTCTCAGATTTCTTTGCTTGTGACTTGTTGGCTAACCCTTTGCAAGCTTTTATTGCTACAACAGCTTTTTCTTCTCCTTGATCAGAAGCAGGTGATACTTTTATCTCAAGTATAGTAGTTACATGTGTAAATTCATTGTTTTTTTATTTTTGAATGGAAGATAATACCAGGTTTTGGGCTAAATTTTGTCTTTCTTCCCTGCTACTTCTCTTTTTCCCTCTCTTGGGGGTTAAGAAAAGTGGGAAGATCTGAAAAGTACTTGACTTCAATTTCTTCTTCTAAATAGGCAAGGTATTAGGCATATATTTGTGTGCTTCTCTCCCAGCTGCCCCAGTATGAGAACACCAACTACCAGACTTCTGCAGGACTGCACTGCAATGGCAAAGTCTCCAGTGTTGGTCATGGAGAAACGTAGCAGTTTCCCAGTTGTTCAATATGTGTTCTCCAAGTGCTCATCTCTGTAGCTGGGTAATGATGGTTGAACAACAGCCTGTTATGAAGAGGGGGATAGTGAGGAAACCCTCCTAAGGATGATACTCCGGAAGTACTGTACCTGCACCACCCACATGGCACAAATGTACACTGTTTACAAAGCAGGTACCATACAACCTGGAGAGATGAAGGACCAATTTTGTACAGAGGCTGCATTATTTAACACATACCAGGGGAAAAGTGACCTGAAATGGAGACAAAAGTTTGTTCATATTTGTTGTAACCAGCTTCAGAGTGACTTTGTTTCTCTCTAAGAAGATGATACGCCCTCAGTGAGCGAGTGTCAGTTATATATAAGCTCCTTGGAGCCCACAGCAGACTTGGACTGTATTTAATTTATTGGTCACTCTCTCTTTAGCAACTGAATGGAGGAATGTGTCAGACATTGCCCACTTTCCCAGTTCATGCATGGAATTTGTTTCCAAGGTAAACACTGGACAGCTTCTGGCTTTTGGTATTTTTCCATGTCTCTCCCTATCTCTTTCTCGATCAGCGGGGTGGGGGGTGGTCTGTGAACTTCTCCACCTCAACATACTGTGCCCTGAACTACTTACCTGGAGTCATGGGGATTGGATGGGATCAAGCACCTTGTGTGAATAAAGTCATCTTGAGTCCTAGATGCTTGCAGTACATTCCAACATTGACTGTGTCTTATAAAATAGTCTCCAAGTTGCTAAGGATACATGATTTTTAATTGAATCTGGGGATGCTTTCTTGACCTCTGCTGCATTGTGATTTTGAAGAGTCACCTTCTTCTTTCCACCTTTTTCTTCTTTGAATATTTCAGTGTTATCAGTATAATCTGTGTTAGCTGCAACAGCTTATGATAATTCTGGCTGTGGTGTTTTCAGAGTGATTCTACTGATTTTCTCAGTTCCCTGGCTTAACACTTCTGAGGGAGCATTGATGAAATTTTTTCCCACCATCTGGGCATAAAAGGTTCGGCTCAAATGAGGTCTGCAGGTAACCATGATTTCTGGTGACCTAAAGTAATGCTATCTGTTTTCTGTCTGTGTCTCCAAGAGCTTGTCTCTCTTCTAAGGCATTATTAACTTCAGTGGACGTAAAACAGAACAATATAGCAGAGGATTTCACACCAAGTTTTTTTATGTCTTTCTTTGTCTGGTGATACAAATTGTAATAGAGGTAAAATGTGGAGCAGACACATCGGACAACATGTAGTAATGAGGTAAAGAAAGGAAATTCACATGAGCAGCGGCACACACTGCTGCCATGTGCATTGGTGCAACTTTGCTTTCACTTGTGCTGCTGCAAGAAGGAAAGCAAGGCACTCCATTCAATGAAGCAAGATGACAATTTTGCAAATAAAGCCTTACTTCTGAGCAGTTAAGGAAAAGCAAAGCAGCAACAGTTGCTCTGAATGAATCACAGAATCATAGAATCATAGAATTATCTGGGTTGGAAGAGACCTCCAAGATCATCAAGTCCAACCCTTAATCCAACACTATCATGATTACTAGATAATGGCACTAAGTGCCACATCCAGTCTTATTTTAAAAACCTCCAGGGATGGTGAATCCACCCCCTCTCTGGACAGGCCATTCCAATGCCTGATTACTCGCGCTGTGAAGAACTTTTTTCTGATATCCAGCCTAAACCTTCCCTGGCAGAGTCTAAGCTCGTGCCCTCTTGTTCTGCTGCTGCTTGCCTGGGAGAAGAGTCCAACCCCCACCTGTCTACAACCTCCTTTCAGATAGTTGTAGAGAGTGATGAGGTCACCCCTGAGCCTCATCTTCTTCAGGCTCAACAACCCCAGCTCCCTCAGCCTCTCTTCATAGGACTTGTGCTCAAGTCCCTTCACCAGTTTTGATGCTCTTCTCTGGACCCTCTCCAGCACCTCAATATCTTTCTTGAACTGAGGGGCCCAGAACTGAACACAATACTCAAGGTGTGACCTCACCAACGCCGAGTACAGGGGAAGGATCACTTCCCTGGTCCTGCTGGCCACACTATTCCTGATACAGGCCAGGATGCCGTTGGCCTTCTTGGCCACCTGGGCACACTGCTGGCTCATGTTTAGCCTCCTGTCAATCAGTACCCCCAGGTCCCTTTCCACCTGACTGCTCTCCAGCCGCTCTGTCCCCAGCCTGTAGCGCTGCAGGGGGTTGTTGTGGCCAAAGTGCAGGACCCGGCACTTGGCCTTATTGAACTTCATCCCATTGGACTCAGCCCATCTCTCCAGCCTATCCAGGTCCCTCTGCAGAGCCCTCCTGCCTTCCGACACGTTGACACTCCCTCCCAACTTGGTGTCATCCACAAATTTACTTATGATGGACTCAATCCCCTCGTCTAAATCATCGATGAAGATGTTAAACAGAACCGGACCCAACACTGATCCCTGAGGGACACCACTGGTGACCGGCTGCCAGCTGGACACAGCCCCATTCACCAGCACTCTCTGGGCCCGGCCATCCAGCCAGTTCTGAACCCAGCTGAGAGTGCACCTGTCCAAGCCATGGGCTACCAGTTTATCCAGGAGTATGCCGTGGGAGACAGTGTCAAAGGCTTTGCTCAAGTCCAGATTACATCCACAGGCTTCCCTTCATCCGCCAGGTGGGTTACCTGATCATAAAAGGAAATCAGGTTGGTCAGACAGGACCTGCCCCTCACAAAGCCGTGCTGGCTGGGTCGGATCCCATGTCCATCCTGAAGGTGCTGTGTGATTGCACTCAGGATGATCTGTTCCATAACCTTGCCAGGCACTGAGGTCAGGCTGACAGGCCTAGAGTTTCCTGGGTCCTCCTTGCAGCCCTTTTTGTGGATTGGAGTGACATTTGCCAACTTCCAATCATCTGGGACCTCCCCAGAGAGCCAGGACTGTTGGTAGGTGATGGAGAGTGGCTCGGCAAGCTCTTCTGCCAACTCCCTCATCACCCTAGGATGGAATCCATCAGGTCCCATTGATTTGTATGGATCCAGGTGGCTCAGTAATTCATAGACTGTTTCCTCTTGGAACACAGGGGAGTCATTTGGTTTCCTCTCTCTATCTGTGAGCTCTGGAGGCCAGTTATCCTGAGGGCCACCTCTCTTACCGGTGAAGACTAAGGCAAAGTAGGTGTTGAGTACCTCAGCTTTCTCCTCATCCCTGGTAACTACATTCCCCCCCAGGTCTAACAAAGAATGGAGGATTTCCTTGCTCCTCCTTTTGTTATTAATGTATTTATAGAAGCGCTTTTTGTTATCCTTAACAGAAGTAACCAAATTAATTTCAAATTGCGCTTTTGTTTCTCTGATTTTCCTTCTGAATGTTCTAACTATAGTCCTATACTCTTCCTGAGTAGTCAGCCCTGCCTTCCACAGTCAGTAGGCTCTCTTTTTATCTCTGATTTCCTTCAGTATCTCCCTATTCAACCAAGGTGGTTGTCTTCCCCGCCGGCTTGCCGTTTGGCTAATTGGTACAGCCTGTTCCTGTGCACTCAAGACTTTTTCCTTGAAGCACATCCATCCCTCTTGTACGCTCCTGGTTTTAAGGAGTGTGTCCCAGGGTGTGTTCTGGACCAGTCTTCTGAACAGGTCAAAATCTGCCCTCCAGAAGTCCAGCACAGAGGCTTGATTGGTGGTCCTCCTTACATCCCTAAATAT
Source organism: Dromococcyx pavoninus (assembly GCA_033558185.1). Lineage (NCBI taxonomy): Eukaryota > Metazoa > Chordata > Aves > Cuculiformes > Neomorphidae > Dromococcyx > Dromococcyx pavoninus. Next base: position 135,549 of record JAUMJL010001108.1, on the reverse strand, counting down.
TGAAAACTGTATTATTTCATGGTCACTGTGCCCCAGTTGGCCTCCGACCACTACATCTCCCACCAGTCCCTCTCTGTTTGTAAACAGCAGATCTAGTGGGGCCCCATTTCCAGTAGGTTCATTTACCTGCTGGAGCAGGAAATTATCCTCCACACACTCTAAGAATCTCCTAGACTGCCTCTTCTCTGCTCTGTTGAGCCCCCAGCAGATATCTGGCAGATTGAAGTCGCCCACAAGAACAAGGGCTGGCAATTTAGAGACATCTGCCAGCTGCTTGTAGAATAAGTCGTCCCCTTCATCATCCTGGTTGGGTGGTCTATAACAGACTCCTACCAGGATGTCAGTCTTGTTATCCTTCCCCCTGATTTGGGTCCACAAGCACTCAACCCTATCGTTGGTGACCTCAAGTTCTACAGAGTCAAGAGACTCTCTAACATACAGAGCCACCCCTCCACCTCTCCTACCCTGCCTGTCCTTTCTGAAGAGCTTGTAGCCACTTCTGACAGCACTCCAGCCATGCGAGTCGTCCCACCACGTTTCTGTAATGGCAACCACATCATAGCTTTCCTGCTGCAGATGGCTTCCAGCTCCTCCTGTTTATTGCCCAGACTGCGTGCAGTAGTGTACATGCACTTCAGCTGGGCTGCTGCTTTTACTTTTAATTCAGTCTTATCACCCCTGGGTTGAACTTTGGAGAGCCTGATCTCAATCCCCTCCCCCTTCAGACCTAGTTTAAAGCTCTCCTGATAAGCCCCGCTAACTTATGGGCAACAACCCTTTTGCCCTGCTTAGACAGATGAAGCCCATCTGATTTAAGAAGACCAGGTAGTATGGAACTTGCCCCATGATCAAAAAAACCCAAAATTTTGATGGTGGCACCAATCCTTTAACCACCTCTTGATAAGGGAGGTTTTCCTAATTCTTTCCTCATGCATCTCCCCATTCATTCCAGCCACTACAGGAACTGAAGCGAATCCTACCTGTGCACCTGTCCCATGGACTGATCTACCCAGTGCCCTGAAATCCTTTTTGATTACCCTGGCACTTCTCCTATTGATGTCATCACTGCCAGCCTGGATTACCAACAGTGGACAGTAATCTGAGGTCTGAGTTAGCTCAGGAAGTCTCCTAGCAATGTCCCTCACCCTGGCCCCAGGAAGACAACAAACCTCCCTTTGGGTTGGGGCTGGCCTACATACAGGGCCCTCAGTTCCCCTCAAAAGGGAGTCACCAACTACAGTGACCCTTCTTTTCTTTCTTACAGCTGTTGTATTTATCTGTCTGGAAGACGGGGTGCAAGAAGAGGGCCCTCCAGAGAGATCTCTCTCATAGCTGACCTCTACTAGACTATCTGAGTCTAAGGCCTCATATTTGTTTTTTTAGGGCACCTGAGGATGTGATGGGGGTCCAGAGGGAGTTCTTTTTCCTCTCCGAACAGGGATCTGAATTTTGTGATTTTATAAAATGATTCAGTGACTTTGTATTTAGTTCTATTTCACTGAAATGAAACTACATTTTAATTCCAGTCTTTTGTCTTTTAACAGTGTTTTTTTAATACTCTGAGTTGAGATAAATTTCCTTTGATTCCACTGAACAGATAATAGAGAGAATTAAAAAAATCCAAACCCCGGTAGTTAAAAGAGGTGAATTAAACAAGAAATATGGCTTAAATCAGCTGAATCAAATTACCTCTTGGTTGCAAAATTACCTTTGAATTATGAATCAGAGGATTTGCTTCTCTTTCTCATGAACATTTATTTGTGTTTTTCAGCTGTAATAAGTTGCTTTGCACTTGCTAGTAGTGCAGTTTCATCTGAGTTTTGCAGATGAGGTCCTCTCCTTGTGAAGCAGGTACATACTGTCTTCAATTTACTGATCTTTAAGCCAAGACTCAAAGTAGATGAAGGTCATACAAAGGGTGAGCCAGGGCAAACCCACTAGGTAAACGTAGGATTCTGTGCCTTGTCTAACCTATATCAGCTTGAAGGGCAAGTGAACTCGTTTCCACACAGTCCTAAGCATGGCTTGTAGGTCAAGTTGGTAGGTTTGTGTAATTTTTAAAAATATTTATCAGTATATTTGGTATGAGTATGAGCACATTTCTGGATTTTAACTCAATCCTTGATTACAGCTAGGTTTCAGGATTCAAAAGCAACATCCAAAGAGACATGATGTATTTTTATTTGCCTGAAAAAGAGCAGCTAGCATGACATCAGCCCCTTCAATTAGGCAGGCACTGATCTCTGCAGTGAAGGGGGAGGGAATATACTGCCCCCAAATGCTTTGCTCTAGAGGCTCTGTGGATGTGAATAACATCAAAAGAGAAAGATCTTCAGTAGGAAACAAATAGTGGGGGTGCAGAAGGGAGATCTCTTATTTTGGCTTCATGAGGGAGAAAAAAAAAGCTGCAGGACTCATGAGAAACCAAAACATGAAATACTCACGGGGAATAAATGGTGGGTAGATTTAACAAGCATTTTAGCAGGGTCAGAGAAGAATAAAAGGACATATTGAGTTCACTTGCTGAGGCAGAGTTCACATAGTGCTCATTTGGCTGGCAAAAAGGAAAATGGCAGTAATCCTGGGAGTTAAAGAACAACCCTTGGGCTGCAGACACATGATTACGTGCCAATGAAGAGTACAGTGAATTAGGGACAACAGAACAGAAGCAGCTCTACTTTGATGTCATGTTTTAATTTGTTCTTCATTCTGAATGTTCTAGTTGCTTTTGGAAACTTCTAAAATTTGCTATAAAAATGTGGTAGTTCCCTCCTTACGTCCAAGTCACACTTTTGTGGGAGCTGCCGTACCTCTGTTTCTTGAAAAGGTCTTGAAGGACGGTAACAACATACGGAGGGAGATTGAGGTTTCATTCATGCATGAGTAATTATTTCCAGGGCTACTAAAATAACTTCAAAGCAAGAAACTGTTTCAATTCAATGAGTTTCCCAACATTTGCTCATTCTTGCCACTGTTCATTCACTAAGCAACTTCCATCATGGATTTATTTAGGCCAGGAAATATTCCGGCATCACAGGGCTTGTGTAAAAATAGTGGCCTGTCTTAATGCCTGCTGTGTATTTTCCTTAAAGTCTTCTTCACATAACATCACTCCTGGCTGCAAATATTGGAGGAGCCATAAACCCTTTCTCTTCACTGAACACCAGATTATCGTGACTTTTATTCAAGCGCTCAAAGAGCATTGCCAGAAATCAACTTAACTTTCCACTAGCTTCTCACTGTAAATTGTTTTAGCACAACCTCACTTGGCTCACACACCCTGGTTCTCTTAACCTGGAGACTGTCTTGCTGAGCTACCATCAAGGAACCTGGATTGAAGATAAATCAGGTATGGGGACCTGGAGATACATCATGACTGGGTGTGGCAGCCCTGCCCTTTTGTGCCTGCAATTGATCTTGGGAGGGATGCTCAACTATGAGCAGTGTTTGTAGACCACAAATGGTTGCTGGGGTATATGAGGTCAGCCTGACTTCTCTGTGAAAGGCTTTGCTGTGACTCTTTGTGAACATAGTCAAGGCAAGTAAATTACTCTGCTGTGCTATGGTTTAGACTTGTTAAATCTGTCTTGACCAACTCTAGACAGTGTTAATTCAACCCCTTCTCTGGGGTGTTACGCTTCTGCCAGGTTTGTGGCCAGGCCCTGGAGGAGGCGATAGGATGGGGAGCAGGGGTGGGTTTCAGAATTTCACAGCATCTTGACAAGAAGAGTTTACAGGGATCTTACTTAATAAGCACCCTGAAACCTGGCCTGTCTGGGTAAAACCTTATTTTCTAGCAAGAATAATTCCTCCCTGAATATGATTGGTTATCTTCCTATCTCCTGCTATGAACTGACCCTGCTTCCAGCTCTGTGGCAAACATCTGAACAAGGGCAGATGTTTGAATCTTGCAAAACTTCAGCTCCTGTGTGTCATTAAACAAGTGAAAATACCCCAAATATTAATTACTTGAAGCCTCTGGATTGGACCCATTGAGCTCTTAAAGAGATAAGGAGGGTCCAATATGCAGACTGGACTCATTGCACAGGGAAGTCTATTGCCTACCTGGGGCCTCAGTGATGTGGCAAGACAACTACCCAAACTTGTCCAGTCCACAGATTAGTAGTAGGTAATAGTGAAAAACCAACTAGAAACCTCAAAGCAATCAAAAAGGACTTTAGAACCCTAGGTCAAATGGTAAAGGGATCAGGAGTGCAGGTCGTATTCCCCTCTGTCATAGGGAATGGTGAGGGAAGGAGTGGGAGGGGCCAGGAATTGAATGAGTGGCTCTGAACATGGTGTGAAGAACAAAACTTCAGGTTCTTTGACAATGGGTTGGCCAATATGCCAGGCCTGTTGGCAAACAACAGGGCACATCTGTTCCATATAGGCATAAGGATACTCTCTAAAAATTTGGTTGGACTAATCAAGAAGGCTTTAAACTAGTTTGGAAGGGGGAGGGGGACATCACTAGGCTCAATAGATTAAATCATGGGAATGAGTGCTTGTGGGTTAAAATCATTGGAACCCACAGTAAGTCAGACACAGTGGTGGGAGTCTGTTATCAACTGCCCAGCCAGGATGAGGAAACCGATGAGCTCTTCTACAAGCAACTGGGAGAAGTCGTGCGATCGCTGGCCCTCATTCTTGTGGGAGACTTCAACCTTCCAGATACCTGCTGGAAGTATAACACAGCAGAAAGGAAACAGTCCAGGAGGTTCATCGAGTGTATGGAAGATAACTTCCCAACACAACTGGTGAGTGAACCAACTAGGGAAGGCACCCTGGTGGTTCTGCTGTTTGTGAACAGAGAGGGCCTTGTGGGAGAGGTGGCTGTTGGAGGATGCCTGGGGCACAGTGATCACGAGATGATAGAATTCCCAGTTCTCGAAGGAATAAGGAGGGAAGTCAGCAGATCTGCCACCTTGGACTGCCAGAGGGCAGACTTTGAACTGTTCAGAAGGCTGCTTGATAAAGTCCATTGGGAGATGGTTCTAAGTGACAAAGGAGCCCAAGAGGGCTGGATGCTCCTCAAGAAGGAAATTCTGGCGGCACAAGAGCAGAGCATCCCCGTGTGCCGTAAAATGAGTTGGCGGGAAAGAAGACCAGCTTGGCTTAGCAGAGAGGTCTGTGTTGGTCTCAGGAAAAAGAGGAAAATACATGAGCTTTGGAAGAGGGGGAAGGCATCTCAGGAGGGACGGCAAGGAGCAGGTGAGATCATGTAGGTAAAAAATTAGAAGGGTTAAAGCCCAACTGGAACTTCAACTGTCCAGTTCAGTGAAAGACAACAAAAAATGTTTCTTCAAGTATATTAACAACAACAGGAGGACCAAGGAGAATCTCCCTCCTTTACCAGATGCAAGGGGAATGGTAGTAACAAAGGATGAGGACAGGACAGAGGTACTTAACACCTTCTTTGCTTTGGTCTTTAATAGTAAGGTAAGATGTTCTCTGGGATCCAAGCCTCCTGAGCCAGAAGACTGTGAAGGCGAACCCTCAATGTTCCAAGAAGACTTGGTTAGAGACCTGCTCAGCCAATTAGACATCCACAAGTCTATGGGGCTGTATGGGATACACCCAAGGATATTAAGGAAGCTGGCAGAGGTCCTTGCCAAACCCCTTTCCCACATCTGCCAGCAGTCCTGGCTGACTGGGGAAGTGCCACTTGACTGGAGGCTGCAAAGGGAACTCGCATTTACAAGAAAGGTTGGAAGGAGGATCCGGGGAATTATAGACCTGTCAGCCTGACCTCGGTACTGGGTAAGGTCATGGAGCAGATCATACTGAATGCTATCACACAACATATGCAGGGCAGTCAGGTGATCAGACCCAGTCAACATGGGTTTATTAAACACAGGTCCTGCCAGACCAACCTGATCTCCTTCTATGACAAGGTTACCCAGTTAATGGATGAGGGAAAGGCTATGGATGTGGTGTACCTGGACTTTTGTAAAGCCTTTGACACCATTTCTCACAGTATTCTGCTTGAGAAACCGGCTGGCATTGGCCTGGACAGGCACAGCCTCTGCTGGGTGAAAAACTGGCTGAATGGTCAGGCCCAAAGAGTGGTGGTAAATGGAGTTAAATCCAGTTGGAGGCCAGTCACGAGTGGTTTTCCCCAGGGTTCCATGCTGGGTCCAGTCCTGTTCAATATCTTTATTAATGATCCAGATGAAGGGATCGAGTGCACCCTTAGCAAGTTTGCAGATGACACCAAGCTGGGTGGCAGTGTTGATCTGCTTGAAGGAAGGGAGGCTCTGCAAAGAGATCTGGACAGGCTGGATCAATGGGCTGAGACCAACGGGATGAGGTTTAACAAGACCAGGTGCTGGGTCCTGCACTTGGGGCACAACAACCCCCTGCAGCGTTACAGGCTTGGGGAAGACTGGCTGGAGAGCTGCCTGGAGGAGAAGGACCTGGGAGTGTTGATTGACAACTGGATGAAAGTGAGCCAGCAGTGTGCCCTGGTGGCCAAGAGAGCCAATGGCTTCTTGGCCTGTATCAAAACCAGCATGACCAGCAGAACAAAGGAGGTGATTGTACCCTTGTATTCAGCACTGGTGAGGCCTCACCTGGAGTACTGTGTTCAGTTCAGGACCCCTCAGTACAAGAAGAACATTGAGGTGTTGGAGCGCGTCCAGAGAAGGGCGACAAGGCTGATGAAAAGGGCTGGAGAACAAGTCCTGTGAGGAACGGCAGAGGGAAATGGGATTGTTTAGCCTGGAGAAGAGGAAGCTGAGGGGAGACCTCATCACTGCCTACAGCTGCCTGAAAGGAGGCTGTGGCAGAGCGAGTGTTGATCTCTTCTCACAAGTGACAGGTGATAGGACAAGAGGAAATGGCCATAAGTTGTGCCAGGGGAGGTTCAGACTGGATATTGGGAAGAATTTCTTTACCGAAAGGGTGGTCAGGCACTGGCACAGCTGCCCAGGGAGGTGGTCGAGTCACCATCCCTGGAGGTGTTTAAAAACTGGGTAGATGAATTTTTGAGGGACATGGTTTAGCAGAAGATGGGTGCGGTTGGACTCAATGATCTCCAAGGTCTTTTCCAAGCGGAAGATTCTATGATTCTTCTTGTAATGAAAGCCTGAGATGTTGGGCAAACGGTCCAGAGTCTTGCAGGCAAGACCAGAAGAGGGCTGAAGAATAACAGGGTAATGGATATGTAAAGGCACATTTGGATCCATGTTAGAGCAGAGGCTAAAGAACTCCAAATACTTAAACCAGTGATTATAATCAGATTTCAGGTATCTCAAATATCTGTGGATTATCAAGGCTGTGTTTTACTGTCATGCCTAAGAAATGAAAATACTGAAAAGGATGCTGTAGACAAAATAATTGTCTTCCAGAGAAGACATGGCTTGACAGTCCTTAATTTCAGTTTCTGACACATATGTGTGATATTGAATTATTGCATGTGGTGAATGTGAGCTGCATTCAGACCAATTCTGATGAACCTTCCAAATGCAGGTTCCTACATATAAGTGTATAATGCATAATTTTCAACCAGGTCCTAGGACTTTGTAGCTAAACACATCTCACCTTCACTGGCCCTCTACAACATGTTCTGTTTTGCTGAGTGAGATGGCTTGGCCCTTTTTTTATAATAAGCAACTGCAGCAAACACATTGCCTTTCATCGTTCATGACTCAGGTTATAGTCTCTTCGTAGTATTGTGGGGCATTATGGCAAAGTAAATTAAAGCTTTTGTTGCTAACAATGAAGTCAACTAAAGTTATGACTGGCTTTAGTAAAAGCATCACAATGTCAGTGTTTGGGGACATAATCAGAGCCTCCATATCATACTGAAGTTTTTTAGCATCTGATAACCTTGATTTACACACAGGACAACAGATTGACTAAGATGTTCTGAGGTGCCACATTGTCAAGTCCTGCCAGCTTTCTGGACGTTGCACTAGAAATATCTCTTCTTGTTTGCACATCTTTCAACATGAAAGAGCAAGCTGTGTAGATACAAACCAGCCAAGTTCAAGCTGTGATCTCTTCTGCCAGCCTAGTGCCCAGCAGTTCTATTAATTATGTCTCTTCTGGTGAGGGGAAAAAGGCCAAACAAATGAACTTAAACAACACATGGGGAGGGAGAAATTGTACAACCAGTTCTCTAGTTCGGAGCTATCCTGCTCCCTGATATTAGTTTTTTTACTTCCAGATGAAACATCTGGTTACTGAACAGACACAAGATATTTTAAAAATGGTTTTACCAGCTTTTCCCCACAAGAAAGAGTTCCACAGCAAACACGATTCCGTATATTAAATGGCTTATGTGGTAAATGGCAAGACTGAGGTGAAAAAAGGTATCATCTGTGGTACTCTTCCATGAGTGGCAAGGTGCCTGGGACCTCTGGTGAACTAGGTCTGGCAGATTTTGTTCTACACATCACCTTGAAAAGACTGCCTTATTCCTTTCCCTTTCCCAGCAGTGATCTTGCCTTCTAATTGTCCTCAGCTGCCTAAGGCATGACAACACATAGCACCCAAGTGCAATGCTGAGGAAGTCAATGGAGTTTTATTACCACCATATTTCTTATTAGCAATCCTGTTAGCAACAGGTGAGACTTTAACGGTGGTTTTGCTGAATGATTTTTTTCCAAAGTGATGAAGGGATCTCGAAAAGATTTCAAGCTGCACTTAAATTATTGGGAACTACCACTTTTTGGTCTAGGAGTATCATCAGAAGTCTGGTAGGTTTTGATAAGTTGCAGGTGTTCTATGAGATTTCAATGCTATCAGCCCATGCAAAGTCCAGGAGAAACTCACCAGCCAAAACCCTTGGTAGATGAAATGTCATATAAGATTCAAATGTTTCAGGTTAGATTATTTGTTAGGCTTATGGCAAAGAGTTGCAAAGCTCAAAATGAGTTACAACATCATGTTGCACATGGCTTTATCCATCCATGGAATTAAAAACATTTTAAAAAACCTAACTGTCTGCCATCCCAATTACAAGACGTGTAAGCAGAGGCATGAGGAAATTTGCCAAAGGTAACAAAACCAGTCACTGGGAAGAGGTGGAAACAGAGCCTGCAACCCAGGAGCTGGGTGTTGCTCAATATCCTGGGCCACACCACCTCGCAGCAATTCAGAGGTGAAATCATTGGTCCCCTGAAGCTGTGAAAGTTTGAAAGTTGACTTCACTGAAGTCAAAATACAATCCCATAGGATTAATCTGCTTTTCTTTGAAGCATCCAGATTTCTTGAGACAGTCAATCTGTCTGAATTCTTCAAATACCGCAGAGTCTTTGGTCCTTCCTCTGTCCTGGGGCATATTTTTTCAGAAGAAAGCCCAGGCTGGGCAGAGTTGTACAGTCCACAGCTGTGATGTGGCCTTCAGGCTGTACCTGCCTTGCAGTATAGACAGGAGCTGATTAGCTCTGTTTCTTACATTGCACAAAACAACTTTATCAAATAAACTTATGTAAATGTGTATATTTTAAATACATGAATTAATTGATTTGTCCTCTTGTAATTTTTTTTTAAATAAAAAACATAATGAAGTGAGAGACTTATTAAGGAAGGTTTCCATTAGTATGTTCTGTTGATCAATGAGTATTACAGCAGATATGAATGCCAAGGAAACAAATACACAACCATAGCTGGGTATGTAAATAAGCTTCTATTAACTGGAGCTCTAAAGATCAGAGCAGTCTGTATTTCTTGGACCATATTCCTCTCACTTTATTGCTTGAGGATTATAACTGAAAGTATCAAAAGCATTGAAGATCTGGAAAAAACTATGTATTCATTTGTTTATTCAGTGCAGGAATATGTTTGCATTAGGCACCCATCCAAAAGCAACTTCTTCTATTAAAAGGAAATGGGTCACAGCAGGACACTTAGAAATGGATTTCTTCAGTAGCAGGCTGCAAACACCCATTATTTCCAGTTATTTTGTAAGTGAACAAGATTTTTAGTGTCTCATGTATTACTTTTAATAAAACACAAATATAAGAAGTCTTGAATATGTGGAAAAATCAGAAATGAACAGATTCATTTTTCTCAAATTTTAGTATGAAGTTCTTCAAGTATTTAACTGTTAAGTACTATTAGGCAGTAATAGTGCCAAGTGATTTCAGAAACTAAACAAGTTCTTTCCTGTATTTAAAGATCAATAAGAAAGCAAGTTATTCAAATAAGACAGAAGTAATGCTTTGTGCTTCCATGTCTCAAAGGGAGGAACGATCTTTCTGAGACTGTACAGAGCTGAAAGCCACCATCCTCATTCATCCTGAACTGTGACTTTCTCTAAATCAGTGCTTTTTGAGCTCAATGGAACTGTTTGTGGAATCACATGTCCAGAACTTTGTAGGGCAGTGGAAGAAGGAGTCAGTGGAGGTCCACCCCTGAAAGGCATTTGAGATTTAACTTTTGCAACTAGTTCAATTGAACACAGCCCCATCCTGTGCAAAGGCAACAGGTACTGATGGGCTGGGCCCAAAGAGTTGTGGTAAATGGAGTTAATTCCAGTTGGGGGCCAGTCATGAGTGGTGCTCCTCAGGGTTCAGTGCTGCGTCCTGTCCTGTTCAATATCTTTATCAATGATCTGGACAAAGGGATCGAGTGCACCCTTAGCAAGTTTGCAGATGACACCAAGCTGGGTGGAAGTGTCGATCTGCTTGAAGAAAGGGAGGCTCTGCAGAGGGATCTGGACAGGCTGGATCGATGGGCTGAGACCAATGGGATGAGGTTCAACAAGATCAAATACTGAGTTCTGCACTTGGGGCACAACAACCCCATGCAGCGTTACAGGCTTGGGGAAGACTGGCTGGAGAGCTGCCTGGAGGAGAAGGACCTGGGAGTGTTGGTTGACAATGGGCTGAATGTGAGCCCAGGTGGCCAAAAGGTGCAATAGCATCTTGGTCTGTATCAGAAACAGCGTGACCAGCAGGACCAGGGAAGTGATTGTGCCCCTGTACTCGGCACTGGTGAGGCCACACCTTGAGTACTGTGTTCAGTTCTGGGCCCCTCAGTACAAGAAGGACATTGAGGTGCTGGAGTGTGTCCAGAGAAGAGCAACAAGGCTGATGAAAAGGGCTGGAGAACAAGTTGTATGTGCAGAAGCTGAGGGAACTGGAGTTATTTAGTCTAGGGAAGAGGAAGCTGAGGGAAGACCTTCCCAATGTCTACAACTACCTAAAAGGAGGTTGTGGCGAGGTGGGTACTGGTCTCTTCTCGTAAGTGACAGATAATAGGACAAGAGGAAATTGCCGTAAATTGTGCCAGGGGAGGTTCAGATTATATATCAGGAAAAATTTCTTCACTGAAAGTGTGTTCAGGCATTGGAACAGCTGCCCAGGGAAGTGGCTGAGTTATCATCCCTGGAGGTGTTTGAAAGGCGGGTACATGAGTTTGTTAGGGACATGGTTTAGTAAGGTGACAGGCACAGTTGGACTTGATGATCTCAGAGGTCTTTTCCAACCAGGTGATTCTACGATTCTATAACTGAAATTAGGTTTAAGTTGCTGGATTTGCAAACTTGCCAGGGTTGCTTTTTATTTATTCCAGGTTAAAGCCTGGATGGTTTGCATGAGCTGGCTGGAGGGCATGTGTAAAGTCATGATAAATTGACTGTGGGCCAGAGTCTGAAGGACTGGGATTAGGTGCAGAAACAAAGCAGAATCAGGATTTTGCTGTCTATCTTTCAAACAGTTTTCCCTTTTTAAAGGTAATGTTGACAAATTTATATAATGTATAATAGAGGATTTTGATTCTGCAGAATTAAAAATGGAAGGTAATTGGCAATCTTTCAAGACGGTGCATAAATCAAGCCGTTGTTTTCTAAGTAAGACTCTGTTCTGTGATATTATCCATGCTGGTCAAAAATTCTTCAGAGAGAATCTAATTCTTTATTATATTCTCTGCATAAAGAGATTGATAAAAGCAGAAACAATAAGAAAAGGGCATTAGGAAAACTTTAAATTAAAATTCTTTTAACCATAGGTAGGAGGCTTTTTCAGCTCTTATTTCCGTATTCAACGCAGGCTTGCTTAAATAGAGTAAAATCTTCAGTTCCCCAAGTATTATACAGACTGATCTCTTATTTGCTCTTTGGAAAAGAAGTGGAATTCTTATATGAATAACAGATAAGTGAGACCATATGTGGTATAATAGATTGTATTCCTATTATGTTGCTCTTGGCATCTCTCATATCCTCTGAGTAAGTATAAAACTGTGTCTCCCTCTTCCCACTCCTCAAAAGACCATAAACTCAGTTCTGTGTTTGCCATTGTGCTGACTTCTTATGTACCAAAGAATCCAGTTACAAGCCTGTCCTCAAGAGTGTGTGTGTGCCTCTTAAAAAGTGATTAATTTTAACATTGGCTCACTAGGGTGTTGAGAGAAAGAGATGTTATGATGTCTAGCCCTTTTGCTTGTTGGAAAGGCTAGGCATAAAGGACATTTGGGAAAGAGAAATATGAGTGCGTGAATCTACACCTGTTTAGATTTTTAACGACCTGCAGGAGTTAAAAGGAGTCAAAAGTTTAAGGGAGTGTTAAGCTAGTGGGAAGGTTTTGGAGATCTTAATCTAAAATGATGCTGAACGTTCCAATTTAATTGGTGAAAAATCAGCACATTTAAGAACAAACTAAGACAAACTCACATGGAATCAGAGGCATGAAACTGATGCACTGCATTGTGGGCAAAACTATAAAGAAACTTACATGTAACCACAAGTGTGAGTGGACTTTGGGAGCTGCAACTGGGAAGTAATGTGTTCGTTTCAGTCTTCCTCCACGAAACAAGCAACAGTATCTTCTAGTGGAACTGGCAAGAACTGAAACAACCAAGCCCCAGGATGCAGGGTGCTATCTTAAGGCTTGTGTCTAATCCACAGCCACTGAAAAGTTTATGATCTTCAGAAGACCTTACTGAAAAATTATGTTTTTTCTCCACACACATAATTTTGACTTAGAAGGGGGAGGTGGGGCAGGATGGAAAGGAAGAGGGAAAATCTGGTTTCCATTGGAAATATTTTTAAATGGAAATTTCCAACCACTTCTATAGTTAATAAGGAAATAGAACGTTTCATTGCAAAGATTTCATTGGGAAACAATTTCCGTTTTTCATCAAAAATCTTTCCAACCCAATTTTTCCAAGCAGCTCTACTTGCCTCACATAGAGGCTGCTTGGAAGCTGATGGCACAGATAGGGAAAGAGCACAATTCTGCCAGCCTCAAGGGTGTAGTGTCCTGTAAAGGGGGAACACGAGGTGGTAGAGGATTAACTGGTATTCGGAGCAGTTCTGATTACGCTCATCAGAGGGCAGTGGTGCACCCTCAGTGACCTGTTCCGTGATATATCAAAGGGCTGCACGATTTATTATACATGGCAGAAGAATCATTTCATGCACCAGTGAAATACAGTCTGCTGTGGGTTGGAAAACAGCAATGACTGGACCTCAAAAAAGGCTTAGATTTGGTTTAGGATATTATAGAAATGTCAACATTTTCTAACAGTTACCAGCCTATTGGTATCCGAGACACCATATTTTCCATTTATACTCAGAGAAGGAAGTAACTGTGGTCTTTTCATATGCCACAACGTGGTAATTTTTCTGGCAAATGTTGACTTTTTAATGATGACCACTATATTTTCCACTGTTTGTTCTAGAGCTCTGTTTACAGCTTAAGGCAGTTGTGATGCTCTACGTTAATCATTCATCCATATGGAAATACATGTAACATATACTTCTTCAAGCACTTAGGAAAATACTCAAATAGAAAATACACTGAGGGACAAGGGAAAAATCACCCTTCCTAGTCCTCCTGCAGTCCTTGACTACATCGTCCATGTTTATAGTTCACTGATACATATTTCTTCCTAAATTATCCTTGCGCCTCTGACAAAATCAGACCAGGTCAAGATAAAACCAGCTGATAACTATTCCCTTCCTTTCAGGTCCACTCTTTCCTCCTCTTGGGGGAAAGTGCCTGTCTGTGTTGTCCAGTGTTTCCGAGGTCTGCTGCATCTGCAACTGAAATCCTGACTCCAGCCAGCAGAGCTGAGATTCAAACATTGCAGGAGAGCAGTGCTGCAGGCCACTGCTGCTGGGTGAGTTGCTGCACCAGTGCTGCAGAAGTCCACTCACAGGGCACAGATCTGCCTATTTAATCTCTCACATTGGGTTTATGTCAAGACCTTATGTACAGCAACAAGTCAAGGCCATTTATTTGACCTTGGGCATCTGGGTTTTGACGTGATTTGTAAGCACTTTTAGAAGCACAATAAAGAGGATCAGGAAGGGTTTAGCTATAGTTATTTTCATTTTTGCCTGCTGCAAATGCTGTGATCCTTCAGCTTAGCTGTGGCAAAGGACCCTGCTGCCAACACACAGGTGTCTCTGTTGCTCAGCTGAATACAGCCTTTCTCTTCTTGTAAATGAATTAAGGCCAGATTTCACCAGTCCTCTGGCAAGGAAGGAAGAAGAATTTTCTTGTTTTAGGCAAGAAATATTCATGGGGAAATTCAGACTTTCCCTGTCTGGAGGGAGAGCCTTTCTTTTTGCCTGAGAACAAACACCAGCAGTGACTGCTCCTTAACACAGACACAGTGAGGACTTTTAACCAGTGGAGAAGTATTCCCAACAAAACCACCGGTACTCCACGTATGAGATGAGCTGGTGTGGCAGGAGTTACCTTGGCTAAATGGGGAGCCCCTCACTAAGTTTAGTGAACAAAACAAACACTATGAAGAGGTGGAAAAGTGAGCGGGACATTGAGGAGGAATACAGAAGCATCTCCTGGCCTCGCAGAGATGGAAACAGGCAGGCCCAGCCTTGTCTGGAGTTAGACCTGAAGAGGTTTATGAAGGTCAACATGGGCATTTCTACAGTTACATTCAGTTATTGCTGAATGGTAGTACTGTAATGAAGGACACCAGAAAGACTAAAGGACTCAGTACTTCCTTTGTCTCAGCCTTTTCTGGCACAGTCTGCTCTCAGGTCTCCCAGGTGTCTGTGTCATGGCTCAGCACCTAAAGAGCTCCAGTACTAATCGTCCTGAAGTCCTCATGAGATGCAGCCCTGGAGAGGAGCCAAACTTGAGCTGCTCATGGGTTCAATAGATCTTAAGACCCAGCAGTGGCCAGATCTGACCAAGAAGTGACAGAACACAAAATTTTATTGGGAGTTAGCCTTATCCAATGAAAGGGAAGCTCCTTCAAACTCTCCCAAGAAGCAGGGAGGGTTTGTTCGATGCTTTGGAGAGTAAAAGATTTGTCTTTGGGTGACAGTTAGGTGATCACAGCCCAGCAGCTCTCTCTCACTAGTCAGGTTTACAAGGACTACTCTCCCTTCTAGGCAAATACAGAAGACCCAGATTCCACCTGGCTTGGTATTTTGCAGTCACAGGGAAATCAGCAGGGAGTTTGTATGGCTCACATGAGAGGCAGGCAGGAGTCTGCCCTGGGGCTTTTGCAAATGCAGGGTTGGTCTTCTGAAATTACAGAAGTTGCATCTACTTTACGACATTTGAAGGATCTGACCTGTTATATTTATTTTGCAGATGGCTTCTTTGACCTGCTACTGTTTCTATTTTCTTTAATGAGGTTCTCAAGAAATATTTATCTATTAAATCAGGCCATTAAAAAATACTTTTCCTTTCTGAAGCCCATAGTGTTTTTTCTGTCTAGGAAAACTGGGACATACATCATCATTTCCCACGTGCATGATCACAGAACAGTATCAGCAGAGACCAGAGTCATTTATAAGAAGCAAACATTGCTACCCCATCTTTAAGGTGCTAAATAAACAATGGGTTTCCAAAACCAGAGAACAAATCAATGTCTCATCAAGCAAAGTATATTAAATGGGGAAAAAAAGCTGACTAAGTTTTCAGGTTTTTTTTTTTCCATTTTTCAGATTTTTATAAATTTTTCTCAGATTACCCATTATTTGTCTGCCTGTGATTTTATTTGGAGCCCAAATGTAGGTCATATAAGAGTGCTCGCCTGCCTGACCTCAGAAGTAAGGTGTCAGCTTTTCCAATAGATGAAAGATCTTGGGAAGCTTGAAGGCCTTGCAGCATGCTCTGCAAGCTGACCACATCCAGAAATAGCACTGGCTGCTGGGGGGACTACCAGGGAAAAGCCGATGCCCATGTGTAAATGTTTGTAGCACCAAGGACGGGGAGGCTGCAGACAAACTTCCCTTTGAGTGTGGTCCTTGGACTCCACAAATGTGTTTGAGAGAGATAGTTACAGAGGATGAAAGTGTAACAGGGAATGTTTTAACAGCCTAACCAGTTATGTTCCATTTCTCCAGGCTGCTCCTAGGCACTTGCCACTTGCTCTTGTAGACTTTATTGCCTGCAACACTAATGCACCAAGGACTTATCTTACCAAGCACTGCTTTTGCGTTGCAGTGTCAGGTTTTTCAGAGAATTTTTCTCCCCTTGCCAACACGGGGACTGGTGAAGTACGGGGACCGCTGGGGCCGCCAGCTCTGCGGGGGCAGCACCATTAGGGACACCCCGGGAAGAGGGGATTGCTTCTGCGGCGGCAGCCTCGGTTTGCGTGCAGTGGCTGGCGGGAGCTGCCTTCGGATCATCACCCCCGCTCTGCGGGTGTGGTGTTGTCGGAGTTCAGCCGAATCACGGAGGGACTTTTCGTTAACCCCTCCCACCCCCCGGGGTTCTGCAGTGCCCCCCTGCTGTCCTTGAGTTATAACTGCACCTTAGGAACAAAGATGGGACTTAACTCCTTTGCGGGTTTGGGTTACAGCGCTGCTCTCTGTCCGGGTCTGTGTTTGGTTATATATCTCTTGTATGAAGCTAGGGCCAGGGTCTCTTGAGAATGCACCCAGAAGCACCCCCAGGGAGAGAAGGAGGAGAATAAAACGCCCGACGTTGTGGTGACTCAGGACACAGCTGAACCGAGAGAACAGTCCAAGTCCATGGAAGTTGCCCCTATCCAAAAAAGGAAATATAAGACCAAATCAGTTCGTCCAGTGGATGACGAGGGGGAAGTGGCACCTTCACAGGTAGCAGACCCAGAATCAGAAATTATTACTGAATCACTGGCATTTCACAATCTCTGTAGCCTGCGGAAAGACATTACTCGACAGCCAGATGAGCCCATCCTGACTTGGTTAATCTGATTTTGGGACCTTATCGATGAAAACTTACAACTTGATGGTACTGAAGCCAGGTTTTGGGGGTCTCTGGCACAGAATCTGGGTATCGAACAGGTGTTTGTGAGGGAATCAAAACCCCTTTCACTTTGGGCACGACTTCTAACAGGTGTAAGAGAGAAATTTGTTTACAGAGACATCCTGCAGGAACATCATCATAAGACAACTTGGAAGACTATGGAAGAAGGGATCCTACGTCTGAGGGAAATGGCACTGTTAGAAGTACTTTTTGGAAGGGAATGGGCAGTCCAACAGTGACCCAGACAAGGTCAGGTGCACATCACAGATGTGGTGGAGCCTCATGCCAGGGGCCAGCTGTTTACTCCAGTTTCGTGGCTTCCATGTATTCACGAGGAAACCAAGAGACAGAGGGCTCTGTAATGAGTAAACTCAGGATATATGAGGGAATGGTCCATATCCCAATACAGGTTCGTATCTCTACACTAGAGACATTGGTTGAGAGTCTCAGGGATGAGCAGAGGAAACTCAGAGAGGAGATTAAAGAAAGTCTTCAAGTGGCACCGAGTGCGGATCAGAGCCTCTGAGGTCAGAGCCAGATGCCCCCCTGCTGGAGAAAGGGAACAAGCCTCAAAAACGGAACTGTGGTATTTCCTGGTTGACCATGGAGAAGACATGAGACGGTGGGATCGGAAAACTCCCTGCGCACTAGCAGCCTGAGTACAAGAACTGAAGGAGAGCAGAAGAAGATCAGTGACGGTAAGTGCTGTGCCAGTTTCCTATGGGTAAGGGTCTGACCCACCACAGGGCACCTCCCAAGTGTATCCATTGGGAAGAAGCTCTGATCACTATAACCAAGACCAGCATTAGAAGGGTCCTGCCTCTAGGCAGGCAGAGGCACAGGACAACTGTGTCTATTGGACTGTGTGGATCTGATGGTCTGGCACATCAGATCCACAAGAATACAAGGCTTTGGTTCATACTGGTGCTCAATGCACATTAATGCCATCAGGACATGTGGGCCCAGAAACTATTTCTATTTCTGGGGTGACGAGGGGGTCTCAAGAGTTGACTGCGCTGGAAGCTGAAGTGAGCTTGACTGGGAGAGACTGGCAGAAACACCCCATTTTGACTGGTTCAGCCACCCCACGTATCCTGGGCATTGACTACCTCAGCAACGGGTATTTCAAGGATCCAAGGGGACATAGATGGGCTGTAGAGACAGAAGAGACTGAACAGCTGAATTCATTGCCAGGTCTCTCAGAGAGTCCTTCTGATGTTGGACTGCTGAAGGTTGAGGAACAGCAGGTGTCAATTGTCACCACAATAGTGGATCATGGGCAATACCGAACAAACCATGATGTTGTGATTCCCATCCATAAGACGATCCATGAACTGGAGAGCCAAGGGGTGGTCAGTAAGACCCACTCACCCTTCAACAGCCCCATTTAGCCTGTGTGTAAGTCTGATGGAGAATGGAGATTGTGGACTATTGTGGCTTGAATGAGGTTATTCCACCATTGAGTGCCGCTGTGCCAGATATGTTGGAACTCCAGTATGAGTTGGAATCCAAGGCAGCGAGGTGGTGTGCCACTATTGACATTACCAATGCATTCTTCTCTATTCCCCTAGCAGCAGAGTGCAGGCCACAGTTCACCTTCACCTGGAGTGGCATGCAGTACACCTGGAACCGACTCCCCCAGGGGTGGAAACACAGTCCCACCACCTGTCCTAGGCTGATTCAAGCACTAGAAAAGGGTGAGGCTCCAGAACATTGTACATTGACAACATCATCCTATGAGGGGTCACAGCAGAAGAGGTCTTTGAGAAAGGAATGAAAATCATCCAGATTGTCCTGGGAGCTGGTTTTGCCATCAAAAAGAGTAAGGTTAAGGGACCTGCCCGAAAGATTCAGTTCCTGGGAGTGAAGTGGCAGGATGGACGTCGTCAGAAGAATCTGACAATAGAAGATAGAAGTCATTGATGATCAGAAGATAGAAGTCATTGACAAGAACACGGCAACGTCGCCACCGACCAGCAAGAAGGAAACACAAGGCTTCCTGGGTGCCATTGGTTTCTGGAGGATGTATATCCCAGAATACAGCCAGAACGTAAGCCCTCCCTACCTGGTAACCTGTAAGAAGAACGATTGCCACTGGGGCCCTGAACAGCAGCAGGCCTTTGAGCAGATCAAGCAGGAGATTGCTCATGCTGTAGCTCTTGGGCCAGTCAGGACAGGACCAGACGTAAAAAACCTGCTCTACTCTGCAGCCAGGAATAATGGTCTTTTTTTGGAACCTTTGGCAGAAGGTGCCTGGTGAGACTTGATGTCGACCACTTGGATTCTGTAGCTGAGGCTACAGAGGGTCTGAAGCCAAATACACCACAGAGAGAGAGATTCTGGCCACTTATGAAGCAGTTCAAGTCGCCTTAGAGGTAATCGGCACAGAAGCACAGCTTCTCCTGGCACACCGACTGCCAGTGCTAAGGTGGATGTTTGGGGGACAGGGTGCTACCACACATCATGCCACTGATGCTACTTGGAGCAAGTGGATTGCTTTGATCACACAGCATGCCTGCTTGGAAAACCAAACTGCCCTGGGATCTTCGAGATCATCATGATCTGGCCTGAAGGTGAGAATTTTGGTCTAGCAGATGAAGAGGAAGAAGAGCAGGTGGCACATGTGGAGGAAGCTCCACCATACAATCAAATGCCAAAAGAGGAGATACCTTTTTACTGATGGTTCCTGTTGCATCGTAGGGACAAAGCAAAAGTAGAAAGCATCCATATGGAGTCCCACACAACAAGTTGCAGAAGCTACTGAAGGAGAAGGTGGGTTGAGTCAATTTGCAGAGCTCAAAGCCCTGGACATTGCTGAATAAGGTAAGTGGCTGAGGCTTTACCTCTACACTGACTCGTGGATGGTAGCAAATTCACTGTGGGGATGGTTATACTGATGGAAGAAGGCCAGATGTGTGGTGGGACACCGCCACCTGAGTGGAGAGGTTGACTGTGAGGGTCCACCATGTGGACGCACACATGCCTAAGAGTCGAGCTAATGAGGAACATCGTAACAATGAGCAGGCAGACCGAGCTAAGACAGACTTAGACTGGCAGCATGAAGCAGAACTGTTCCTGGCTCGATGGGCCCATGATGCCTCAAGCCATCAGGGCAGAGATGCCACCTATAGATGGGCATGGGACCGAGGGGTGGATTTAGACATGGACATTATCGCTCAGGTTATCCACGACTGTGAGATGTGTGCTGCCATTAAGCAGGTGAAGAGAGTGGAGCTCCTATGGTATGGTGGATGCTGGGATAAGTATAGGTACGGAGAGGCCTGGCAGGTTGACTACATCACATTGCTGTGGACCTGCCAAGGTAATCACTATGTGCTCACTGTGGTGGAAGCAACACCGGATGACTGGAGACACACCCGGTGCCTCACGCCACTGCCTGAAACACTATCGTAGGCCTGGAAAAACACTGTGGTGACATGGCACCCCGGAGTGAACTGAGTCAGATAATGGAACTCATTTCAAGAACAGCTTAGTTACCACCTGGGTGAAAGAGCATGGCATTGAGTGGGTGTATCAAATCCCCCACCATGCACCAGCTGCCAGGAAGGCTGAACAGCGTAAAGGACTGTTGAAAACCACTTTGAAGGCGTTGAGTGGAGGGACTTTTAAACACTGGGACCAACATCTAGCAAAGGCCACCTGGTTAATCAACATTAGGGGCTCCATCAATCGAGCCGGCCCTGCACAATCAGAATCCCTTCACACAATAGGTGGAGATAAAGTCCCTATAATATACCTGAGAGGTATGTTAGGGAAAATGGTTTGGAGTAACCCTGCCTCAAGCAAAGGCAAACCCATTCATGGGATTGTCTTTGCTCAAGGATCTGGTTGCACCTGGTGGGTGATGCAGGAGGATGAAGAAACATGATGCATACCACAAGGGGACCTTGTCTTTGGGTGAACTGCCCATACTAATGTATCTGTAGGTACATATTTGTAAGTGCGTATCTAGTTGAAAACGTGTATATAGTGAAAAAGTTTAAGTTCAATGGAGGTGTTGGAATGGAAGAAAAATTCGGGTGGATAATGTTGTAGTTTCAGGTTTTTCAGAGACTTTTTCTCCCCTTGCCAACATGGGGACTGATGAGGGACAGGACTGCTGGGGCTGCGAGTTGTGGGGGTGGAGGCAGCACTATCAGGGACACCCCGGCAAGAGGGCGTTGCTTTGGTGGGAAAAAAGAGAAAGCCTCAGTCCTCGTGCTGAGGAGAGCTGCCTCCTGATTGTTACCCCTGCTCCATGTGTGCTGTGCCGTTTTCTCTTTAGAGGGAGAGAGAGAGGAGGAGTGTGTTCAGTGCCAGCTGGATTTAGCTGCGGACTTTCTGGACTTCCCTTTCCCGGCTCCCTTATTGGGTAGGAAGACGAGGAAAGTCTCTGCGCTGCCCAGGAGAAGGATTTCCACCCCATCCCTTGCGACCACCCTTCCCGCATGTGAGTTTTGTTTTCCCTCAGGATCATCACCTCTCTCTTTAAACGCTGCTTTTTTCCGGAGCTCAGCCAGATCACGGAGTGACTTCGTTCCCTGCCCCGCACCTCACGCCCTCCCTGGTGTTCGGCAGCGCCCCCTGCTGTCCTCGATGGATAACTGCACTGTAGGAACAAAGGCGGAGCTTCTTTGAAGGGATGGGTTGCAGCGTTGCTGTCTGTTCGGGTCTGTCTTTGGTTATATATATATTTGCAGTTGAGAACTGTTATCTTTTCCTATACAATTACACGCCCCCCACCCCCAACTAAAGTCTATTAATTGCAAAAGGGTTGTGGTGATTTTTCTTTTGGGAGATAGCCCCAATAGACATCTTAGTCTTCCTTTAAACACCTTGCTACGGCTATTCTTACCGGCTCCAGCACTAACATGCTCTGAAATGAGATCACTGGATCCAGATGCTTTTTAAACTCAGGGGATCATTGTGACTTTAAGCCCTGCCCTGTGGGACTGCTGAGCATAAATGTGATATTGGGTTGGGCTGCAAGTGGTGGAAGTCTTATTAATCTACTGTTCTAAGAACTGTATTTTACCCTTCCCTTCTGAAATTAGTGCTGGGAAGCAAAAACGATCCTTTCACTAGATGCGCCTGGTAGGACTCCTGCAGGAAGCATGAAGAAACACACACACAGAGGCCTTATCCCATGGTCTTGGGATTAAGTTCTGAACCTTCCCTTTCATAGGCCCAAGAGTCAGTGGATTCATCCTGAGTATTGTGAGCATGTGTCTGGAGAGACAAAAGGATTGAAGGCAACTTTCAGAACAATCAAAGAAATCTAAGCTCAATCTACTCTGAAACCACCATGTTTAAAAGTGAACAAAACAATTCTTGTTGAAAAGAGTCGTTGCAAGAGTGCTAAGTTTTTGTGCACCTTGTGGAAAACCTTACGTGATGGCATGGGTACACTTTATATTCCACTGCAATCCTCTCATTCCCACCAAGTGATTGTGATCTGAATCGTTCATGATGCTTAACAAGCTGAATTGACGATACCCTGCGGTGAATCTTCTGCTGAAAGTACAGAAACAGATGTCCTGGACATTCCTGGCTCTGTTCCTCCAATGCTTGCAGTAGATTTCACAGGTGAGAGCATCTTAGCATCACCCACCATGCAGATGAGATCTCTGTCGGTGATCATTTGTTCTGCTTTGACAAGACCTCCAGGTGTAGACACTAATCTAGTACAAATATACTACTGAAAGGAGGCACATACCACAATCCTGTTTAACTTCAGGTCATTCTTCCATGTGGCAACATGTTCTGAGGGGAGAGGCAGCGTCTCTGTGACTTAGCACTTTCACATTTTCCCCTTGGTGTGTTTGCAAGAGCCAAATCAATAGAGAAATTGCCAAGCTGTGAGGAGATTGTAAAATTTTACAGCCATGACCACAATACATAGGAACAGCAGAAGCACTGGTAAATTATGCAGGTTATGCCAAACAAGCAATGATCAAACTTTTATAGCCCCCATCCCATATTTTGCAGGTGTCACCTCTTTGCCTGGCTTTATCAGATTTGGTTTTTTTTACCTTTTTATTGAAACTAATTTGTTGCTATGGAAACAACTCTATTAAACTGGGTGTGGCTCAGTGACGCCCTCTGAGGCTAAGATCTGTTCATCATTTAATTTTAATGATGCACTGTAACTGTTGCTCTGTCACATCATTGTGTTTTCAACTATTCCTTTCATGCCCTTTCTATTTTTCCCACCTACCTGCTGTCTGTGGGGGTACAGATGTAGTAACCTATTTTGAGCAGGAGCTCACTTCATTTACACTGTCTTTTAAACAGTCTCAAATGTGCTGCTGAATTAATCTTGAAGGAAAAAATTTAGTTGTAAAGAAGCTTCATCATTGCCGTTTTCTACTGTCAAGAGAGGCACAAAAAGGTAAAATGTAGTCATGCAACTGAGCAATAGTAGAGAGAGATTTTCTATTGAGACAGATAGATTTATGTAGATATGTTTATTCACCCTCCCATCCCCCCAGCTCTTTTAATGCTGTGATTTACAGGTTTTCTAGTTGTGGAGAAGAGCAATTTGCCTTATGGTTACTTCTGTTTTCTTTTTGACTTAAATATCTTTTGCTACTTATTCTACAGGATCCTCTAAAAGATAAACTGAGAGTGAACTGAAGGTTAAATTGTAATTTTTAAGATTACTACCACGTGATTTGGACCTGGATTTCTTAATACAACGGCAGCCAAACTGAATGTGGATTTTGGAAAGACAGATATATGCCTTTTGGGGATTGTGCTGGATTCGATTCTCTGTTTGCCAAAGATAAGTCTGAAATAATGGCAAAAGTTGAGTCTCACTCTTTAAACCTCTGAGGGTATGTGCTATATATAGAAACTGGGAGCTGGCAGATGGGAGTGCTTTAAAAAGGGGGGAGCTGTCATTGACATGTATTTATCAAATGTCTATAATCCAGAGGGATAACATTATACAGAAATAATTTTCTCCGAATTTTAGAGGTGGTCATTTGGGAGATGAAACCTAATCATGGTTAAACAGCATTCAGAGGTATAAATCTGTGGCCCACCTGATGATTTTATGAAAGGTGAATAGTTGCCTTAAAGTCATCAGTATTTTTACCAATGTGTAAAGAACATCTTTTAGATATGTTTTGGTATTTGCAGTGAGTTGGTTGACTTTGATTTAAAGTGGAGATTCATCAGGTTTAAGGTGCAGGATCTTCCTTGTGATTCCCTGACTTTCCATGTTGAAACGTAAAGGCATGGTTTAGATGAATGTATGTGACTGACTGATTTGGGAGGAGTTTATACTCTTGTTGTCATCATATGTGTTGCCCAAAGAGCCCTCTTCCATCCTTGGCAGCATTCAGAGCCATTGTTGTGGCTGGGATGGCAGGGGCAGCCAGGTGGGCCAACACGGCCTTCCCTCACAAATGAGAGATGGGAAGTAGAAAAATTACAAGTTAATGCACTAATGTCAGCCTCTAGATGTAAAGCTGGTACATTTTATGCCCACACAGTTCTGGGTTTAATCCAGACCCTGCCCTCCTGCAAAATTAATCACTCTATGTACAGCTTGTAAATGTTTTGGAATTGTGAATGATAGATTTCTGAATAACCATGAATGTTTTTGTGGGTACTTGTTTAAAATTTTCCACAGATGATTTGGCAGTTAAGCTATGGATTATCAAACATCTGAACATTTGAGGAATTTGTTCATATGCAGAAAATCAGAATATTTTTGAGAAAAACATTCCTAACTTTCTATCATTTCTACATTTTTCCTTCCAGATGGGTGGAATTGATTTTGTTATCATTTGGAGAAGAGAAATTCCCAGGCTGATAAAACAAATGTTTAGGCTTGTAATTTGTTGTCTTCAGGTCATTGGGATTTATTTCCTTGGATGTTTGTTGGATCAAAATACCTGGTGAGGAAATGGGCATTGCCAAGAAATAGTTGCTCAAAGCAGAGTGGCTTGTAGGGGACCTCAGATGTGGACCTGGATGGTGCCCCGTGCTCTCCGGGCAGTGAAGATGGCTTTTCTCAGCCACCTTCTACCAGAAAGTATTTGGGAGCTCTGGGTAAGGAGCCAATGCCACAGCGCACGGTGCCAAATGTGGCTCCTCTCACCAGCCCTTTCGCAGACATTTCCTCAGTGCTGCAGCATTGATGTGCTGATGTATCAGACAAGCTGAATGCCTGTGTTTCAGCACTCTCTCATCTGTCACCTCTCCTGGGGAACATTTTCCCTGTCATTTCCAGCCCTGCCCTCCTGGGTGGACATGGTGCAGAAAAGGACCTATGATTTACCTGGGGTATATTTGTCATCTGGAAAAGTATACCCTTGTTTTATTGTTTTAAAGGCTTTTTTTTCACTAGCTCACTATTTTAAACAGCTCTGTTTGCAATCCCTATTTTAAAAGCCTTTGGCTGAGCAATGTCACAGCCCCTGGTGGGAGCAGACAACAATCCCTGGCCATCAGTAGGCTTTGCTAGGATGTTGTAGTCTATAACTGTAACTATATAACTGTAACAGTCTATAACTGCAGTTTCCTGGAAACTACAGGACAAGGTTCAGGCATAGGAAAGAGAGGAAACAACACAGTTTCTTTATTTATTTTGAAATAAATTTAAAAAAAGGGAGAGAAATACTGAATAACCAAGTTTCTCAAGTCTTGTTTAAACACAAGCTACTTATCCAAAGCCTTGTTGCCTCTAAGCTGATCCTGGGTCTCCTCTTTTAATAATATCTGACAACTCTTAAATAACAAAACTAAGCTGTCTGCTGCAAGGAAAAGAAAGGAGGAAAACACCTCAATTTCTCAAAACCACTTCAGTTTTTCCTTTATGAAATACATTGATAAATATAGTTCAGCTAACACCCTGCTGGTGTTGTCACGTCTGAGAGCTATGGCAAGCTTTCAAACAAAGCCAGCAAAACCTATACTTAGAAGAAACCTTCAGAGATTTCATGCAAAGCACAGAATGGAATGGGAGTGATAACAAAAGGGGGAAGATGGTGGCTCGCCCACGTGTGTCTGCCAACCCAGCTGCTGTGTCAGACTTTCCTGTGAAAACCATTCAAATCGTGGTTTCCAGGAATGCAGCTGTGCCTGTGCCTCCCTGCGCCCCATCACGGGTGCCTGCCCTCATGTGTCTGACCTTTTCAGATGTGTGTTGACATGTTCAGAAATAAACTTTGAGATGTAAAGATAACGTATTGGACTGGGAGATGGTGGGAATAAACAAATCAGCCCCGAGAGAACAGGTCCTTTAAGAGCCATGGTGAACTCTTGCAGGGGTCTGGGTCCATGCTCAGTTCTGGCAGCTGCTGCTGGCATCCTGCTTCTCTTGTGTCTGCGGGGCTTTTCTGGTGCTTATCACTGCGGGGTAGAAGCACCCTGCATGCGTTCATTGGCTTATCCTCACGTCACCTCTTTTGGAGTGGGTGGGGGGAAACCGAAAGAAGGGGAAATGAGCTCACCTCCCACTCCTCTCACCTCAGCGGAGCCTCTGCACAGAGAGATCAAGTGATTGGCCAACATAGAGGCTGCTGCCGCAGCTGAAAGAGCACCCTGCCTCTTGAGCCCTGGCATGGGGCTTCACACCAAAACCATCTTCCTTGCCAAGTCTTTGCAAACTGTGCCATTTTTTAAAGACTCAGAGGCTGCCAATTTCCCCCTTCACTGTCCCTGTACAAAGAAAAGCACGGCACCATTTCTGAAAGGCTGGTACCTTGTCACAGGTGCTACAACGCTTTTGATCAGGCTGGCACTGTGAGAAGAGATAAGCTTCTTTATCAGTTCTCAATAGCATGAGGACAAATTGAAATCTTTCACAGTAAAGTAGAGTTTCTTATTCCCCTAGACCACCCCAGTGAAGGCCCTGCTGGGAGTCCTATGTTTTCTGCAAAAGCGTTGGATATAGTCTCAAATGCCCGTGTTGGGAAGGGCTCAGGGTGTGCATGTGCTATCCTACTGCACGTTGCCACAGCCCAGGTGTCTTCAGCAGTGACTGGTGGTGTGTCTGGTCTGACTTGATTCCCTTGTGGACGTTCATATCTGTTTAGTCATTCATTTACTGAAAAACTTTGATTTTTCCTATCTGACAAGTGGGAAGCCACTGATCTGACCCAACAGTTGTGTGGATTTCTCCGTGGGACAACTTTTTTAATTTCATTTTCAA
This sequence comes from Dromococcyx pavoninus, assembly GCA_033558185.1. Lineage (NCBI taxonomy): Eukaryota > Metazoa > Chordata > Aves > Cuculiformes > Neomorphidae > Dromococcyx > Dromococcyx pavoninus. The sequence goes on along the minus strand of JAUMJL010001108.1, from coordinate 108,219 downwards.
CTGTGAAGTTAAAGTTCAAGTGAAGTTAAAGAGAAAGAAGAGAAAAGTTTTTCTAGCAAAGCCCTAAATGATACACCTAAATAAAGTTGAAGTTTTCTCCTAATTTTCTTATTTATTAACTTTCCTCATTTTGGAGCAAATATAATTTGATTCTCACTGCTGTTTTGAGAGAGATTCTCAGTGCTCTTTAATCAAGAGTAACAAAATAGGTAAGTACCAGAGAAGCACATAAAAGATCAGGAGAAACTGGACAGAGCAAAGTATTAATTGCATTTTAAGAGTTACTATTTACTGCAAAGCAGTTGATGAACCTCTTCTAATGTAAGGTCCACTATTATAGCTTTACAGAGGATTTATCCAGAACAGTGACTTTTTTGGTGATTTTATTACCTGGGTCACCAAAGGCTAAGATGTGAATACCACCCACGCCTTGCTGACTACTTTCTTTAACATTTTCCACTGTTTTAGCTAACTGTTGTTGTTCCTGTCACCTGTCATTCATTGATCACTGAGTCAGAGAATGATTCAAATGTTATTTGAACAATGATGTTTGAAGATTGTTTATCAGTGACTCTGTGTCTGTCTATGGGCGGGAGATTTTGCAATATGTACTTCATGTTTTTTCCCTCTGATAATCTGGAGACCTGATGGTGTTACAGGTCTGCTGGCTCCCCTCACCTCTGCGTGACTCAGTTTCTCCAGGGATCCCACTTTTTTCTCAGCTCCCCCAGAGTGCAACAGCAGAGTGTTAATATTGATGGGCTCTGGCACCAGTGTGCTTGCTTTTGCTTAAATGTAAAGCAAACACGACCCCTGCCTTCAGGAGCTGATAATTTAGATGAGTCTTACCTCCTTGCAGGGAGGGGGAGTGCAACACACTGCCAGCCCTTGGGAAGAGCAGTGGATAAGGCAGGTGGTGGCAGTGGATGAGGCAAAGTCTTTTCGGTCATCCTCACTCTGTTGTAAAATGACCCTGAGGGATATCTGCCTTGGAGACACAGCTCTCACTTGCTATTCTCTTGCTCCTGGGGCTTTTGCCAGCTGCTGGTTTAGCTGAGCCAGGGCCCAGCAGTGTTGATTGCTCTCTCAGGAGGGTGAAGAGCTATATTCACCTTTTCAGTGAAGGGCATAGCTGGAGGTATTTTCTGTGTACTGTCGCTAGAAAGCCATGCCATCAATCAAGCTTTGCTTTGTAAGGTCTACAAAAGAAGAGCCTGGTGTGTACAGCTCTCTTCACTCTCCCATGCAGAGGCTGGGTCATGTCAGTCCATGTAACCCAATAGTTACCCCATGGGTAAGTGGTATCAGTATCGTGTTCCACAGGAGAATGATCTGACCTTTCTTCTTTATACGGTAAGCATGTCCATGAGGCTTCTTTGTCAGGCTGGTAGCCCCTGCTGCCAACTTGCAGCATGTCTTGTCAGCTCCAAAGCTCTTTCCAGGGCTTTGAAGTTAACAAGGAATTATTTGGTGTTACAGAGTTTTATTTCATAGTGAACCCCTGTGCATGGCTCGACTAAGACTGTTTTCCAGAGTCAGAATCCACTCATTCAGCAGTGCTGCAGTGGTGGTGGGCTGTAAAAGCGTGCAGTAAGCACACAGGTCAGTCAGTCTCTGTCTCTAAAACCTGACAAAGATGAGCTGGTTTGATTATTAAAGGGCACACTATGGATGCTTGCTGCTTTAAAAATCAGCAGAAGCTCAGAAGAGTTTATTTTGGTTCTCACTCAGGTGTGGAGTATGAGGGTAAAGACAGGCTTTGTATGGGACCAACCTTCTCAACCAGTTGAGAGAGTAGGATCTTCTTGAGTTTAACACTGGCAAAATATTTGAGTGATATCTACTGTTCTCTGGAGAGAAGCTCCCAAAGTCTCAGGCTCTTCCCTACAAATAATCCCTTACTTTATTCTGTTTTATTTCATTCATAACAATAAAATAATGACTGTGCTAAGGGAGTCTTTTCATGCTTTTGGTGCCAATGGCCAAATAAGACGTGAATGTATCTGAATAATAATTGCAACTGATTAATTATGCCTGCAACATACCTGACATCACATCTGTTATTCTCATGCTGAACTCAGCTTCATTCAAGGGTAGGCCATGCTGATGCAAAACACCTCTCAGGATCCACCGCGTGACTTGATTGCGTGAATGCTTATCTTGTTTTCCACAGAGAAAAGCAAAAGGTACACATCTTTGCAAGAAACAAACCCATGATCTTGTGGGCTGTTTGGGTCAGGCTGTCCCTGCACCTGAGCAACTGTAGGAATAAAATCCTTTCTTTTGTGGGTGCCCTGCCACGGGAACTCAGGCAGGGCTGGGCTGCGAAAAGGATAGGAGTGGAAAGAGGCATGGCTTTTTTTTGTGTGCCAGCCTGTGCAGGAGAGGAGCAGATGAGCAGCCTTCACAGGGCACAGAAATTGTGTCCTTTCTGTCTCCTCATCACTTGGCTTCTCGAAACTCCTATGTCTTACCTTACAGAAACCAGTTCTCCATCTCATACCAATATTTTTTATTATAATTCTCATTTCACTCTAGGACTAACCTGAGAACTTTTGATTTTTTTCCCCCGTGCAGCAAGCATAAGGCCAGATTTAACAAGCCCAGAAGACAGTGGTGCTAGCAATTGCTGGAGTTGGAGAAGACATAGGCTGTGTTCCAAGCCCTGAGGAGCCCAAACTGAGCATCCAACCTGGATTTCTCAGGACCAGGTGGGTAGTGCGTTTGCCAGCCTTTGGGAAAGAGGAAGAAACTGTACTTGGTTTTGGCCATTCTATTTAATTTGTCAGAAGTTTACTCAGTCCAGCCCCAGGTGAGTTGTCTCAGAGAAACCTTTACTGGTTCTTCGGACAACATTGTAAGGCAGGAGTATTAACACTGCATTACTGCTGAAACAAGGTTTGATTAGCAAGCGTGAGAAGTGAGTCAGGGTCTCTCTACGAAACCTTTCTTGATACAATTAGGTAAAGAGAAGGTATGTAGCACTCAGCTTTCAAGATTTCTTTATCTTTGGTAGCTCTCACAGTCTTCCTACAAGGTCCAGACTTCTGGCACAAACCTCAGCAATTTTAATTAATAGATGCAGGTAGCACTGACAGATACACAAAGGTGTGGGCTGATGTATAACTACTGTCAACATTCATGTGAAGTGACTGGGACATGCACTTTTGTCTTTGCAAGTCCTCCCCAACGAGTGCCAAAAGAGTCTGCATATTCCCACTGGCCTCCAGCACCAGGCATTGCTGAGAAATTAAATTATACCCAGCAGCAGAAGTGAGCAATGGCCAGCAGGCAGGGGTGGTGGAGGGTATCAGACCCACTCAAAAGTTTTGAGAAGATGCTCTCAATTAGGGTTAAGTTTTCAAGGGTTTGGCCCTCAGATAAAGAACTTTGTTGAAACAATCCCTTTTTAAAAATATCTGCATGTCATTGAAAACAGTGACTGATGGTCCTCAAGCACATATAGAGCCCTACTCTTTCATTCATGCCACGCTTTCTGTCTAGCTAAGGAAAATAAATCACATACTCTTATTAATATCTGCTCCTCAAACACTCAGAGATTTGAAAGCTGTAAATGTAGAAGTAGCAGAAGGAAATATTTTCTTCCACACAAAGCATAGTTTCACTGTGAAATGCAGGAATTCTGCAGGGTTCAGGGAGGGAAGAGAATTTTATGGTTGGACCTTAGAGGAATTATGCAACCAGCTGTAAAGGAAGGTCATGGATTTGATGTCTGAGTGTCTCAGTCCTTTTGAACATCATGTGCTGTCTGGAGAGTAAGATAATCCATGTGTGTTTTAGACTTTTTATTTATTCTTTTGGTTGTAATGACTGGATGTGAATATGATGCCAATTATAAAGAACAGAACCCAGAAAGAAATTCACACAGTAGGCACTTGCTTCTGTTTTTTTTCTCTTCAGACAAGAGGAAGTGGAGCCATGTGATTGCAAAAGTGGGGTCATCCCTACATAGGCCTACATAAGAATAAGTTTATGTTCATGTTCCCCACAGACAGGCTTTAAGTGTCCTGAAGACCCCGCGTCATGTTAAATGCAGCTCCGGATCAAGGCTGCTGAAAATGATCTCCCACTGTGTCAGAACTGAATGTTCCATAATCTCTGTGTGAAATACGATTTTATCATACTTTGGGATTATGTTCTGGGAGGGGATAATGCCTTCTGTACTCCTCTAATTGTATTACTTCCTTTTCCTCTAGAGACAGTGAATGTATTTTGTAAAGGCCAGTGTTTTTCTGTCTGTGGTGTGATATGCTTTTCAGCTTTAGGAACCTCTGCTAGCTCGTTGTCATGGCTCATTATTCCAATTAATCACTGATGACAGTAATACTCACAAAATGATAATATTTATTTATTCTCACCACACTCATTCTGTTTGTGACTCCAGTAGAGTGGGCGTATCAGATTATTGCTTTACTACCCGCACTGATAAGGCATATATGGGCATATATGTAATAGTACATCTGTTCCAAAGTAGATGCTCACTGATTACATGCAAAAGACTTGAGTCAGTTCTCAGGAATCTCTTAGCTGTGAAACAGATATGGTGATGACAAAACCTTCTCCACATGATCACCCACAGCATCTCAACCCCAGCCACGTATGGCTGACTTAAGGAGAACATCTACACTGTATTGCGTCTTCATGCTCATTTTAATTTCTCTGTTGGGACTCTTTGAGGACTGGCCCAGATCTTTGCACTGGTTTGAATATGTCCTCATGTCGTGCTGTAAGCTAATTCCACAAATACAGACAAAAATTAAATCTGTGTATCTTGCTGTCAGATTCCAGAGTGCACTAACGAGTCTTAGTGGTCCTGACCAACCTCACCTGAGGCCCTCAGCTGCACCCAGGGCTCTATTTAAGCTTAGCCTTGGATCTTCAATCTTTCCCTGTCAGAACTATGTTAGAAGAGGAGCAGTCTTTCTCTTTTTGTTCCCTGACATTCACAGACCAGCCCAAACCTCCTGTGTGAAAAGACTGCAGATGATTGTATCACCTTCACCCATTTGTTTTTATGTGAATGCAACTTCTCTGGAGTATAATGTGGCTGCCTGGTAGAAAATCATCCTACAAAGTCCAATGCAAGAGAATATGCAAATGGTTTTTCACCAGAGAGCCTGAGGAAATTTTCCCTCTCTGTATTGTCTGTGTGCAATACAGATCTAGTCTCAGGATCCCATCCAATATGGTAGATTGACTAATATTCAATTTTTTCACTTCTTTGTTGTCACAAATCAGATTTCAGCAATTAATGAGCTTTTTAGCTGCCTCACTGTGTTGGAGATGAATGTAGAAGAAATGTCAAATGGGCCACAGACGTAGTTGAAAGCAGAACTAGGCCCTGCTTTTTTTGAGAAGTCACTGAGTTAACTTTTAAGGTGTCATTCCTACAAGTGTGAAGAGTTTCCTATCTCTCATTGTGTTTGCCATGTTGGCAAGCAGTAAGGAGAGCAGAAAACATTCAATTAGCAGAATGACACATTTTTGCATCGCAAGGACCAGTTTATTCCTGGATGGGAGGGGTTTCCGTGGCTAAGCAAGTCATTAGGCAGTTTCTGTTTCACTTTGAGCTTCCAAGCACCCCTACTGCAAGGCATTCCTCTGAAAGGCATGCTAGGGACGGTTGAAACTTCTGTTTATGTCTTGTCATGGTAAATGATCTACATTTTCAATTTGCTGCTTACCTCTCCTACAGTCTTCCTCTGTGTCTTTGCAGTGGGAGGACATGTTTAATGAAGATGGAGTGTGGGACATCAAGTGGTTCGACTCTTGATGCTGATAAGAGCTGTATTTGGTGCAATAGGATGCGGGCTGCTAGATTTCTAAGCTCTCTGTTTCAGGGATATTGAGAGATTTCCTTGTAGCTGAAGTGGAAATAAAGCTGTAGGCGAGTGACGTGTCAAGGAGGTTCCCAAACAAAATGGCGGAGTTCCCATTCCAGGTGGAGGTGTCAGTCTACCCCTGTTTTATATTTACCTCCTTTCTTAAATGTTGGTGGATGGCTGCAGGCAGTTCAGAGTGGTTTTCATTCATTAGTGCTGAGTTCAGATAGTGCAATACAGCTTTTTTCTTTCCTTGGGTGGTTCATTATTTGTCCTTCCTTGTCTGTCGTGTTTATTTATAAGGAGTTTCTGCTTTAGTTGCTTGCAACATCAAGGTAAACTTAATGTGACTCTGGCAGCTGCAAATGTGGTTATAGAAATGAGTATTTAAAACCAGTGCATTGTGCATTTGTAGGCCCTCTGTGGCTCATTCCCTCTACTGTCAAATTAATTGATGTTTTATTGTTGCTACTTCAGCTTAATACAAGCAAGGACTTTGAACTGGACCTTAATACCCTTACAAGCAGTAACAAAGGATAGTGGGTTGCTCTTAGATGAAATAAAAAATCTTTATAGATGCAAAGTAAATATTCGTTCAGCCATTAAGTAGGGATTTTCAAAAAAAATACCACCATCAGATGTTCTTCTGTTCCCACTGATTTAAGATGGAGTGTACTCAGATACTCTGGTAGTGAGTAGCAGCATAAATTCTTAAGTCAGACGAAGACGCTTTGGGCTTTTGTTTACATCTATAGATTGTATGCTGAGACTTTCTGGGTGTCTAAAAGGCATCCAGCACAATGGTGGTGGTCCACACATCTAGGCAGTGCCCATAGCACTGGTTCTCCTCTTGTTTATGGAGGGTTGGATGTCAATGTTGATAGGGTCTGTAGCAGCAGAACCCTGAACGCCATACATGGTTCTTATTCCATCTGAGGAATATGTTCCTGATAGATTGTTAAAAGCATACTGTCTCCTGATATGGTAGCAAGCATGTGAAATAAGTAAGTATTGAAGAATACTCTAGTAAGGGAAATTTGGTCTCATACCAAGAAAGAATTTGTTTCAAAATTAAGCATCCTCAATAATGCATGAGTTCCTTCAGTCTGGCAACTGACTGGGTCAGGGATAGTGAAGACTATCACAAATACTATTGCAAATAAAGTAATTTGCCAAAAAAAATATTTTTCCCCTCTCTCTAAGTTGAAATTCTATTCTAAATTTTACTGATATATACTGTGAGGGGAGAAGGAGGAAACAGAAAAAGAAGAAATACTTTGGTAGGCGTATGATAAGACAAATGCCTGGAAAATGCACATTTAGTCAGCTGTGTTATAATTTGAAATTTACGTAGAAAGGAGAGTCTCAGCACTGTGGAAGACCCTCAAACAGTTTGAATTAAGGAAGGTTTCAATAATTAGAAGATCATTTGATATTTGCAAGCAAGGCTTTGTGACATAGGGTGTGAAAATTATTAGAATTTTCAATGATTAAATAGCCCTTTTTGTGTCTTGGGAATGACATTTCTTTCCCATCATCTCACTGTTATGAAAACAAGGAAAAACAATATTTTTCTGGCTGAACATCACACATTCATTTTAGCCAAAGGGTTTCTTTGTAAGAGATTTTGAGGGACTCGCAACTAGCTTTTGTCCTTACTGCCTTTACTCATTTGGGTGTCAACGTGGTGTTACTGCATAAAATTGAGCAATATCACATGAATGTTGCCACGTATCTGTTGATTGCATTTACCTTCCTCTTACTGGCTCTGAATGATCTTGTATTTGGTTTGCTGATGACACTGTGGGAACAAGGTTTTTCACTGTACTCGGCACTGGTCAGGCCTCATCTTGAATATTGTGTACAGTTCTGGGCCCCCCAGTTTGGGAAAGATGTCAGGATGCTGGAATGTGTTCAGAGGAGGGCAACGAAGATGGTGAAGGGGCTGGAGCACAAGCCCTACGAGGAGCGACTGAGGGAGTTGGGGCTGTTTAGTCTAAAGAAGAGGAGGCTCAGGGGAGACCTCATTGCTCTCTACAACTACCTAAAAGGAGGTTGTAGTCGGGCAGGGGTTGGTCTCTTCTCTCAGGTGACCAGTGACAGAACTAGAGGGCATGGACTCAAGCTTCGACAGGGAAAGTTTAGGCTTGATGTGAGGAAGAAGTTCTTCACTGAAAGGGTGATTGGCCATTGGAATGCGTTGCCCAGGGAGGTGGTGGAGTCGCCGACCCTGGAGGTGTTTAAGGGGAGATTGGATGAGGCACTGAGTGCCATGGTTTAGATGATGGTTGGTGTTGGTGTTGGTGTTAGTGTTGGGTTATAGGTTGGACTTGATCTCAGAGGTCCTTTCCAACCTTGTGATACTGTGATACTGTGAAGTGTAAACATACTTCTTTAATTTTCATGTGAAAGTTGAATATTGATCCCAATGTTTTATTTTGGATGTATTTGTGTAGTTATTCTTCCAAGTAATTATACAAAAAGCCATCACAAAAGGAAAATATTGTATTGGGCCTGTCCTGGAAATCTGTAGTCTGATTTTTTTTTTCCCTAAATGAAATGGTAATTGGAGCTGACACATTTCACTTTCAATGAAAGAGTGTTTCCTGATACTGCACTAGAAACCTCTAACCACTACTAATTGAGAGGCTCAGTTTGCATGCGTGGGCAGGATACTGGCTTCACTGGATGAAATCATTGACCTGTATTATACTAGGAGTCTGACTTGATCAGTGATTCTTACTGGTTTTAAAGTCTAATGAAAAGATGTCTTTCTCTTGATTTAGTGGTAACATCTTTTTATGAGAATTGAGACTTGGCAAATTGCTTTCAGTCTTAACAGAAATGAACATTTTCTAGTCACTTTCTTCTGTTTGTCCATGTTGGGAATCACCTGTCTCTAGGAGGCATACTTATTGAAATGAGATGTAAGCCGCTCTGGCTCCTTTGCAAAGAGGTGAAGATATGAAAAACATGATAGCTGTGGCAGTCATGCATCTCTTGAAAGAGCAGGGTCAGGAAGCAAGAGCAAGCTGCCATGCAGGACACTCATTTGCTTTAATCTCTGCAGAATATGCTGATAGGCAGGCAGAATTACTCTTGCATCCTACACAGATCAGCTGAAGGTTTCTAGTGATAATTGCAGTGGAAAAGATGATTATTTTTTCCTTTAAGATCCTACTTAAAACTACTCATATTTGTGAAACGATGAGGGAAATTGTTTCAAGTGTTGTTCCTCTGCAGTGTCTTGCCATTTCGAGAGCCCAGTGCGGGCTCTGGTTGGTATTTTATCATAAGTGCTCAAAGAGCTTCAGGGCTGTGACGGGGAAGAGAGTTCACCACTGAGCTGATGCACAGGCATTAACATGGAAGAGGTCTGTGCTCAGCTGTTCTCACAGTAGTTCTTGCATGGAAGAGAAAAGCACTAATCCCATTTCACAGAAAGGTGACACAGACCAAGCTCTGGAAGATGTAGAGCATCTAGCTTCCCCCAAAATCAGGTCAGGCATCCATAATACCTTCAGGAGGTCAGCAATATGCCCAATGGCAGTCTGTGATGGAGCAGGATGCCAATCTAACATATCCTCAGCCTCATCTTCACTTTTGTCTTCTCATTTGCCGCTATGGAAATTGTCTTCCCCGGCCCATCCCTGGATTTTAGCACAGATTCAACAACCACCTGCTTGAACTTCTGGATCTGGCTGAACATATGTATTAATGAGACTAATCCCCTAATCTGTTCAGGAAGGAGCAGGAAATCCTCAGGACTCTCCATGAGTGGCCTGCAACCCCAACACTACGGCAGGGTCACCATGCCAAGCCAGGGATCGTCTGTGAGCAGAAAAGTAGAGCAGACAATTTCAACAATCCATGTTTTCATTTTATTGGGAAATTTTGCCTTCACACCACTTCTGGCATCTAATACCATTTTTTCTTTTCACGCTTTAACTTGAGGCTAGATTCTCGGCACACTCCAGCTGAAGGGAAACAGCTGTTGGCTGAAGTCCTCTGGAAAGCTCTCCCCTGAGCTCAAATCTGACCATTCTTGGCACGAGTTCCTGCAGACAACAGGTGACTCATTTTGCATTGGAAAGAGCAGCAGTATCCTCTGCTGTCTCCTCAAATGCTATAGGCAATTCATAGAGCAATTTCAGCTTTGCCTCCTCTTCTGCTAATTGAAGAGAAGCTTGGTGCTTATTCTTTGCAACGGAGCCAAGCCAATCCAGAATACACATTAGATCTGGATTATCCCTTTCCTCTTTGGTTTAGAGTAACACACAAATACAGCAGATGAACAAGGCTTCCCTCCCTGCTGAAAGATTTAATGTGCAAGCCATGGACACTTTAAAGGAATACTGATGACTGCTGTAGATGAATTGGTAAAAAGAGTCTGGTGCCTCACTAAATTAGACTCCTGTTGAGTGACTGTTGAAATGCTCAACAGATTTACAGTCCAGACCTACCTGAAACACTAATGAATTGATGAAGAAAGCTTGGATTTGGGTTGCAGGTTTTTTTTGTATCCCTGATTGCCCTGCCTCCCACAGTAAAAATGGCACTAGAGGTCAACAGGACAAGCTTTTATTTCTACTGATTTATAACAGTGTTTTCCAAAGTGTTTTACTGAAATTGCAAACAAAATGTTCACACAGTAAGAGGGAGGGAATGCCAATATATTAAAATCAATGGACCAGATTGTGTGCTATCCTGAGAGTACTTTTGGCCAGGGGATGGAAGTGACCTGTGTTCAGCTGAAAAGGGATTGATTCTCTTCTCTCTTGCTATTTTCACCAACACAAATAGGTAGTGTCTTTGACGTCAGCCCACAGAGAACAGACATAAGTACAAGGGAAACTTGGCCTGGAGGGTTCCCATTTGATCACTACCTCAGGCAAGGAGCAGCAGTACCTGTGAGAGGCTTCACCTCCTGAAACAGACCATCTACAGAAACACTGGGTGTCTGCGTGGAGTCTGCAGCTCCCATGACAGCACAGTCATGAAAGGAGGATTGAGAGAGCAAGAAACCTTGGCTCAGACCCATCATGAATAAAAGCTACCATTGCAGAAGATCTGAGTTTACCCCCAGAAGTTCTTTTCAGTTACATTTTTCAGCTGGAAGAGTGAGATGTTCTGCCTTGGCTGTGTGAATTCTCAGGGTTGAGGAAAATGTTAGTAAACTAGTAAGTATCCAAGAACTGGAAGAAAATAAGTTGGGTTGTCAAAGATATTTTTAATCTATTCTGAAAAATATTTCCTCTAGGAACACTTTCCCATTTGGAACAGAAAACTGATAATAAAAATGAAAACCACTGCAGAGACAACACGTGTTTTGCTGCCACTGCAAAACTTTTTCTTAAATCTGCTTGATTACCTGCATCCCCACATCCCCACTTATATATGTAATACATCTTGTTGGGATCCTTCTGTTACAGTCACAGAGCTCATGCTTCATGCTGACCATGACCTTTCCTGCTCTGTGATGGCACTTGGTGTGCTTTCACCCTTCAGGGTACCTGACAATCCAGGTTTGAAGCCAGAGTTCAAATCCATCTGCCAGAGAGAAGGGGACCATGTATCAAAACCAGCCCCAGAGTTCTACTGCTTCACTCTTTATGAGTGTGTGGACATCACTGGAGGGTTATGCTGCTGGCCTGAGAGGGAATAGAGGAGCTTTGGCTTGTAGCATTGACTTCTTGTGTTGTTCTCTGCTGGTGTTTTTAGCACAGAATTGAATTTGGGGCAGTGAAGGAGTTGTAACACAGCTTTGTCCTTGCTGGGCAGATGATAAGATGATGATGGCCTGGGCAGCTGTGCCTCTCCAGTGATTTTGCTGGATTCTTGTGGGGAGGCTTTTGTACACTTGAGTCCTGCTTGTATCTCCCCAGTGGAGCTCTTTAGCCTGCTGAACAGCAAAGTCTAGCCTGTACTGTGAAGTGGATACAAGGCTTTTACTCTACTAGCTGTCTCACCTCAGTCAGTGCTAGAATGCAAGGCAAATTAATTAGTTGCCTGTTGCAGTGCAACTGAAGTCTGCTGTTGAGGATGGTGCTTCTCTGTCCGCTGTGTTGTGGTCTCTATTGCAGGCTGGAGCATGATGGTGTATGTTTAGAACTCCATGGAGTTTCTATGCAGAGGCACACAAATCAGTATTTCTCAACATTATGGTCTTATGGTGGATATCCAGCTTTGTGGTCTTTGTAACCTTCATCTGGTGCAGGCTGATCACATAATGGTATTTCTCCTGTTTCACCAGAGGCTACTCTTAGCTGAGTCATGAGAGTTTCCAGGGTCCATCAGAGCTCCAGCAACCCTCTGCAGCACAAATAAAGCTTTAGTGCTGGTTTGTGGTGTGGGTGTGCCACCTCCATAGGAAATAGAGATGAAGTCACCCACTGTCCACCGAGCCCTTACTGGATATACAATCTCCCACTCACGCAACTCTCAGTGCAGGTGGAATATTCATGTTGCTTGTTTGTCCAGCTGTGTGTGTTTCTGAAGATTAAAATTAGGAGATTGGAATATCTCTTGGGAAAGAATGATAATCCTAAACTAGATACTGTGAAATGCTATTAAAAGAATTCACTGTTTTGGGAGCTCAGCTGCACGGTCCTCAACTGTCTGTCTCGGTGGCACTTCAGCTAGCAAAACTACAGCATTGACCCTATTGATTCACCAGATAAGTCTTCAGTTCTCATTCTTATTCTATTAGACTTCCTTTTCCCATCCTTCTTTTTAATTTCAGGAATTAAAATTAAAAAAATGCAGGGTTCTGCTTTGTCACAGTCCTCTGGGACTGTCATGTGGACTGGGTGTAGTGGGGACCATACAAGTTTCACCAGCATCTTTATAGTAGGGCCTTTGCTAATGACTGGCCTCTGGCGGGTGGTAAAATGCAAATAAATAGCACTTGGGTGGAAAACACTGCAGATGAACTGAAATAGTTTCTGGAAAAAACAACTGCATCTCAACAGACAGCCTGCAGTGAGGAGATCCATCATGCACCAAGGACTGGAGAGCAAAGGGAACATCTGTGAGTGCTTAATTTGAATGCTGCGGGTCCAGAAAACTTGGTGAGCAAGACTCTATTTCGTATGTGCACCAAAGAGTGATGTAAATACATAGGAAGCAAAACATATGCTATATGAGGCTGCTTACCCTTTGTAGCACCTAAATTTCCTCAACTCATGATGAGATGTCAGAATCAGAAATGAGATACATTCACATATGAATTCTGCTTTGTGCTACTACTTCCAGAAGTTATGCGGATGCAGCAGATGAGAAAACCTACTTTCCCTACAAAGAAATATTCACCATGATTGAAATGCTTTTGGTTTCTCAAAACATGATTAGCAATCGACCAGAGCTTTTTTCATTTTTGTGTCCATCTGGGGATCGCCAACTACAGCCTTGCTCTTTCTTTGTATGAGGAAATAATAGATTTCATATGGTGAGAGAATGAAAGTTCCTCATAGACCTTCTCTGATATGTATTGTACCTTCTCCCTCAGTGACAGAGTGAGTCATTTTAGAATAAATCTGGCTGCTTTGTAATGAAATGAGCAGGGAATGGTGGTTCTGAAGCAGTCTGAAAAATGGATTCAAATAGGAAAAAAATGACCTCAGCTGTTTGCATCATGGCTTTGTCCTGTTTCATGACTGTTGTAGCAAACTCAGCTGGCAGCTCCCAGCCCTGCCTGCAGATCGGTGCTTTACGTAAACCCTGCTCCTGACGGAGCCAGAGCTGCATTGTACAGGGTGAGGAACTGCTCACTGTGCTTGGCAACCTACCTGTAAATCTGGGCTCACCCCATGAAAATAAAAGTTCTATAAGATGCAGTTGAAACCGAACCAATCCCACGTGAACTATGCCACAGACCTTCGGAAGTGTGACCGCTTATTTTCCTGCTCATTTTTTAATAGCTACATTGAAAAAATGGGCAAAAAAAAGGGCTGGGATGAAAGCAATCATAAAAATCATTGGCACTCTTTTTGGATTTCTGCCCTCATGCCCATGGTCCCAGACTGTCATCAAATGGGAAAGGTAACCGCTGTGAGATACCTGTGGCCGTGTTTTCAAGTCCTTGCGTGGTTAAGGTACTCCAAACCTTGTCCAACCCAGCACATCTTCGCTGTGATGTTTGTCAAGAGTTTGGAGCCTGCTCTACGTGCCTGTGTGAGAGCTCCAGAAAATAGTCATACATTTACATGCCCAGATCTCAATTTCTCTTTATTTTCTAGACTTGCTTTGGTTGTAGAATCATCTGGAAATCCTTAGGCACAAAGATGTCCAGCATCTAGACCTCCAGCCCATCTCCCTGATGTCCCCTGATACATTTAACATGAAGTCTATAAAATAAAAAAAAGAAAAGAATAAGGCTTTCCTAAAGTTCTTGCATACTGTCAGGCAAAGTGTTTTGACCAGTGAAAATGCTTCCCAACACGGGGCAGATTAGGTCTGGTAGTCTGTTTTGCCTGTGCTGGATGATCTTGAGCAAATTACTTCCACACAACTGGGCCTCCTTTTTCATTTCCTCCTCTTGTGAAAGAGAGGGATGCTGAGCATCACATGTAGTGAGACACTTGGATGTCATGGGAATAAAAGGTTTAAGAAAGTTTTTTGAAGAGGAGAGAGTAAAGATAGCAGATTCAGTAATGCTCGGTTATGTGCATTTCCTAAATTTTTTGGGTGTTTCTTTTTAGAAAAATCTTTTGCAAAGATTCAAGAAAAAACATCCCTTTAAGAGTTTCAAAATAAAATGTTTTGATTTTTTAGTTGGAAATGCCTGGCTTTGCAATATTCTTTTAAATTAAATATGGATGGAATGAAAGCTTTTAAATATGATCTTAAATATGGTTTACTTAAACTTCTTCAACTTTCTTTAAAATGCAGTTAGATTTTTTTCTGGTGGGAGTTGAAATGCTATTTTCTCCCATCTCTTAAAAGCTAAGAAATCTGCTACTGCTACAGCTCTATCCATAAAGTCATTAGAAATATACTCTTGCTGCACAAAACCAATATTAAATTTATGTAGAAAGTGACCACTTTGACTTATCTGGTCAACCCAATATAAAGCACGTATATAACTAAAATCAGAAACTTTACCCTCTGGACACCTCATAAGATTGATCTGTGCATCTACAGTTACAGGCAAGCTAAATCTGAGGTTATGGCTGCAAATTGCCTCTCACTTAAATATGATGCTTTGTGATTTAGAATGGTGAATCTCTTGCCACCTCTTTGTGGAGCAGTGTTTGGCTTTCATGTCTCTTGTCAGGATTGAGCTCTGGACACAGTTGGTTTTGATAAGCCCTGAAATTCCCGAGTTGCTTTTTTTTTCTGCAGAGTGATGCCATCATAAATTATGAAAAAAATCAAACAAAAGACTCCAAACCCATTTTTTTCAATAGAAAAAGGTTAGGTGAGAGGCTTTATGTCGTGCTTCTTGAGTGTAAAACTTTGCAGCTAAATTGGGAATAATATTTTTCCATCTAAACTAACCTTTATGCTGACATATGCTCTGTCATCTTAGGCTCATTTAAACTGTGCCTTGCTTCTACAGGCCTAGAATTGTCCTTTGTAACTTGCAAAGGAGACAAAAGTACAAAGGACCTCTTCAAAGACAGACATCTTTGTTTGTCTTTGAAATAAACTGGATCTGTGCTTTGGCCTCACTTTCAGCACCACCTGTGCCACTGCTGCATGTCCACGCTGCCCCTTCATCAGCACTGTCTCAAGTGGACATGCTGTGTCCACCTGTTTTGTGTTTCCTGAAGGCACCTGGGGCCAATTTCTCCTCATTGGCATCTCTGCCATGTTTTCTTTGGCCCGTTCCTCACTTTTGACAGAATTGGGGCATTTAACTGCTTGTTTGGGGAGGGGGAGATGTGGAATTTGTGCTGCTCTGGAAGGGAAGATGCTTTGTGTGATTTTAAGGAGTGGTCATTCTGAAAATATTGTAGTTCATAAAAATAATGGAAATGGCAGTAAAATAGTGGAAGGATTTCTAAAGAAAACTAATAGTGAGAACTTGCTGAAGCACCTTTTTAGAAAGGGCACTGAATTTTTCTCCCCAGTCTGAGCTCTTGATAACCTTACAAGTAACAGGTATGTCTAACTATAGAGTGGCAAAGGCACATGGCTCTAACTGTTCTGCTTTATAACCCCCATACAGACCATGGGGGGTTACCCTCAAGTTGTAGCAAGGTAGACTTGTCAGGAGGGTTGAGCTGTGGTTTTTTTTCATCAGTGTTGATAATAACTATTCAAAGAGATAGATAAATTGAGGTTTGTAATTCCTTTCATCATTGGAGTTGGTCCAGAAACTTCTGACCCAACTTTTGCTTTTTATTCACATCAGGAAGGAGAATTAATTGGAGTGAATACTTTCCACATAAAATGGTCCATCACAAAAGATGGTTCTGAGAAAACTGGGCTGGTGTCTCCTGTCTCTGCACAGAGGTTTCAGACTGTTGGGAGGCTGCGATCTGGGCCCAGCCAGAAGCGAGGCGTCTGACCCTAAAGCCCTGGGAGATTAAACAGCAATTCTCTAGGACTAGGATCTACTCTTTCATAGAAATTTCAAAATACTGGGCTTTTTTGTTTAGTGGCTATTTTTAACCAAATCAAAAACTGATTTCAAGAATGCATAAAACTTCTACAAAGGGGAATTACCATGAAATTCTGGAAAACGATGGAGAGAGATTATATCATGTCCAAGATTAATATCTACCCCCATGACTCTGGGACATAATTACCATTTGTAGGTGCATATATGGAAGCTTCAGATCAAATAGTACAAATCAGTGAGTATCACAGCCCTGCCAAAGTGATGTGCTTACAGCAGCAAATGGGAGGTGGATATAGCATGAAGGACCCTGTGAGTGTCTCCAGGCTTGTTGGGAGTGTTTTAGGGTACAGTCTAAGGAAGAAGATGACAGCAGTTGTCACCTCATCCATCTTGCTTTTGGGGAAGCAGCTTTTGGAGAGAACAATCTGAAAACGCCCAGGAATTGTCTTCAAGCAGTCCAGACAAAGCCAGCTGTCACAGAACTATCTGGATAATAAGGGTCTGCTTCTCCAGGTTTGAATTAGCAGTAACACTGACAGTGCTCAACCCTGGATGGTGTGTTTCATCTTAGTCCTAAGCAAGAGCCATTCTTCAGCTGTGTTGCTTTGGAGCAGTGGTGAGATGGGGAAGCAAATTCCCCACTGGCTGCTGTGTTGCTTTGGCTTGCAGAGCATTTTGGTGTATGCAAACAAGAGTGTTATGGGAGGAAATACAAGTGGAATCTCTGCTCTGTACCTCCTGGCATCAATTTCCTCAGCCTCTGAAATCCAACCCTTTGAAAGCAACTCATAAGTGTTAAGTAAAATAGTCTGAATTTCATGGTAAATCATATCCTATTATTTTGAATTTAGCAATCCACTGTGCTTTGTTATTCACATTATATAAGGTAAAAATATCTCTCTCTTACAGTTATGTTTTAAGATTGAGCAGAGGAAAGGGATGATGGTAACCATGTGGGCTTAGCTGAGGCTGTAGATCATGTTTCTAATTCTGTTTGATAGAAATGGCCGAGGAATCCCAAAGAGCAAAAGGTGGTTTTGCCCAAAGCCAGAATAATGCCATGGGATTCAAGTGACCAGTTTCCCTTGGGTTCATTTGCAGATCCCAATTATCCATAGTAGTAACTGTGCTTGTGGTTGCATAACAAATTTATAAACTCCATAAAGTGCCTTTGAGATAATTAATTTGTGGATCACCACCAGGCAAAAGCTCTTAATCCATTTGTCCATTTTTGGAAGCTTCCAAACATCCTTTTGCTTCTTATTTTCCTAGCACAATTCACTTTTATGAAATCTGCTTGAGATCATCTGAGTTTTAGGCCAGAAACAAAAAGAAATATGTGAAGAACAGTTTTCATTTGAGTTGCATACCAGCAGGTAGTTTGTTTCTATAAGGTTAGTCTGACATGGGCTGTTCCAATAGGCAGAAATGTTTTTTCATAAAGGGATATTAATCAACCTATCTCAACTTTTCACATTAGAAACCAATTTCTTCCAGCCTTCTCTAATGTATAGACCACAGATAGAGGGCTTTATTCTTTATCTTTTGTATCTGAACAGCTTTTATTTACATCAGTGTAAACTGAGAGTGATTCACATGAATCTAATATAGTTTCAATGACACGACTGGTTTAAAACAGGGAGGCTGAGATGTACTGCTTATTGGGGGTTCATTTAATGTTTGAAAATTACTTAAGTTTTAGTTTCTTAAGGTTAGCAACACGCATTTCCTTTAAAGAAACTTTCTACCTCTAAGAGTTGATTTATGCCTCCCTTTTAAGCATTATTCTCTTAGCTATCTATCAAAATATTTGCACCGTCCTTATAAATACTCCAACAGGGCCAAATTTTCCACAATGCTTATTTTCCTCAAGGCCTCCTTTGGAACCACGTCAGGAATGAACTTTTTTTCATTGTTTATTTCCAATAATTTCTGGGATCATGCATACAATTCCCACAGTTTGTGGGAGTTTTTCTTAATTTTTCTCATAGATAAAATAATTTTCTTGCTTGTTGTTACACAATCTATTATTTGCTTCACTTTTATTGAGATGATTTTGCTGGCTTTTACACATTTGATACAGTTGTTATCCTGAGCTTGCCTACTTTAACAAAAAAAAAGGCTTGCAAAGCATTCTGTAAAACATCCTGACATTCAGTATAACACTGTTAAACTTCCCTAACAGTTCTTTCATTGATGAGCTTCACAGCATTTTTTTTCAGGCCCTGCATATTAATGCAACAGGCAATGTGGGCTGTGTAGTGGTGCTGGGCCAGTGATTCACACAGTGTTTCTGTTGGCTTTGTAGATGTATTCTGTGAACAACCAATTTGTGTACAATATGTATATAAGCAACTCTTTACCATCTGCTGGTATAGATGGAGAATTGTTTTTCACCTCCTGCTATAAGAGAAAATGAACAATTCTCTTGCTTCCCAGTGCCTTTCCTTAGCCCTGTCACGCTGCAAACTTCAGCTTGCCTGTCCCTGCTCTTGTCCTTTTTTCTCCTCAGACTTTCCAACGAGTGCAGCATTTTGGGGTGTCTGCTTGGGTCTTCTCACGCTTCCCTCTTCCTTTCCCTTGGCTTCTGGCAGACTCCTGATCAGTTGAAGTCAAAACAGCTAGCTGAATGGCCACAAAATTCCCTGATTGCTAGTGAGGACCTGGGTTGTACCAGCCCCATTCCTGATGAGGAATACCTTTTCCCCAGAGGGACTTATTGTGGGAATGGACTGGCGCTTGTTTGGATCACAGACAGCAAAATCGTGCTATGGGAACTCTAGGCCCTTCCTTGTAGAGGTATCACAGTATCACAGTATCACCAGGTTGGAAAGGACCTCTGAGATCATCAAGTCCAACCTATAACCCAACACTAACACCAACCCATCATCTAAACCATGGCACTCAGTGCCTCATCCAGTCTCCCCTTAAACACCTCCAGGGTCAGCGACTCCACCACCTCCCTGGGCAGCGCATTCCAATGGCCGATCACCCTTTCAGTGAAGAACTTCTTCCTCACATCAAGCCTAAACTTTCCCTGATGAAGCTTGAGTCCATGCCCTCTAGTTCTGTCACTGGTCACCTGAGAGAAGAGACCAACCCCTGCCTGACTACAACCACTGCACAGGTCCTCAGACACCAGGATATCAGCACAGAGTGCATGTGGTGGGCAGAAAATATGGTGCCTCTCGTGTCTGCTGCTGCGGCTGAGCTGATGGTGCCCTTTCCCATGTACCAGGTGTGAACCTCAAAGCAGCTTAGCTCTTGTTTTCAGCCAAAGCTGCTGAAGCTCTTGAGATGTCTCTTGGGATGGGATTAGGAATCCAGGAAGGATGTGCAGAACTGCACCCTGTAACCCTGAGACAATGTGGAAAGCCTCTGTGGAGGTTTTCACAGCGTGGCTGAACAAAATCTTGGGCGAGCTGGTCTAGCACTGCTCCAATTACAGAGCTAGACTAGAAACCACAAAAAGTCTGCTCCAACTGACATTTCTGTGAATCTATGACATTTATTTTGTTGGAAAACTAAACAGACAATTACCCAATGTAGCAATTAAATAAATGAAAATAACAGAAAAGCTACAGTGTGAAGTAAAAGTAGAACAGAACCATGAAGGAAGAAATGAGATGAGGGAATGTCCAGGTGTTTTGCAATAAATCTAATGATGATTTAAGCAAAAAAGAAAGCGACCGAAGATGAGCCTTTGAGCATGTTAAGGGTAATAAGTTATTTATTGAAGTTAATGTTGATGTTAATAGGACTTTACAGCAAGAAGATTACAGCAGCATCTGTTGAAAGTTGCAATGACAGACACAATAGTAACACAATAGCTAGAGATGGGAAAGAGAAACAGAAATATATTCTATCTGGAGCAGTTGGAGGAAGAAATGGGTGAAACACAATGCAAAGCCTATTTTTTTTCATAGCTGTTCTCTAGAAGTGATATCTCACCTTCGGAGACCTGTATCTTCGAAGACAAATAATTTTGGCTAAAGAGTCCTTGAAATCTTGCTGTACAATTGATATAAAGGCAAATTGCCATTCCTGTGTCCCAGTACATGCTCTGTAGACCTGTTCCAGGGAGGCAGCATCCTGCTCTGCAGCAGAGGGTGGTGCCCTGAAGTGCAGGCTGGCTGTGGTGCCAACAAGTGACATGCGGTGGGTCAAATATCTGCAGGCTCTGGTTGTTTTCCAAGGAGTGGAAACTGTTGCCTGAAAGCTATAGCCAGGAAGAGTGGAGCAAATGTTCAACAATTATGGGTAAGGGGAGAGACAGAGAGCATGGCTTTTCCTCTTCCACTTGTGGGCAGAGGGTGGAGTCATTCAAGATGCATTCTTGATGTTATTTTTGACCCTGAGAAAGCTGGGTTTCTCTTCTCTTCCTCTTTTATTTATTTACTTATTTTTGTTTGCCACATAGGAACCTCAGGGAGGGCAGGCTTTTTGCAGCCCAGCCCTAGGACCTGCTGAATGAAAATCATGTAAATCCTTAGAACGCTCTTATGTGCAGCAGAAGATGATGTTCAATAATGATATCCCCCTGGTACGACAAGGATTCATTAAATGTAACTGCTTGGGGTCCAAGAAGGGCAAAACAACAGGTGGAGGCACTTCCAATAGCATCTGGCATGTGGTAGCCAATGTCACCCGAGCCTCATTGGCTCCAATAATGAGGTGTACAGTGATACAAAACCAACATGGCATTTACAGTTATGGCGTGATAAACGTTCTCATGTGCTTCACAGGGTATTTATTCCTATACATGGCTATTACAATAATTTGATTTGAGACCTCATTTTTGGTTATCCCAGTAGAGGCCGGGAAGTGTCTGAAGTTTGGTCAAGTGCATGAGTGAACCATCTCTTTAACAAAGCCCCTGAAGTTGCTGTCATTTGCTCAGCTGCCCAGTGTGATGAAATAATTGGGTGTAGCTGTGGACACAGCGTAGCAGAACAAGGATCCATGTGCACTGTGGGAAGCAACTTTTTGATTTCTTTAAGCAGAGAGACAATCTCCTCCTGGCCAGCTGGCAAGCTGGAATCCGTATGAAGTTCATGTCCTACAATGGCCATGGTGTATTGCTTCCAGGAGGTGGCCTTGATTATTCCGATACAAGGACAAAAAAAAAAGGAGATATTTATCCAAAAGCCTGGTTTCCAGGAGAGAGGGAGCAATGCCTAAGTTAGCTGTCCTATAGCATGTCCTCCAAAACTTGGACCTGAGGAAGGGTGTATTATCAAAAGGACTAACTGAGCTTTTCTGAGCTTACTTCCATGAAGAATTTGTCACTAAAATATTGTCCTATGAAGGTATGCTTGGAAAGGTAAATGGTTTTAAACCTACAGACATGCGAAGAAAAATCATCTGGGCTATATGGAGGAGCAAGAAATAGAATAAAGATGCTGATTATACTATTGTGACCTAGAATAAGATGAGCCTTAAATGAGGCAGACATTAGTTACTGTGGTTATGGTGAAAATATTTTTTTCTGGTGGAAATGGAAAGGGACACAGTGTTTCATAGGCTGCCTCAAAACATTAACATTTGGTTTTGCTCCAGTAGGACTTAAAATGGCAAAGCAGAATTGTGCAAGAGGAATAAATACCCAGAATACTTATCGTCTGCAGTACTCTCTGGCCAGCACTGTAATGGTTGTGTGTGGAAGTAAGGCTTTGAATTTTCAGCAGTTAAGAAAACAACATTTAAAACCCCCAAATTAATTCTGATGTCTGGAGCTAAAGCAGCTGATTTGTTACGCTAATCCACAAACTCTTCCAGTGCCAGTGGGTCCATTTGCCCCCTAATATTTATTGCATCTAAGCTTTCAGGACATTATGATCAGAACCACAAATAGATTAGAAGAGAAATAAGTAAATACAGAGCTAGGGAAAAAGCCAGTGATCACAAAATATCTGTGGTTTGACATAGCAAAGGACAGGCTTTGCTTGGGGATATTCAAGTTGAGCATATTGATTTCTGAAGTAATTAACACATGGTTCTTCATGATCCATTTACCCTTTGTACCAATGCTTGTTCATGCAATGACAGTCCAAAATCAGGACTGCTCTTGCTTTTACTGTGATAAAGATTTCAGAGAGAATAAAAATTATCATATCAGTTTCAGACAGCACAGTTAAATTAATAAACATCCTATAAAAAATTAGTTTCTCTCTTTTGGAAGGAGAGACGGAATTTAAGGAAAATGTGTTGAAC
This sequence comes from Dromococcyx pavoninus, assembly GCA_033558185.1. Lineage (NCBI taxonomy): Eukaryota > Metazoa > Chordata > Aves > Cuculiformes > Neomorphidae > Dromococcyx > Dromococcyx pavoninus. The sequence goes on along the minus strand of JAUMJL010001108.1, from coordinate 85,596 downwards.
TGAAGTGTGAAAGCGACCTATGGCCAGAGAGCACAACTGGTATATGAAGCTAATTATTCCACCATTTTGGACAGACCAAAACAAGAATATAAATTAAAGGAACTTTATTGCTGAAAATCAAAATTACCTTCAGTATGGCACAGGCTTGGAACCCTGAGAGAAAAGATCAATGAAAGATTTATCCTAAAGTAGAGATTTGGGGCAATGTATTGTTGGGAATATGGAGTCAGTGATCTGTAATAATATTGGAAAATGTATTTCATTTACATTAACACTAATATGGGCTTCCATTGGCCAGGCCTTATCAAAATGTAACTGAACTACATTGAATAATTGAATTCTTTGTCTTAATGATATTTCCTAAATGTTTCGGGTAGAGTTATTTGATGTTTATTTATAGAGAAGAACAAGAAAATGAAGGACTGCATTTGTGTTTGTTTTGTTAAAGAGTGTATGTGTTTTCAGGTTTCTTTAGCATACCCTGGTACAAATAAAATGGCAGGTATGATTTAGATAGGAAAGGAGATTCGACATCTGTGAAAGGCTCTTTACCCAAGAAAACAAATTCTACGACTGATAGGTTGTGCCCTTTCAAAGTATATTTATAATTGCTTTTTCCTGTGGCATGGGAGAAAGCAGGCAGTGAAGGCACAAGGTCATCCTCTTCCTGTTTCTTGTGTATAATAAATCAGCTGTCATCTTCCAGCAGAGAGGTTTTAAGATTCAGCTGGGTCCTGCCCTCCAAACAGACTCAAATTCAGGGTCCTTTCAGTCCTTAGCTTTGATTTTTACTTAGGCAGTCATTTTTGCAACAGGGGAAGATAAACAGGAGCAAATCCTCTTCTGCAACATTTTTTCCTTTCAGCCAGCTATAGACTAACCTAGGATATGAACGAAGAAAAGGAAGGGAGAGGGGTTAGGGAAGGAGAAGAAATAGCACAGTGAGTCACCCTGTTCACTATCTGCCTGAAGATCTATATTCTACTCTCTTCTTAAACATAGAAATGATTTCATTCAATTATTAACTCTTGCCAAATAAACGTTTGGTAAGGGGGCTCTTGGATGCTGATTTACAGTGATGGTTCTCTAAAGGAAAACTGGAGCAATCATGTATAATCTCTGCAATAAATCTTGACTAAAGCAGAAGATATGTATATAAAAATGCTTTTATTCAGTGCCTGTCACTTCTGTGTCCTTTAAACTGTGAGCAACACTAATGACAACTGATAGTTGCTTTTCCACAGAGGTTGTCTTCTGGGCTCTAGATTCCACTCAAGTGATGGGTTTTAAAGGATGATAGGACCGTCCTTTAACCTGTGGAAGCTTCCTGCCACCCATATAATCTCATTGTGCTCCTCCACCTGAGATATTTTGACAAGAACAGTCTGAGGGCTGCATTGGAAGTTTTAGAATGGGAGAGGGTGCTGGGGGAGATGCTATCATATGAGTAAATCAATGCAGAGACATGAATTTGAACCAATAGGTAGATTAGCATGTTAAAGAAGAATTTCAGATGTCTGAGTTGGCCTAAATTACACAGGAAGAGTTTTTAAACTTCAGAATTTTTTCCTATTCATTCTAGGATCTGAAAGCTAGGTAAGAGTCAATAGTGGAAAATGTTTTATTCTTCCTTGGGAAACAAATAACACAGCACCTGTTCATCTTGCATCTCTGATGGTGGTTGATGGTACATACTAATTTAATGCTCTCCTTTGAGACTGATCGAATTATTGGTTGCAGGAGGCCTTAGATGCTGAAACCAGTAATTAAACAATACATTCTTCTTTCAGATGCATGGTGGAAAAACATAGTTGCACTATGAGAATGTATGTTACTCCATTTCCTTCTACCTTGAACAGGTGTTTCATCTTGGTTTTCTAAAATTATTAGCATTTGTTTCACCTTTCTTGCAAAAGCTTCATTGACAAGAGTAACTTTTTTCCTTTTCTAGCTAACATTTTTCATATTTCCAGTATCAACATTCTCATTTTTTTTTCATGCCCTGAAGAAGGGGAGAGGAGTAATAGTTCTGGCTCTTCTCAAACAAGAGCTGTGTGAATTTATGCCATGCAGGTGGCTGAATTAATTAAGGTCTTTTATTCTCAATCTGCTTTATTATTTTTGAGTTTAGCTTTAATTGGTGATTTAGAGTTGTTGCTACTGTCCTGGAGTGGTGGTGGAGCAGACCATATCTCAAAGGAGACCCCCAGACTCCTTTCTTTTTGTGGCCCATCATTTCCTGCAGCTTAGGCTAGGTGTGAGCAAAAGCTATAGCAATATTCTAATCCTCAGATTTGAAAGAGTGTGCCTCAGCTTCACACGTGTCCATCACTCCAAACAAATGCAAAAAGAGACAGACATTGCATTGTGAAGGAAGGAGCTTGGCTTTCTGCATCTGTTTAAAGGAGGGAGATACCCACTGGAACACAAGGGAGGGTAAAAATAAAGAAAGAAGACTTCAGATGAACGCCCAAACCAAGCTGGGGTGTGCAAGGGTGTGCTCAGCAACAGGCCTGAGCCGAGGATGATGGCAGTGGAGGGACGACACGATCCAAAAGGAATTCTTTAAATTTCTAGTTCCCCAAACTCAGACAGAAAAGCAAGAGAAGGCTGGAGTTTATTTACCTTCTCAGCTATTTTGAGGACAAGACTTCACTGCCCAAATCTATTCTGCATGAGAGAAGGGACCTTATTGACATTCATACTATTACTTACTTAAATGTAGATTTGTGTAGCAAGGCAATTATGTGTTGATTAGATTGCAAAGCAATGAGAAGCATGTGAGCATTTCCACATCCAACCACTAGCACTGACTTACCAAGTATATCTTGATAAGTTAACACAGGCAACAACTATAGACAACTACAGTCGTTTGCATTGCAAGCTCCTGTTGTAAAAGAGTGTTCTCAGGCAGACAGATGAAGCCAAAAGTAATTTGATCTTTTCCAAGCATCTGTTTTGGACAATTATTGCTGATTAAATTTATTAACAACCACTGGGGAGAATACAACTCACTCTTAGGATTTACCTTCTGTGGGAAGGAGCACTTGGGCAAAGCTGTGTCTGAACTTGGAACAGGGAAATGAAAAAACATAAATCTGGGTACCATTTGTTCCTTAGGATTCACAAAGAGTTTGCAACAAACTGTGGAAGCACTGAGGCCTTTTTAGTAAGGGAGACAGAGAAAAGAGTTTCAATTTGGAAGTTTCACAGGCAGCACTCGATTTTTATAATGTAATGTGATTCTACACAGGGAGGAGCTGAAGACAGGGAAAGTACTGACCCTGAAGAGGGTAATCATAAACTGTGAGTGATAGGTGCAGTCTGATTCATCTACAGCACTTATGTCTATCTATGGAAAGATCTAAGGACATCAAATGCTACACTCACCCAATAATGCCAATTATTTGTTAGGGAGCAGATTCGTCAGCATCATTCTTATTAGTACTACATTAGAAAAGCAGTGTCCCAAATGAGATCAGGGTTTCCTTATCAAGATGAAGTGTATCATTGGCCTGCCCAAAGTAAAAGGGAACAGAGTAACATATGTTTTTCAAAGTACAAGCATTTTTTTCTACAGTCTTGGTACGAATGCACAGTAAATCCTCGCCTGCTCAGATCAGTTTAAATCATCTCTCATTATACATGTGTGCTTACAAAGATAGTTATGTGTGTGTCCCTTGCTGGGAATCCTCTCCTAGCCCTGGCTGACTAAGGGAAACTTGCTGGCAAGCCTCTCCAGTGATGCTGTGTAAGTTGAAACAAATATGATTACTGCTTCAGGTAGAAACTAGTACTTTGATGCCAAATCCAAAGAGGAACACCTTAGGCCACAGCCTTCACAATCTGAGCAGATTAAGTGGGAATGTAGAGGTGCAAATCATGATTTACTTCAGAACCTGCAGCAGCTGTGCAGTGCAGCAAGGAGTCCCTCAGGACCTTATGTCCCGAGACATATAATCTCTCATTCACAAGCAGGTGCAGTTTCTGCTTCTAGTGCTGCAGGGGTGGACCAACAAGGGCTGTGATGGAGAGGGAGCCTGGGGCCCACCATTGCATTCAAGGCATTGCAGAGCACACCTGGCATTCAGCTGGTGCTTGGCATATTCCAGTCACCGTGTGAACATTAAGGAAATATTCCTTGATGTGCCATAGTGAAGTATGGGGAATAATAGCAATAATACAGCAAGTCCCTGTTTTTCTAGCCTGTATGTTTTCTTATATATTTGGCCTTTAGTAATAGAGGAATCATTCACAAGAATGTTTTGGTTTGTCTTGTAATTTTCCATCTAATGGCATTTAAAGAGATTTGTTAAACGGAATGAGGTTGCCTGCTGCATGTGGCATGCTTTGTTCTTTCTTATTTTCTTTACTTTTTAGGGCTGTTTGGTGTTTGGCTCTGGATAGTGCCGGTTTTTATTGCTCTCCTGAGTCGCTTGGTGGAAGCTTGGAGGTGTTGCTGTCTGTTAAGCTGCTTGCCAGTCACGTTTGGTTGTGTAATTGTCCTGTGCCTCAGTTTCCAAATTGTTGCTGGGTTGTGTAGCATATTCAAAACGTATGCAAAGAAACAAGAAATTGGATATCAGTACTCCAAACTGGCTTATCTGAGTGCTTAGGTAATGTGAATATGGGCACTTTGATTACCTCATCCTCTTTTAAAAGAAGATGACCCATGGAGAGATCACGTTGTCTGCCATCTCAGACTGGCATCAGGGCCTGCTGCCTCCCCTCTGCCCATAGAGCATTGGTGCATGTATCTCCCCATATATCTGGGGCCAAAAGGGGTTTTAGATAGGATTTTGAGAGTAGATAAGGCTAGAGATGCTATGTTCCTATCTCTATTAGTTTTTCTATGCAGTGTGATATTTTCAAATGGACTGGTGGAAAATGTTTATAACTTAAATTGATGAATTAAGGGCCCAAACTATTGTTTCCCTGTGCGGTTGCAATTTCCAGTGAATGCAGGGAAGGACGGGAAGGACTTGAAGGTGAGTTCAAGTAAGAAGGGAAGGGTGTTCCCCAGATGCCCTGGTAGAGAACACACCTGGGGCTGTGCCCTTCCTGATGACTTTTCTCCTTCTTCATGACATCAGCCTGAGTGTTCCCCTAAAGAAAGCAATACATTTGTATAGCATAGTAAGGGAAGTGAAATTTGCTTCCTATAGGCAATCTCATGCTGTAAAAGTTGGGAGAACTTATTCTGAGTGTTTTTCCTGCCCTGCATTAAATGGTGTACAGACAGTTTCCACAATGAAAGCTTTACTAACCTGACAGAGCCATCACTGATATGAGCAAGCGTGAGTTTGTTCTCTGTATGTATGCACTTGGTTAGCATGTCCCCTAATTTATTATCTGCTAGGGTAAGCTAGTCAAATTACAAGGATATTACTACGAAAGCAGTAACATCATCAGCTAGGTTATGTGTCCTTGGTCGTGCAATCAAGTTCAAATTAACAAGAAGTTCAGTCTGAGCTGCATATTCCAGCTCTGGAATGTATGAGTAGCTTAACTGCCTAATAACCAGGCTGCTGCTTTCTGTGTGCTGAACATCTGCTCAAAGCTTCTGCTGCCTGTAAGGACAGACAGCCTTTCTGGGCCTGTTTCAGCACTGACAGTAGACATCCTTATGGAGTCCTGGTTTTGTACTTTCCTTTTTTAAGGAAGAGCCGAAATGCTCTTCTGAAGAAAAGACTGTTCATTTGTTTCCGTGCTTACATTTTCTGTAGACAAATAAAGCCCTTCTCATATTCCCCCAAATCCTCTCCTAAATTCCTACCTCTCAAATCAGACGGAGAATGAACTGCCTTGGGATTCAGAAATAGTTTGAATGGGGAGTTCAGGGTGGCCCATTAAAGACACGGAAGAATCCTCAAATCAGGGTTGGAATGAAGCCTCCATGAAGTTTAGGGCTGGAGTTTTGTTTCAAGTCCTGGTCTCCGCCTCGCAGGCAACACAGACCTGGTAAGTGCAAATGTACTTTTTTACCTTTCAAAGGACACAGGAGCACTTGATTTGTATCAAAGGGAAATGGATAGTTTTATATTTGCAGGGAAGTTGTGCACTTGGTGCAGAAGAGCGTATAACTTGTCACTGTCACGCACATGAGCCCAGGTGGCTGAGGTGAAGCCTATGAAGATGTAGATGGCAAAAGATTTGTTAAAGTATCACATGGCAAATGTGTATTATGTGTCTTGCTGTTCTGCTGGTGAAGGAGCCAGAAGATGAAGTGCTGAGGGATCAGTTACTGTACGTGTAGCCCATCTGCCAAAGCATGACTGGCAGCAACAGGAGCCGCATTCAGGTTTTACTCCATCCAGAGACCCTGTGCTCAGTGGGCTGATTTTCCTGGCACAAACAGTGCCTGAAGAAGCAGAATTCTGTAAAGGAAGATGAAACAGGAGAGTGCCCAAATGACTTGTTTCCTTTTCCCTAAAGAATGTCCAAATTAAAAGAATTAAAACAAGAGTGCCTTCCTCCTTTCCCCTCCTCCCACATGCTAACTGCCACTTCTGCTCTTCCTTTCCCCGCACAGTGGGGGAGCTGGATGAACGAAGCAGAGCTGACCATCTCAGGCTTCCCTACACTACTCTTACTGCAACTGCTTTCTACTTCATGACAAGGTTGTTTTTGTTAAAAAAGTCCTCCAAATGCAGTAAGAAAGTGTGTGTAAAGTAAATGTCTGACAAGCCTTTTGTTTATTTTCTTCCCTTCTGAAACTGAGAGGTTGGTATTTCTGTGGGCCCACTGTGACCGGTTAGGTTGAACGTCACTGTCCACTGTGACAAGGCAGTGTCTGCCCTTCAACAAAGGTAGTTGCAAGCCCCTGTACAAACTCTTTGTGGCAGGAGGCAGATGGTGGAGTCCACCAAGCAAAAAGATGCACAGGATGGTGCCAGAAACAAAACTTTGAAGACTTTGCTAGGCTTTGGTGTGGGTTGTTATTGAGGGAGAGATAGAACTGAGAGAATGAATACAGAAAAATAAGGGAAAGGAGCAGGAACAGCTATAAAACACTGACCACAAAAACCAGAGAAAAAGCCTGAAGGAGATATGGTAACATATTCCCTCTGGTACATGGGGAAGCAGGATACTGCATGTTGTCCCCAAGTCCTTCAGAGGTTTTACTGCTTTTGGTTTCTCTTCGTACTGGGGATGACTTGAGTGGTATTTGCTTACATCAGGTAATGTCTTCTCTTGATGATAGAAACAGTCATAAAGTGGCTATGGTGAGAAAGGATGGGGGATGCAGAGGGAGAGATTACGGTGAGGCTGTTGGAGAGGAGCTCAGCTGAGCTGAGAGTAATCAGAGAGGAAAGGGAAATCGGGTAGTGAGGAGAGAAAGGCACAGGGGCTAGCAATGAAAAAACAGAGATCTAAGACTGTGGGTAGGAGTTTGGGGCCAGTATCTGGGGGCTTGCTAGGTTCCCCCAAATCCTTCACAGTGACAAGCCTGGCTGGCTTTGCTGGCTCTACTGGTAGGGTAAGGCGGGCTTGGCATCAGCAGCAGGTGCTGAGTCCTGCCCTGGCTTCCATTTTATTTGGGGCACTGATCATTAGGGGCTGCTTTAAAGGCAAGCAGTTCTTTAATTTGTACATTTTACTGCTGTCCTTTTTCATCTTTCAGAGATTAAGAGAAACATTGTCTGGAAAATGAGCATACCTAAAATCAGCCTCTAATTGCCCTGAGTGTGACTGTGACGCATGAGTTCCCTGCATTGGGTACTCGGTAATACCTCCTGCCTGTTTGAGATAAAGTTTGGTGGCAGTATTTTGGCTGGGTTAAGGATGTAACCCTGCAGGCATTTAACATCCTGGAAGCTTAATTAACACTGAAGGGAACACTGAGGTGCTTTAGCTCACTGCTGTTTTCACTTCTCATGCATCAAATGCGTGGAAATATGGCGTGAGTACACAAAAAGGATATTTACTACCAGTGATGTAATACTATGATGTTGGCTTGGTGGCTCTTCAGCGTTAATTCAACACATCTTCCTCAGCAGAGTGATATTAGTGAAATGAGATTTTACTAAAAGTAAGCAGCTCAGTGCATCATTAAGCATTCAGAACAACGTCTCAATTTCCTTTCTAATGCCGTGGTGCTGAGAACACATCCAATTTCAGAAGTGAATGTTTAAGTACAAATGCAATTTGCAAGAGAGTAATATTTTTTTTGTCTTTCTGGAATCTACATAAAGCATGCATATTAGCATAGCAGCCTTTCTTCCAGGTTTTATTTTCTTTTCTTTCAAAGGAGCTGCATAAGAAAGTTGTTTGAGTGATTTCTCCTCAGCTATTCTGCTGAGTTATTCTTAATTACCATCAGCATTTTGAAAGGTGAATGGTACTCTTATATAATCAACATTAATAATTCAGCTTAGTCCAAGAAAGCTTATTGCAGCTAGTTCTTTCATGCCAGAAAACCGCTACTAAAGCATTCATTCTCAATTTAATTCATAAGCTCCTAATAAAGTCAGTCCAGCTGAAGTATTTTAACTTGACTCCTACAGATAAAAAGGTTGCTGAAATTATTTCAGGTGGGCTGTGGTAAATAGGTATTGTAAATTTTAGTAGAAATTTACTTTTCCACTCGTTTCTGATCCTCAAGATTGTCTGCCATTCTTTCTGTATGCCTTCTTTCTTTCTAACCATCCTCTCTGGTGCAAATGCTGCTATATTAAGTGTCCAGCATAAATGGAGGCAAACAGGGATGATTATCTTCATACTGTGAACGTGAAAGATCACACGAGACTTCCAGAGTCACTTCCTACCACACTGAGCCATCATAACCTAATATTACAAAGTCAACCCAGTTACTGTCTTCCCAATCACTCGAAGATAATTATCTTTTGCTCTTTCATTAGTGATGGTAACAGTAAGAAAGCAATGACAGAGTGGTCTTATCAAAATTATAATGTAGAGAAACTTCAAAGAAACAGGAATGTTTTACTAACCTCCTCCATTTTGTGATAGAGAAAACTTTCCATAGGAATGAGTTTTCCCACATCTGATGGTGACATGCAGAAATGCAGATGTTTACCTCAATACAATCTGGTGTGAAAAGAGATTCTCAGAAAGCAGTTATTTCTTTTACACCACTGTGCTTTCTAAGCGCCTACTAAAGACAGGTGAATGGACTGCTGTCAATCACACATCAAAGTTTTGGTATTTTACTTTATTTCCTTCTACATAAGCTAATTTCAAAGGGGTGAAGGTGGGCATCTGTCTCCTAGTGGCAGGAATGTGGAGGTACCGTACGAGATTGGCAGGCTGAAGTCCTTGAAACTCCAACTGCCCATTTGCAGCTGGGAGCATATGTCACACATACCTGTCTTAGAGATTCTCACCTGCTTGAGCAAGAAAAATAGTTTGCTTCTTTCATTCTATCCTTTATAATTGTTACTGAGATTTTTCAGAAGCTGGGAGAGTCAAGGGAAGTATTTGCCATTTGAGCACCTGCAAAATTAGTCACCCCAACATAAAAAAAAACCCCAAACACCTCAGGAAACATTTTCTAAAGGAAAACACAAAAGCTGAAATGCCTAATCCTGCGAATGTGTTTGTGGGAGTACCATCATTTATTAAAAGTACTGTAAAGCTCAGCTGTTCAAAACATTTTACCTTATCTGTGGAAAATAAGAGTTCTGATAAACAATTCTGCACACTTTCCATTTCAATACTCAAAATAACATAAGAACTCATAATGGTTGAGAGCAGTAATCTCTACCGGGTAGGAAAGCCATCTTTGCATTTTTCAGCTTTTCCATCTCTCAGGTGGGCATCGTATTTGCAAACCCTGTAGATGCTACGGAAAGATCACTGGGTTGTAAAGTGCTTTGGCAAATTAGGATGTGAGACCTTGCAGAAGAAGAAAATATTTTGATTTTTTAATTTTCACTTGTGTAATATGTCCATGAGTGTTCTTTCTTCAGTGCTTACATGGTGCTTGGAGTCTGTCAGTGCTTAAAAACATGTAGTGTTTTTGCAGACTTGATGGTGTGCCTTCTTTCAAAAATTTGTGATCACATGTCTTGGGATTGGAAAGCTGATATTGAGGAAATTATATGTTTGTCCAAAGAGAGACAATGATCCCTGAAAATGATCATTGCAGGTAACACAGAGGCAAAAGCAGCTGAGAAAAGGCTGGAGCTAGAACTTCACCTCACCGGCACCTGGCACCACTCTTCCTGCCCCAGGAGGGAGCTTTTGACATGGCCAGGGTGGGATGGTCTTGTGCAGGTTTTCATAGTGCATCTTGCAAAGAGGAAAGAGCCTGGGGCCATTTTGAGACAAGGGAGTCCTGTCTGCTCTAGACAATAATCCTCACCTGGCCCAACTACATTTTTTGCCTTTTATTACAACAGCCGTTATTAAGTTTTTAAGAGCTCATTAATTATGTTGTAGCAGTCCGGGTATTAAATATTACTGTGATTTATTTTGGCTTTTAAAAGAGTCTAGAAACCTTCTTTGGAACAAAATATTTATTATAGGCTATTTAATGGAGTTCATGTCATGTTTGTCTATTCAGCATTGTGCTTCATTAGCTGCAGGCTTGTCATATGATGATGTATAATCAATCAATCATGTACCATTTGTTGTTATTCTACACATAAAGCCAGATTTATTTTTTTTTTAGTGTCCAGACTGGTATGCATTTTTCTTGGTCTTTTCCAGTGCTAACTGTAGATAAGACCAGTTGTTAGTCTCTCAGACTGTCTGCTCAGGAAACTGAATGAAGAAAATGAACTGCCTCTTTAATTAGAAGGCTGTGGCTGCTCCTGGTTTGAATGACTAAATATCCTTTTTTTCTCAAATTAATATGTTATTACCCACATAAGAAGTCTGATTGTTGTCAGCAGGAATTACTAGTTAGTACTGGGTGGGAGGACGTAGCAGAGAAATCTCTAGGTATCTTTGCAAAGGAGTAGTCACCACCGAAGTTCAATGGCCATGAGGGCTGCCACGTGGAATGGGTGCAGTGGAATTTGGATCCCTGTCAATGGTGCTGGTGAAACCTTGATGAACCCCAAATCCACTGTGCATTTGAAAGAATAGCATTGTAAGCCATTCTAAATGTTATTCATTCCTTTTAGGTACTTCTTGTAAATGATTTATAAACGTTATGGCTGTTGGGGAAAAGAACTGTGCAGCACAGAATTCAGGAGGAAAGAGGGAGGAATGATAAGGCTACATGGAGAAAAGGTGTAAATTAGGAAAATTGGAGCTACTCTGAGAAATCCCTCTGACCCATGAAAGATGTGAGATTTCCATGTATTCCTTCTCACTAGGAATTTATTTCTCTGCACGCATGACATCTTTCAGGGTTTGAAAATATGAGTGTGAACTGGTAAGGAAGCTCTGGAGTTCCCTGCAACAGTCAAACCCAAACATAATTGTTAGCTCTGCATGAACATGAGCTAATCTGGAGCCCATACTTCATACCAGTTCTTACTGGCCAAAAGCAGCTGTGAAGAGACAGAAAATGCTACAGGACCACAGCAGGTGTCCTAGCTATATGGATAGTTAATCATTAGCTCAGAGCTTCTCCTCTTCTTCCACGTAACTTCATTCTTAGCACTGCTCTTTGCAGTCTTGTGACTTTCACTTTGTGCCAAATAACTGTAAATTATTTTGTTAAATCCCAGTGTCCAGTATTGAGTCCTCACTACTCAGGAGTCATATGGTGTGGAGCAAAATGCCAACAATTTTGTTGCTGGAGTAATGGGGCTGTGAAAACCAGCATAATTATCCGAAACAAATAGCCCCACTGGTTTTCTATCTGTGTCCATATACACAGCATCTCTTTTGACTTTGAAGTATGCTTGAAAAGAGAAGGTCATTTGCTGTTATTTGAATTTCAGTCATGCCTACAAAGATAAAGTGCCTTTGGCATGAACCTGTAAACAGTCACTACCAAAAAATTAAAATAGAAGAAATAGTTGAGTGGGAACAGGTGGATAGATGGAGCTCCCCAAGGTCATAGGAAAGTGATAAGATAAGCAAGGTCTCCTTGTAGAACAGCTGATAGTCCACCATGCCTCCTTAGCATAACAGTCACCTTTTCTGCAGCCAAGTCTTAGTCTGTGAAGGCAAACTTTTCCTCCAAATTGGAAGGCACAGACTTGAGCAGGGGTTTCACATATGTAATGGGTGCATCCTACGTACCAATCATGAGACACACTGGTCTTTGATCATCTCAGCCAAGCAGCATCAAGTTTAGCCATGCTCCAGCCGGTGAGCACGACACAGGAATATCTTATATACCTGGAGTGGGAGGGGATACAACATGAGATGTTGATTTACACCTTAATTCAGGATCCCTGGTTTCTATATTTTTAATTTTGTTATGGTATTTACACCTGTGGGTGGCTGAAAATGGCAGTTCCTTGTGTTAAGCAGCAGCTTAGGCCAGCTAGGTTTTATATATCATTGATGTCCACAGTGATAGGTAGGCGTAGAGGCAATCCTAGCACTGGTATTCATTGTCTGTCCATATGGATAAGGAAAATGGTCCATTTTATCTGTTGGTACATTAGTTTTTTCAGGGACTCTGTTGTTCAAGGAGTGACATCTCCATCTGAACAAAAAAATAGGCAAATATGGTCTCCAGTAGTAGCATGGGCATGGTCAGGAGAGCAGAAGATGTAAGAGCTAGGATGAAAGGACACCTGTGTATGCTCACACAGATACGTGCTCAGACACCATTTTCCCAACATTTCACCAATTCTATTGATGTGAGCTGACCACAAGTGAATGGGACAATGTTTTTGGCTCTCCCTGTGTGAGTTTTCCTTGGCTCCACTGGAAAATCTTCTAATGGCTATTTGCTGCTAATCATTCTCAAGCAATGAATGAATGGAAAAGTATCTTACTAGAATGATTTACTGTTCATCATGCATAATAAATGGAGTTATTCACTGGCAGTCACACTTCTCTGGCTAATCCTTTTGAAGGTCACTCGGACCAGTCACCAGTCTCTCATCACAGCTACTGCAGCAGGGAGCAACGTGTTGAGGACATGGATTTACTTAAAAAAGTGGGATCAGGTCTGTACACTGGTCTGGGTTTGGGCTTTACCCTAATTCCTTCCTTCCACATTACCAAGGACTAGTAAAGGGAAAGCCAGAAACAGATAAAAATGTACTAATACCATTTGAGTTATTAAATGATCTCAGCCCAACAGAAGAGGGCTGTTAGTGTTAATTGATCTTTAGGGAAGCTGGAGAAGAACAGTTTGTTCTGGGATGTCCTCTCATGCCCAGATATTAACAATAACGAGGTTGCAGGGCATCTGCAACAGCTTCCTCTTAATGCAAAACCATCTGACTGGAGGAGAACTGGACTGCAACATATTATTAGCGTTTTTATTATGTGCCACTTCAAGTTCTTCAAACAATCCCCCGATCTGAGTTTTGTGTTGTAATTTCCTTCCTCCATTCCAGAGTCAGACAACACCAGAGGTGAATAGCAATGTGACCTCACTCACAAGAGGTCACATCCAAGGAAATCAGGCTATCATAATGACCAGGAAGGTATACTTGGGCACTGTTGTCTCCCTGGAACTAAAAGAAACTTTAACTGTGTTACCACTTTCTTCTCACAGCTAAAGCAGAGCCTGCTGGTGACTCTGTTCCCTGTCTGAGTGGGTCTGAGCACCAGGGAAAGTGCTTAATGTCTACAGCTGATTTGCAATGTACTAAAAATATACTTTGTGTTTCAACCTAAGAGAACCCAGAGTGTATCACCCACCCAAGGCATACTGCATGCCAAGGAGTAGCTGAGGTCTTCAAGCACAGGGATGAGCGCTGTGAGTAGCAACAGCAGTGAGTAACATGTTGTCCTAGCTCGACAAGATTTTTCCCTGCCAAGGGGTCTATGAGTCATCTGATGTAGGCAGGTACAGAGCTACTGGAAAAGGCAGTATTTTTTCCCATTTCCCATGGGTGATCATAGTACCTGAGAGGCAGCAAATGATTAGAAACTGAGAAACTTGCTGTCCCAATCTTTCTTTCTGCCTCCTTTTGTTGCTTTAGATAATCACTCATTTTTGGTTCATTGCTCCTAGGCCTTGTCTGGCTTCTTTTGTGTGCCTGCAAAGGCCACAGTGTTGCTGCTACGGTTTGGGCTCGGTCTTCTGCCTTCTTCCAGCAGCTGGACCAGATGCTGATCCCATTCTGAAAGATGCTAATCTTAATTAAAGATACTGAATACTCCTATTTGACCGCAGGTCACTGTTTAGATATTGACAAGGAGGACTGAGTGAATGGTACCAGAAGCTCAGCCTGTTCACAAAGGTGAACCTAAAGCCCTGGGACTCCATGAATCATTGCAGTGATCTGCTTGTTTTCACTCTGGGTACAGAGCAAATCCAGATGAGCAGAGTTTGCTTTTTTCTGTTTCAAAAGCCTTTATACTTCCATTCTGTACCTCAGAAAGTAAATACAAGGATGTTGGCTGATGTATCTTACGGAAGAGGATTGTGTGAGTCTGCCTTGAGAGAAATAAAAAGTGTGCATACAAGGAGCATAATTCTTGCAGAGGCTGTGCTTAATCCACTCTCTTCTGTGGTCTGAAGTCAGTCCTCATGGTATCTCCTCTCTTGGAAAAGTTTCCTAGATGTCTCCTGTGGAGATTTTAGTCATGTGCCACATCATGGTTGTTACTGACTTGCCCACCTTCAGTCCCATCTCTAGGAGAGTGTTTGTTTGCTGTACTGGTACATCCAAAACGCAGGCAGATTTCAAAGGGCCTGTGTTGCTGCTCTGCAGCAAAGACAGCTGAGGATGTATTTTTGGCAGGCTGTTAATAAACAAAAGGACATTGTAAGTACAGGTCACAGAGTACAGCATTATCCACTCCTGCTCTTCTCCTCTGGGCTCAATGGAGTGATACTAATCCGACTTCTTTCTCCTTTCTCTATAGCCTTCCATTTCAAAACCAGTTTTACATGCATTCAAATTGTAGTATGGGAGTATGTTTTTCTTGCTTGGCAGCCCTGAAACCTGAGCTCCCCTTCAGAACCAGAACTGGAACCGAACCCCCCTTCTCTGTTTTCTCCCCCAGATTCCTATTTTCAGCTGTGAGGGATAAACCTATCTGCACATTTAAAAATTTTGCTTTGTTGCTCACGAAAAAGATACCTTTCCTGCCTTCAAAGTCCCAATGATAATAAAAACAAACAAGGAGCTCAATGCCGTGAGTCCCACTGCACACACTCATGGAGTACGACATCAGGCAAGCTGAAGGGAAGGGAAAAGAGCACTTTAGATGTAGAAATGGGGCTGCTTTGTCCATCTTTCCCTTCTTCTCCACATCTGCTCAGCCTCATCATGTCAGACTGGCCCAGACATCTCCCCTTCTTCCAGCCATCACCTCTCCTTCTTAAAATCCCTTATCACATGACATTTTATTACGTGATACAGTAATGGGAGTCAAAGCAAAGAATGAATTTTTTGAGCATTATATGAGACTTTAATAGGAAAAGGTGATGGCAGGAGCCCAGGTGGAAGGAAGAAGTAGGACAAAGGCACAGAGAGAAGGAAAGGGAGAAAGTAATTGTAACCTGCCACTGCAGTGACAGATAGCAAAATCAAGCAGTCAGGCTTACGGTACAGCCAATTATTATGCCAGTAGAGATATGAGAGCAACTAATATCTTCTTTTGCCCCAGGGTTTATTTCTCCTTATTTATAACACCATTACCAAGAGAGACATGACATTGCAGAACAACTGCTTTCTTCTTTTCAGGAGCAAGGAATACAGAGTTGATCTGAGGAGAAGGAAGGAACGTGAAGGGGGATGTGAAAACAATGTGGGGTTTTAGCCTGAGTAGAGGAAAAATGAGGTTGAAAAAGTCTGAATTGGACACAATAACTAATTCAAGATAATGATATTGAAAGAGGCACTGTTTATTTCTCTCTGTGATTTCCGTAACGATGGAAGAAAATCCATGCCCAGCCCTGTAATCTCTTACTTAGAAACCTTCTAAATTATCAGTTATTGACAAGATTCTTGGGTTTTTTAAATTATTTTAGTGAGGCATCTCCCAGTGAATGGCTGGGGTTTGCTTTGTTTCCTTCTTTCTTATCAAGGCAGAGTGATTTACATTTTCCATATATTGAATTTTTGGTGTGAAAATAATTATTTGCTTAAACCCATTAACGAAATTCCTCTACAAATTTCAGGGTGGTATCTGAGAGGCTCTGATTCCTGTTTTGAACAGGGAGGAGTCAAGAATATTCCAGATACTCCTCAGTCTCCGGGCAGGATAAAACACCAGATTAACAATGTACTCGGGATTTTAATGGAGAAGCTGGAGAGTGAAGACAAGCCTTGTGCTCATTTTTAATACTGTTTGGGAATTTAGAAATCACTTTGTGCAAATTTGAATTCTCCTAGGATGTTGTAGCCAGTGTCTTCCTCGCTACTGAAGACTGTGTCTGTTGACCACATGAGACCATGGGGCAGCTGGACCACCCATGTCCCTGTGTCATTTTCAATTGTATTATTATTTACCAGAGGGTAAATTTTACCATACTAGCATGTAGAAAATTCATTCTTCTCCAGATAATTTTACAACAATGTCTCCACAGAAATGCTACTAGCACTCTCAAGTAATTTCTTCAAATTTAATGTGATGTTGTAAGAGAAGAAATGTTATCAACTCAACAGTGCAGTGACTCATAAATCCCTCTAAGTCAGTACAAAACCATTTGTAAATTAGTATAGGCTATGTAAGAAAACTAAGAGAAATACTGAGTTACAAGAAAAAAGTTCTACCATATCTCTTGTGCTGCAGGGAGGACGCCTGTGTACCCCAGATATTCAAGTCTGTATCCACTTGGGGTTTTTCCTAGGTATCCAGGCTGAAACCTGATTTTTGAAAATGCTGAGCCTCAGAAAGTCTCATAAGCTCACAGTAGACTTGAAGACCAGGCAGACTATATTGGGAAACGAGGTGCTCTTTTTCTCAACACTTTCCTAAGTTATGACATCTGGTTTTAACATGCAAGCTTTTAAATACTTTTCATAAAAGAGTGCGAGAGACCACCCGGAACAGCCACCAGCCCAGTGGTTAGAAAACTCATCTGGTTTTACTGGTGTGACCCTTTTTCTCATTTCTGGTTTTGAGAAGAAATTCAGCCTGGAGCTGGAAGAACTTCATCAAATACTGCTGTGACTGACAGCTTCGTGTACCAAACATCAACATGAGAGGAGATGTCTCAAATTGTAATGATGGCAATGAGGCCAATACGTTATTTTTTCTGCAGGGATTGCAAAACTCTCACCGCCAGTAGTTGAAGCCTCGTAACTCTGCTGCGAGAGGCGGTATGTAAACGTTCTTGCAGCCATGTTATAGATCAATAAAGTTGCTGTAAGACGTTAGTGACTTTTATTTTTGCAAACAGTTGATTCTGGAAATCAAGCCACCTGCAAGATGAACAGATTCATACAATGACTCAGCGGTGGAAGGAGAGTGAAAAAGTAAATCCTTGTGATGTGAGATGTGGCAATTGGGCGGAGCTTCCTCTCTGTGTGCGTGCTGCTCCTTGATGGAGGAAAGGGAAGAGGAATTAATGCTAATGTTACGCTGAAGTGCAGCTTTGTGATCTGTAGGCCCCTATAGTGGGAGAAACCAAAAGGCATAGACCATTATTAGGATCTGTATGGAGAAATTGTGTGTTGTGTCGCAGATGAGCTGGACTGATCCCTACATTGTTTTTCCATTTCTCTAGCTTCCCTCCTTCTAAATGTCTCCTGCACACATTTTACACCTATCCAACACATATGGAAATAATTAAACAGCTTTGGAGAGGAAGCGTTTCCTGTGATAAACCAGTTCTCTCTCATTACTTCAGTGCTGTGGAAAATTGACAATAAATCGACTCTGACAGGATTAGGAGTCCCCAGTGAGGGAATTTGTGGAATCTTGAGGGATGCATGGTACCCCTGCAGCGCAATCCACTCATCTCCCGCCAGCATGCCTGCCTTTCACACCATGGTGGCTGCCTGGCTGCTCAACTGCCTCCTTTCTCATGAAAGCAGCTTTGCAGTTGTCATCTGAGGATGGAAGGGCTCTTTGTGCACTGGTCAGTGTCAGAGAAGGGTCGTCACTGGCTGTGCCAGTGAGATGCTGACCAGTGTTCCTGGACAGGAATAGTGCTTTTGCAGTCTAACTAAAAAAATGCCATTGAGTTCTGCTTTCCACACCTGTTGCAGTGACAAACCTTATTTTACTTTCTAGGTCAGGGTGTTGAGAATCTGGGCGTAACCATACATGAAAACCAATAAGACTGTGTGAAGGGAAAGCAGCAAATTCCATCACAGTACTAGACTCTAGGCCCTGCTTTATATACCTTGTGTTCAGGTTTCTCTAACCAGTAGTGCTGGATTTGGGGGTTTAGGCCTTTCTTGCTCCTTCTTCCCTTAAACACTGAGCCCTTCTAGAGCATAACCCCACTTTATGCAGCGAGACAGGCTGTAACAAAATTTATCAGACTAGTGGGTCATTCCCTTGGTAGTTTCCAGTTCCTATAACCAAGCAAGAGCTGGAAGGTAGTGGCACTATCTACAGCTTAATGGCAGCCACCTGAACTCACTAATTGCTAACCACATGGAGCTGGCAAGAAAATAAAAGCTCATCACCAATCCCTGTTACAGCTGTGACAGGCCAAGGGGTTTTAGGTCAGCAGTGCTGGACAAATGGTGAATTGCTCAGTCCTGACTATTTGCAGCATCTCAGCGTTTCAGCTTGTGATGCAAGGGCAGTGAGCAGTCTAATCTAATTAAAACTTCCCACTGTTATGAAGTAAGATTTTGTGTGTTATGGGCTTCTTATGATCTTGAAGTTTGAAAACCTCCTGGTGCATCCAGGCAGTTCCTGGGAGAGAAAACCCAGTGAAACACCTCTGTTTGCTGCAATGGTTATCTCAAACCAAGCATTGCTTTTTTTTTTCCTCAGATTTTAACTCAGCATCTGCAGCTGAAGAGGTCCTTGAATGCTGTCATGGCTGCAGAAGGGCAGTAAATGTTGTTGGGAGGAATCGTGGAGGGTTTCTTTCCTGCAGACCATTTGGGCCCAGGGACCGAAGCTGGGACTCCAATGAGTAAGGTGAGATGTAAGGTCCTATTACAGATTATTTTCTACTTTTGTTATAGTTTATAAAGGCTTAAATCTTGGAAATCTTAAGTCTTGTTGCTGTTAGATTTAACTGGATGCATGGTTAATGCCTTAGAAAGCTGGGGGACAAAATAACATCTGTTGGATGGTTGGACTTGATGATCTCAGAGGTCTTTTCCAACCAGATGATTCTGTTGAGACTTTACCTGCTAAGCCTGTATTTTAGATGTTTGATGTAAGCTAGTGAGGGATGTGCAGCCAAATCTGGACCTTTGTTTCCTTTCAGGTTTGCCAAACTTATGCATTTGAATGTGCTGTGTATGATCTGTGGTCACTTACTTCTGCCAAACAGATTTTGTTTTGCTTTCCTTACTTTGTAGTGTTTTTGTCTTGTTTTGTTAGCAAGCCAAAGTCACCTTGGATGTAGACAGCCTGGTATGTGTAGGGCTGGAGTTGACAAATCTGCCAGGTTTTCCTGGGATTGGTTATCACTTGCTTTTAAAGTTTGTTAGAGAGAGAGATGCTAATAATATTGTTTTAAAATCCTACACTTAGTAATTGGAGGCTTTTTCTGCCATCAGTGAGAGCTGGAGAGGCCCTGATGGTAGTGGAGGCTGCCTTGGAAGTTGTAAGCTTGTGGTTCCTCCATGGTCCAACCCTTATTTTAATAATAATTGTCCTGCAGGTTATCAGAGGAGTGGATTAAATCTGGTATTTGGGCCTTGTGGCACTGGTCTCTGGTGTCTAACCGCCTTTGGATACCAAATGTAGTATTTATTAGGATGTTGTCCTATCACTGGTGGATTTTTCTGGCACCTGATAAGGTCTGAGCCTTTGGTTCAGTGAAGGTTGAGTGTTTTCTCCTTCCCTCACTCTGATATAGATTTTTCATTGGAAACTACAGAAGTTTAGTGTTTCTGAAAGCCTATCCCTTGGTTATAAATATTTAATGGGTTCAAGACTGACTGTGGGGAACATGGAATGGGTTTAAGACTGACTTAAAATGTGGGAAATAACAAAAATAAAAATTATATTGAGATGCTACTGAATGCCAGTAAGAGGTAATACCTGAGGGTCATTTTTACCTTTGAGAACTTGTGCACTGTTTAAGCCCCAGAAGAAATAGGTTGGTCTCTGCAGCAAGGAGCTGGATCTGCTGGTGTTGGAGCCTGTGAAGTGTGTGTGAAAAGAAGGAATGCTCTGCAGAAAGATCTGCTTTAAGTTAACTGGAATATATGTTAGTATGCCTTGAAGTTCTTGTCAGGCCTTGGGTCCCTGTTGAGGGATGATCTAAGGAAGTCTTAACAATGGAGAGATTTTGCTCTTGGCAGGGGGTAACACTTTATTTTAGGTTTTCCTTTCTTTTTTGTTAAAATGAATGTGCTGATGCTTGTAACCTGCTAAACACCTATTCTGAATTTTCTGTGAAGCGGTTTCTGGGATCAAATCGTTCAAAAGGGAGGAGGAAAGCTGCCAGTATCATCCCTGTGCATGAACAGGGAGGGACTGGAGAGCTAAGATGGATGGGAGACATCACAGGGATGCGATGTATTGATGGATTTATGTGCGGTTTAACGTAAAAACACCATGGGCCACAGAGTGAGATGTCTTCAACAGAAGAAAATGCTGCCATGTTTTTAAATCCAACTGCCCTTTGTATTGGTGAAATAATACCATTTGTACTGACACCAAATGAAACTTCAGTCAGTTCAGTAGATTCTGCCAAAAATCTGTAGTTATGAATTACAAGCCTCTGTCCTTGTAGTCAAGTTTCCAATTAGAGCAACGCAGATTTTTAAGTGTTTTGCATCTTAAAATCTGGAGAAGGGGAGGAGGAAGATGCAAACCAGGACAGCCCAAGCATTCAAGTCAATTTATCATGTAGTTCTTGCTTCTCTTCCCAAAAGATAAATTGGAAAACTGAAAACATTTGCAAAGTGTTTCTGGTTTTGGTTTTCTTGCTTTGAAATGGATTGTTCACTACAATTTAAAGGAATCAATTCCAAAAATGAAAGTGTTACTGGAAATTTGTAACCCCTTCATTTAACTGAAGATTAGGAATTACTTTTTAATAACTTTATTTGAGAAAAGTATAAGACTATTTGTTGAGGGGTCTTTGAGTTTTGAACTGCTTTATTTCCAGTTGTAATTTTAACTGATGCTCTCTTTCCACTCAGAAAACTCCCCCCTGTTACTCTGGAAAGGATTTGATAAGAAGGAAATTTGTCTTGGCATACCCTGCTCTGTAGTGTTGTGTAGTGTTGAAAATTTACTTTGCAGGATATTTTTACATTTTCACAAAACCCAGAATGAAATATAGTCAAAATACTGATACATTTTGCTCTCAGGATGTGTTTACTTGAATTCTAAATTGTCCCCTGGTTTAATTGGGTAAGAGATTATAAAGAACAACTGAGAGTACATCAGTCTGGAAAAAGCATAAACATGAAGGCAATTAAGGTCCTAATGATTCTTTAAGAGTAATTTCACATGTAAGCTTATTTAGACAGAGCATGCAGGGTTTGTGGTATTGAATTCAAATGACTTTGGTGCCACCTGTGATGATTCAGTGTCAGTAGAATGCTATTGATTATGAGTAGTAAGCTTGGGTGATGCTCTTTGGTTAGGTCCTCTGGTTATGGCAGTGGCAGAGTTGATCAAGTTCATGTGAATCCTGTGGGTGGGTTTGAACAGCGAGTACCTTGTGGCCTTTTGGAAAGCTGACTGCCCTTCACACAGGACTCTGAGAGAAGACAAGGTATGTAGGTGAGCAGTAGCCCTGGAGAGAAGGGTCCACATGCACGATGCTCTTGCTTCAGATAAAATATCCTCCTCCTTTTGTTGAAGTTCCCTTGGTCAGTGTGGGCTTCACCAGCAAGGAAACTTCTCACCATAAGCCTCGTGTTCCCAGTTTTGAATGGTCACAGGTCTTGAAGTAAATGATGTAGACCAAGGCTAGAAATAACCATGCTGTCCCCTAGCATGGCTCAGCAGGGGACATTAGCCCTTGGTCAAGAGGAACCAAATTAGATTGTAAAATACTGAAGCAAATAAACCGAGTTTATGGACCCTTGTCCTGAAATGACCTTTCCTGTAATGTACAGTCTTATTGACCCCTGGACTTCCTTCCCTTCTACCTGCTTAGGAGACCCTCACTACTGATTGATCAGCCTGAGCACCTGTCAGCAGTTCATCGCTCCTTCACAGGCCGTTAGCTGTCCAGAAATCTCCAGCCTCACGTTGTCCTTCCTGGTACAGTGAAGAACAGCTGTAAGAGCAGCCTGACCTTAAATCACAACTAGAAGCTTCACCACAGCTTAAAACCAGGCATAATGGGAAAGGCTAAGTGATGGATCTGTCCTCTGCTACCAAGTTAATGTTAGGGCTCTCTGTCCTTTCCATTTCAATTAGTGCCTCAGTATGTGTTCTGTAATGAGGTGCTAATACACTAGAAATTACAAGAGGGTGGTAGCTCTGCTGGGTGGAAAAACATGCCATTAAACAAGGCTGACAGCAGCCAATGACAGACCACAGCAGGCAGTGTGTTTAGCAACCTGCACTCCCCACTGTGTGAAGAGGTTAAGAGGAAGGAGAGAGACCATTCATAAAAGAACAAGAAGGTCTTGCTTGCTGGTAAGTCATTTCTGTCACGCTGCTTCACACCTACTGTGCTAGGGAGCAAACCACAGTGGAAACAATAAATGAGCCTGTGTGACTGTGCAAATCACGTAATAATTACTCTCTTCCTTTCCCCACTTGGCTGTATTTCTGAGGAACACACACATCTAGTAAAACAAAGCAATTGATAACTTTATTTTTACTACTGAACTGTATTAAGTGCCAATGATATAAATTGAATGAGTGTTTTATTACTCCATTTATTTTAGCAAGGGTTGAAGGTTTTTTTATCAGTAAGGCCATAGTTATCAACTGTATTTAAGATCACAACTTAAACCTGGGAAGAAACATTGTCAGTCTTATTGCTGTACTTGCTTTATCTTCCCTACCAGGTTTGTCTCCTCAGTCACAGCCTTTGTCTCCTAGTCTGAAATCTATCCATTTGTACTTATGCTCATTCGTACGCTGTTTTTTTTGTAAAATAGAATCATCTGGTTGGAAAACACCTCTGAGGTCATTAAGTCCAACGACCAAAAGCTTTTTTCAAACCAACAAAAGCTCCAGGCTTACTGAAGCAGCTCTGTCAGTGGCTATAACATTTGAGGCTCAAACCCATAGCTGTCAAATCCAGAGCTCAGCTCTAGTGTTCGGTGAAGCGAGAGAAATATCTCTTTCAGGATGAGCATTATGATTTTTGTCTTGAACTGCCTCTTCAATGATGCTTTGGGGATGAGTCAGAGTCATGTACTGAGTTTGTTCCCTGTGTGGATCCCTAAGTTTCATGGGGTAAATGAAACTTACAGGGTGAGGGGGTGGGGCAGAAAGCCCTGCAACACCCACCAGAAGGCTCTTGAAAATACCTCGAAGAGCAAGTTAGGAAGTGCAAATTTCTTAGCAAAAATTGAAAGTAATGGTAGAAAGTTTCTGTTCAGCTGAGTAAAAAGTCATTGTGGTTGTAAAGGAAGGAGCTTTTGTTGAACACTTGCAGTTCTGCCCTCTGCACTTTCACGCTTTGGTTGAAGTCCCTCTGTAATATTTATGTAAAACTCTGGGGAGGCAGCAGCCAGCCCTGACAGTGGTGTGCCTCTGCAGTATGGATTTATTTGTTGGTTTGTGATTCAGGCTTTTTTTATGTTATCCTAATTCTCACTTCTCATGCCACAGATACTATCTTTATTTCTGCTTCCAGTGTCTTTCTGTTTTGGTTTTTTTATTGCCTTTTTTTTCCCCTTCTGCTTGCACTCCCCTTGGTCCTGTACAGAGTTCACCTCCCTTGAAGCAGAGGTTTGTTCTTGGATGTTGCTTGACCTGCTTTGCCAAGATGTTTATCTTCTGCATTACAGATACCAAACTTCTCAGTTTAATGTTTCCACAGGCACTTTGGTGGCTGAGGCAGCCCTGTGGGCAGGTTTCTTGGGGAATTGCATTCACCTTCCTTGACCCCTCAAGAAATTTAGAGAGAAATTCCAGGGGTCCAGAAATTCAGAGCAGGAGGCGTGTGGAGAGAGGAGAAACAAGCAAGATCTGTACCAGCAACAGACACTGCAGATGCCTGCATCTTTGTGAGACTTGATGTGAATTCAAGTGTATATTTATTACTGACGAAAAGAAAGCCAAAAAAGACTTGATTTCTCTACTCTCAAGCTGAAAAATTCCACAGTGACTTAGAAGAAATGGAATAATTTGCATCCAGTGATGGCTTTGAACTGGAACAGAAGCCTCTTATTTCATGGGGTTTGGCTGTGAAAGCATCTTGTAGCCAGCAGTCAACTCCTTGCAGGAGCCTTAACTCTGTACCCCAGATAGAACACCCTGCTCCACAACATTGTTTCTCCCCATGGAGAAAGGTTACCGTGAAATGATGGTAAATGATACTGCACATCTACAAACTACTGGTTTGAAGGGCAGTTGTCACAATTCCAGTTGCCACTCTGCTCAGCACTTGTGTAGTAAAATTCCCATTTCATTTTATGACAAGAGAGCTCAGACCAGCAGCCAAGGATGGTGCCAAGAGTACCTAATCAAATTTAGTCATGCAGATCCCTGTCCACAAGCCTGAAAAACGACAGAGTGTTTAAGGTCTTAGCAAAACTGGACTCAGTGTCCTCTTCCTGGCTTTAATAGCAGCTAGAAGAAAAGGATCCCCACATGCATAGCTTCTGCTGGTACACCACCCACCCCTCTGCTTCTTGCAGGTTAATAGCAGTGGCCCAAGCACATTATTTCGACTGTGAGGTTGGTTTTCTCAGTAATTCCCCCCCAACAGTGTGTGCAGTCATGGTGAAATCCAGGAGCTCAGCCTAGGCAGGCTGCTGCAGGCGAGGCCAGAGAAAGGAAAGGGGTGTTTCTTCCTTTGAGCCTTGCTTTGGTGGCAGAGGCACAGTTCTAGGTTTAACTCATTGCTTTGAAATGTGATTCATGTTGTCTTAAAGGCATTTTTTTGATGCAAGGAAGGCTGGCTCTCTGTGTTACTTCTGGGGAGACACCCTCTCGCTCATGGTGATGGTAGAGAGTAAAAGGTGTTCCCTCCTAGCGTCTTGTGTGTTCAAGCCTGCTGTCTGGTGGGACAGTCTGAGGAGCAGAAAAGGCCTTGGTGTGTGCAGCAATACCCAGCACATCCCAAAGTTATCCCTTGATAACCTTGATCAGCACAGGTGCAAAATATACCCCCGCACAAGCTGCTATGAAGAAACATAATGATTGAGCTCATTACACAGTTGTATTTTGGGACTTGCGTTGCTTCATCTTAAAACTCTCCTGGCCTTCACTAGGTCCTGATAGCACTTCAGGCTGGTTTAGGTTACTCCAGACCTCCTGGGTCATGACAGTACTAGGAAGACCATCCTTTAAAAATCCCAAGCCCTGGAGACCTGGGGGAAAGGCTGAGGCAAAGAGGTACTCCTAAGTGCAAGAAGATCCAGGTGGATCAGGTGGCAGAGGAGGAGATTAGGTAACACTTAAGCAAGAGAGATACACAAGTCCTAATGAGCCCTGCTGAGGTGGATCAAGAGCTGAGAGAGCTAACAAATGGGCTTTTGGGGCCACTGCAAAATGGAGATATGCCTGAAAAAAATGAAAGAAAGCGAAGATTGCATGGGCTGATGAAAAGGGCAGTGGAAGGAAACCTGGCTGAGTGGCTGGGCCTTGAGGCTTAGTGGCACCCAGTCTACGTGGAGGTCAGGAGCAAGTGGTGAACCCTAAGGCAAGTGGCATTGCAAGCAGGTTGAGGGTGGTGGTCCTTCCCTTCTGGGCTCCCCAGTGCAAGACAGACATGGCCATGCTGGAGACTACTTCCATCTCTGTGCCCTGCTGGGTGCACCATTGTCCATCCCAATGGAAATTGGGGGACAGGGCTCTCTGTCCAGGGTGATGCCAAGGAGGCCACCTCCAGCTCACTGCCTCCTTCTCCTCTATACCCTCTGAGAGGGACTGAATACATCTCTTAGCTGGTCTTCTGTTTCTCTGTGGAGTGTTTTGGAAGAGGCTCTCTGTATATCTGAACCCATCAAGTGCAGCAATGACATGCAGTGCACAGCCATAATCTTTCTCACTGCAGGTTTTGCTCACCAGGTGAAATGCAGCTCCTTGTGGCTCTGTGGCATTTTTCAAGTCATGGCTCCAAGTCACAGTCTTGGAGACTCAATACTTCTCAAAATTTCACCTCATATCAATACCTGTAAGGAGTAACTGGTCTGTAGCAATGTTGGGTGCCAGTTAGCAAAGCAGTGTGCGCGACAGACTGCAGACAAAAATGGAGGTGCTTGACTTTTGGCTCTGTTTATGACACACATTTTGTCTAA
Organism: Dromococcyx pavoninus; assembly: GCA_033558185.1. Taxonomy (NCBI): domain Eukaryota; kingdom Metazoa; phylum Chordata; class Aves; order Cuculiformes; family Neomorphidae; genus Dromococcyx; species Dromococcyx pavoninus. The sequence goes on along the minus strand of JAUMJL010001108.1, from coordinate 59,062 downwards.
CCACAACTGCTTTCTTCTCAGGGCCACTGTTGCAACTTTAACAAGTTCACAGCCTCTTCTGCTAACATATCCTTCTGAATGCTGTTTTCTGTGCTCTACCACAGTCTCAGCTGCTTTGCACGCTCTGCCTCTCGCCATATGCTGACAAAAAGAATTTGGTGGCGAGAAGGGCAGCAGAGCAGTGCTAGGAGCTGCAGATCTGTGTGTGACAAGACCATGTGTGTTGGCTGCTGTAAGCATTTTCCTGAGGGAGGTGACAAATAGAGGATAAACCCTTGTTGGCTGATGCCAGTCCCCGGGAAGAACAGCTTTCAGGTCTTTCTTGATATGGTGGGTGAGTGGCAGTGATTTGGGAAAGGGTGTCTCCATTGTGAAGTGTGATGCCCCAGCAGTGGGTCATCATATGTGCCAGCCCCTTCTGCTCCCTGCCTGCAGAAATGTTATCCCTTTCCCCCTAGAACTCGTCATCATCTCCACAGAACTTTTCAAGACATTCAATGAATGCTTCTTGAGCAAACTCCTCTTTTGGTCTTTCACATCCTTCCAATGTAGCGGCTTCACAAACCCCCTGCAAATGCGCATCCAGAGCACCTGGGAGTGACTAACCACTGCTGTGTGAAGGGTGTCAGGAAGACAATGCTGCCCTCCAAGAAGGAGAAATAATAAATGGGTTGAAAGAAGTGGCTTGCTAAAGTGGGTGAGTAAAAAAAGTGGGCTGAGTTAAAATTAACTTGTGTAGAAGTAGCAGAAAATCCGTGACCTTGAGTTGTAGACAAGCAAGAATACTACAGTAGTGTTCCTTGTGTTTGAGGATCACAGCCTCAGGGTGCCAGGCTCTGCAGGATAAACACCATCACTCCTCCTACAGGCAAAATGCTACAGGAAAACACAGCTGTCATAGCTGCCAGCTGCTGGAGAGCTATCTAACAGACCACATGAGGAGAAACAACCGACCTGTCAGCATCTTTTTGTAGCACAACTTACGAGATGTTGAAGCTGTAATGTGCACGTACAATATCTCTCCTCCAACAGAATCCACACCTGGTGCCTAGAGCAAGGTGTAGAAGGTCTAATTGCCAGATTTGGTATTCAGAGAAAGTATGGAAATCTCATACACGATGATGCTCAAAAATATTTTTACACCCTAAATGCTTAAGACCTTGTGCCTGTAGTTAGTTTTGTGCTTTAAGGCGTATTTTATGTTAAAGATCTGAGTTTCTAGAGAAAGAACTTGGTGTACACTTTAAAGCCACAAATATAGGAGCTCTCAAAGTACATGCTTTGGCATTCATGTCTCCTTCATTTGTTTCGTGTTGCCAGATTCCTTTGTTACCTTTTGCTGTCAGTGGAGATAAACCAGTGTAATATAGTCTACAATATTTTTTTTCAGTCTTGTGCTATGGATCCAAATGCTCTGCTGAGATGAGTCAGCACCCACTTTAGACATTCACTGGGGCAGCTGTGGAATAATAAGCTGGCTGGACTTATGGTTGTCCCACAGCCATGCTTCGTTTGGCCTGTGAAATTAAAAGGTAAGGTATGAAATTAGCAGCTGCTATGATTGTTGCTCGTTTTGCTGACAACAGTGTTGTATGAAATTGGTGTAGGTGTTTCCTGCAGGCCAGTTTCCCTTCTGGTTTAACATCTAGGGTTAGGATTACGCAGAACTGAAGAAGCAGCACAGTGAGATGTAACCTTATGTCTGGGGTTCTGCACAGCTTTAAAGAAAACCAAAGTACCTTTAAAAAAAAATGAAACCAAACACAACAAAACAAAAAAACCAAAACAAAACTCAAAAACAACCAAAAAAATCCACTCCTGCACATGTCTTCTCTGTCCCTACACAGGGGCAAGGCACAAGTTTGGTTAATTGCCAAATCCAATTTGAAAAAAAAAAATTAGTATCAAATCTCTTTGCTGCTGAAAAATATTTACTTCTAACCAAGTTTTCTTCAGCTGAGTGTATATTGCTAAGAAACTCCTAAAAGATGGAGAATAATTTCCATCCCATGAAGCGGGGTAGGGAGGTTGGAGCACGGGGGCAAGGGAGCTGGCTTTCTCCGTGGTTGCACAGCAGTCAAGGCTGCCGTTGGAAAATAGACCAAACCTCTTGGGTCTATTTTCTTGATCTTTCTGTTTTATTATTTTCTGCCAGTTCTTTATAATTAGCACCCAATCCTGCTATTTCAACAGAGCTAATGTTTTAAAAGCTAGAATAAAAAGGAAATGGAGAAGGTTAAAGAAACCAAGCGGAGTCATCCACGTCCTCCTTTCAGATGCAGTTCATAGATTGGATAGGAAGAAATGTTTCTCCTCCTTCCAGTTTTGGGCCATTGATATGTTTTGCCTGTAGGTATAACAGGTGAGTCCTGGAGAGGAGGCAATTGCTCTCATGGCCACATATGAATGTGTTTTGTTGCATGAGCAACAGGGTCCATGCCTGCCATGGTTTCCATTCAAAGCATTCCTGGTTTGTTAGCTCTTTTTCTAGTGCAGTTCAAATGAAAACTGTTGAGCTGGTTTGAGTTAGCTTTCCCAAGCTCTCTAACGCTCAGTTTAAGCCCCTTTCCCAAAACTTGTCCCTTTTCAAAGAAAAAACTATAGAAAAAATGAAATCACACTAAATATATGTATTTATGTATTTTCTAAATGAAAAATCAACTACATACGGTAAGGATATCCTGCAAAACTCCCAAGAAAGGGAAAAGGGGAAGGGAAAATGGGAAGAACAAAAAGGAACTAAAACAAAACAGGTGTGCACACTGGTAAGACCCAGTAACTAAAAAAGTAAAGAACTAATGAAGTCTCACCACTTCCCTTGAGGAAAGCAGAACAGCTCAATCCGAGCCAGGACTCTCCCCCAACGCGTGGGCAGACAACAGCAGCCACTGCAGGGCTCAGCTCCAGACAGGACCAGCAGCAACGGAGCTCCTGCTCTCCAGCCTGCTGGAAGAAGAAGAGAGTGTACTCTCTTATCTGCATCTTATTTATCTGTTGTGTTACGTTAAAGGAAGATATGGAATACTTCCGTGGATCCTGATCTCTGTTAAGGAAGACCTGTAAAGGCCATTTTTTTTTTAAGGAAGATCTGAAAAATCCAAAAATCAATCCACTACAAATGTGTAGTCAGAATGGACATTGACTCCAACCTGTCTTGTATCTGATGATTTTTAGCAGTGGGTGCATGAATTGGTATGATGTTTCTGATACCAGGGCTTACTCTGGCACAGAAATATATATACATAGATGGCATCCCAGGGATGGGGACTAAAATATGGCTGGGTGGAATTTTTGCATTACTAGTTATTTATTAAGGGAAAAAAAAAGGGATGTGTGAGGTGGGGGAGTGGAAATGCAAGGTGGGGGAAAAAACCAACCCAAAGGAACTGAGTGGTGAAAAGTAATTTCAGGTCAGCCAAATGACTTTGCTACCCAAAATGACTTTGCTAGTGAAATGTGGCCTGGTGTTTGAGTGAAGCTCCTCTTGGGAAAGTTCAAGCCTTTTATTTCAGACTTCAAGCAAAAATCTTCTGTTTCTCAATGGCTTTTGTTCAGAAGTTGAGCTAATTGCATTTACAAGTGTTAAAAGAAAAAAAGGGGCTCGTGGGAATGGAGAGGAATGAAAGCAAATGCTGAACATGATGCCAGTTGAGTGTGAGGGGTGCAGAGGGGTTGGGGAGAGCAGTGATATTTTAGGACAGAAATGATGTGCACTGGGGTCTTTTCTCCAGTTTTTTTATTTTTCTGGCTCTTCTGTCAAATTGAAAATGCTTTATTTTTCATGAGTATAAACTGCAGCAATCATGTTTCACAGATGATTTATACAAGCTAGTGTTTGTCAGAGGAAAATTAGAAAAGCTGTGACGTGTCTGACTTATGCTAGGTCTTCGCCTGACCACCAACATGAAGATGATGGATGTTTCTTCTCATAGTTTCTTGGAGATTAACCTTCCACCACCTGTGTCTCATATCTGATCAGGTCTCTGGTGTGATATAAGAACATGCCTCTTCCAGGGTCTTAACTAAATGGGCAAATATTGCTGTTTATGACTAGCTAATTTGAATTTCATATATATATATACACACATAAATGTATATAGGAATAATATATTGGTATAAGGTTGTTAATAATCTTAGTAATATTTTAATTTATATAGCAGTAAATAATAGATATTCATGTAAATTTTTATATATATGTTTAAAAAATTCCCCTCACAGGCATGGGAAACTATTCCTTTTGCCTTTGATTCATTTTGAATGTATGGCAGAAGCAGCCAGGAGTTACTGAGGTAACTCCTCAGACTGGTAAACAGATAAACGGATCATGTCATCTTTGCTCTTGTATTTTTGAAATTGGTTTGCAAAATTTTACTTTCTAATCTGCTCCCTTAATCCAAGCTCATCACTCTGTTTCAGGCTGGCTACTGATTCTTTGAATGATCAAGTAGGCTTCATCTCTTTGTTTCCCTGCTAGAAGTACAAGAGGTTCAACAAAGCTGCAATTAATATATTCCTGTCATTATGTCTTCGTCTTTATCAGGCCTTCAGATCAAGCGTGGGTATTCAGATGTGAAGAAGGTGTTGCTTCATGGCTTTACCCTTTCAGTTTGGTGGCAGCTGAGTAGGAAAAAAAAAACCCTCCAAAAAGGGAAAACTCAATATTGACATTCTGTTAGCATGGCTTTAAATTTGATTATGTGGGTTGGGTTTTCTTTTTTTTTTTTTTAAATGAGAAGTCTGAACTTCTGAAGGCTTTTATTTCTGAGGATGATGGGAATTAACCCTCTGGGAAATGATTCCTCCTCAGTGTAGCTCTTTAATTTGCCTGTCTGAGCTTTATAATAATATTACTGCATCCTAATTGGAAGTCACTTGAAGGCAGACTAAGTTTTGATTGGGATTTAATAGTTTCTCATTGTAGCTGGTCTTGAGAAAACTTTCTTGCCCTGGAATAAAGTTATTAATAGGCTTTGTATATTGATATTTGGCTGTGCAGAAGTGTAGTCCTCATGCTTGAATTTGCCCCCGTTACATCATGTGGTGATTTAGTCTGCAGGTTGGGTGCCATCACGGAGGAAATGGCCATGGTTTCTTCTGCAGGACGTTCCTGTAGGGCATGGGGACCACCACACCAGGAGCTGCTGCTCCTCTAACTGCAACTTGCTGCTGTGGTGGATCTCCAGGGATCTGGGGAGCCCAGGAGCTGCAGCCTCCTGTAGCACTGTCTTTCACTGGAGGAGGACTGGCTTGGGGTGAACCTAGTTATAGTCATGCTGACATGTGGTGCAGTCAGGACCCTGTGAATGTACCTTTCTAGATGTGTTTTGCTGACATTCTAGCCTTTTTGCTATTTTTAGTGTGCCTGTTCACTTCCCTAGGACAGCTTCCACCAACAGCAAAGAAGTTGGGTCTAAATCAACGTAGAAAGGTTCGGAATCTGGCCTTTTCTCTACATGTATAGAAAGAAAGTAGTTACTCAGTTTCCCTTTTTCATGTCCTACTGGAACACAAAACATTCCCACTTACTGGCTCAGTTAAGCTACAGTCTAACACTGAACTGCATTTATTTCAGTTTATAACTGAAGTCTGAACACTGGTCAAAGTCATAACATGCGCTCTATGATGGGCTCTCATTTTGAAGCTTAAGACTACAGGATCTTTTCAGCAACTCCATTACTGATTCAAAAGCAAGGGATATTAAAATGTCAATCAGTTTCTCTTAATTATGCCTAGAGCATCCTGGGAGAGCTGCTGATTTCATTTTGAGAATGCTGTCACCTTTTGACAGGTTAGAAGGAAGCCTGAGCTGACAGGACACCTGTCCTGCAAAAGCACTGAGGTGATGGCAAGCTTGTTGGAATAAAACTGACCCTTACCCAGCTGTAGCTGGCCCAAACCAGAAGTGAAAATTACCTGAAACTAATTGTAAAGACACTTGCTAACCTTTTGTACTGCGTGGTGACAGGTATGACCCAATTCCTCCTCTGCTTAGGGCAACTGAGTGCGTGGCATGACTGTGCAGCAGCTCTGACCTTGGGCATGCGACGCAGCTGCCTGTACTTCCTCTTGTGTAACATGGCACATGCTGCTTCAGTGATGTAAAATGCTGTCTGACCTCAGAAGCGTGGTTGTTCATCAGGTAGCTGCTTTAGCATCTCGCTGAAACTCCTCATATTTTTTTTTCTCCAAGTAAGTGAGCTTTGGTTGTAAGAAAGGGAATAAGTTTTGTGAGGCTTTTACCTACACAAAGCATTAAGAAGCACGTCCTGGTCTGCAGGAGCCTTCCCGCTTCAGCGGGTGTGCGACTCGGCTCTGTGTCTAAGCTCTGACGCACTTTGTGCTGGCAGATGCAGAGAGATTTCCCTTGCACACATGATGAATTTACACTGCTTGGCTACACATCACTTATACTCATTCCTCTTTCAGCTGTCACAGGGCTCTCGTGCTGTGCCAGTGGTACTGGCTCTCCGTCATACTTCTCCATCGTCCCTATTGAGGGAATAACATCTGTTTCCCTCCCTTTTGCATTGGCTCTTGTCTCGTCTCTAATGGAGTAATTGAAAAATGCAAAGTGCTGAGTCACAGGGTAACAATAACAATGTCATTTGTGCTGGACAAATTAATACTGGTTTGCCTATAGCATAATGACTGACCTCCTGTTCAAAGGTTGGTCAAAGATGGAAAGTGTTCTGCATGCTGATATGGTTTCCCTTCCCTAAAGAATGTCCTGCAGCATCAACTCACTGCCAGTCTGCCTGAAGTGGTTGTAACCCACAAGCTTGCGAGCTGGGGCAGTGCGCAGCTCCCTGGGGCTTTGCTGCTGTGGTGCTTGCTCAGCTTTCTGCAAGGGTCCTTCTACCTTTGCCATACCCATGCTGCCTTCCTCTGCCTCTGGGAAGTGTCTCAGTGGTCTCTGCTGCTCTGGAGTAGAGTTGAAGGATGAACTGCAGGACTTTGTGTTCATCCTTCTGGATGAATGCAGGGGAATGTTAGAAAGATGCTTCAAGATTACCAGAAGCATTATGATTTGTTTTCTGTGCAAACAGTGGCTGGCTTCAGATACTTCTGCTTGGTGCAGATGCAGAGTGTCTCAAAACATTGATCTCTCTGTCCTTGGGGGCTGGGGAGATGTCACCTCTAGTTTAGCTTGTTCCCTGGTACTTGATAATCAGATGACTCACAATGGGGAGCTGATTCTTACAGCTTAAGGGCCAGGATAGCTCAGCCATGAACCATCATATACTTACATAGGTTCAGCAGAACTCCAACTGCTTATTTGGAGTCACAGTGGCTCATTCAGTGTGTACTGGTCACACAGCAGAGCCATCAGCCTTGTTGCCCCTGCATGGTCCCATAGACACCCACCTCTGTGGGGACACTTGTGGGGATCTGTGAGTGTAGGGATGTAGAGGGCAAAGGTAGGGGAACACGTAAGGTTGAGTCATGAGTGCTGGGGGCTTGCTGTGAGCGGTCAGGGTGCAGGTGAAAATGGGTGACAGTCAAGACTACAGTGATGTGTGCTAAGCCCAGCCTCAGATGTGGTGCAGGAGTTAGTACATGAGGCTGGAGCTGGCAGACCTTCCCCAGCTGCAGGAAATGCAGGCACAGTTGGTTAGATCTGGTGAAATAGGGTTGTGAAAAATTAATGCCTCTCAGGACAGGAGCTGCAGGAACATGCAAATTTGGTGTGGTACAGGGTCTGGGCCCTGCCCTGCCTTGCATGGCCCCAGCACACCAGCTTGGGTGCAGGTATCCTGGACCTACAGCAGGGTAGGACAGGCAACCAGGTGAATCCTGTGGCTGCCCCCAGCACCTTTTGGGAGAGGTGGGATATGGAGAGCTTCTGGGAGCGTGTTTCAGCAGGGCTGACAGCGAAGCAGTGGCGTACGCTGCTCATCCCGATGGCTCGTTCTCCCTTTCTGTGTGTCTCTGTTATGCTTGTTTAGCTAATGCATTTGGAAAGTCTCCTCCATGGCTGGGACACATCCTGATGGAAGAGCCATTGCTGAGGTCAGTTGCCAATAGCTGGGAACAGGCTGTGACTACTCAAGTCACCTTTGGGAGGTTTAGGTTCAAGAGAGAGCTTGGTGCATTTGCTCTCTCTGCCTGTGCTGTGAAACCAGGCTGGTGTTTGAAGCTTATGCAGACAGTAAACATGGAAATACCCCATTTAGGGGTTCATACAGAGGAAAAGCACATTAGAAAGAAGCTCCTTTGAATGGTCTGAGTGCCAAAATGTTCATGTGAATCAGGAGAGGTTCAAGGCAGATTGAAATGAAGAGGTTGCTCCTCTTACATTTGTCTGACTTGTGAAAATAGTCTCTAAATTAACAGGAGTGCATTTATTCTGTATGCTAGTCAACAACTAGTTTTTTCCTAGTTAAACAAAGAGTCAAAATCTTTATGCTTTTCCAAGCTTTAACCTGCTTTGCCAGAGACACACTTCACATGCTGGGCCACCACTGTACGCTGTGCAAGCAGCTGAGCTTCAGGAGCATCCTCTGCTCCCAGAGGCCTTTAAGGATGTAAAATCTCTGAAGGTCTTTTGTTCAGACCTTTTTATTCTTTTTTTTTTTTCCTTTTTTTGTACAGGCTTACTTTGCAGTTATGGGCTGTGACTTTCAGCATGGCTGTGCCCTGGATTGCCCAGCGCTGGGGGGAGGTTTTCTACATGAATTGCTCTGTATTAATAAACCCATGACAACAGTGATGAAAAATGCAGGGTTTTGCTGTAAAAATGCATCAGCTATTTCCTGTTCTTAAAGAATTCTTCCACCAAATCACCACAAATCATAATTCCTTCCTCATTGCCATGTTATCTGACAATAGTTTTTTTTAGAGAGACAAAAGGATGTGTACAAAAAAGCAATAACTGTACAGGGTTCTAAAAGTCTGTTGAGCAATTGCCCCCTGGAAAGAATAGCTTTACAGCATGTGCACATGAGTTTTAACTCTTGGCTGCTGTTTAAGTTACTGTATAGAGTATCACTCTGGCTTTTTTTGCCTGACTCTAGGACACTGAAAGTATGCTTTTATCTTCCTTTGGTGTACATCAGCACAAGCTGCTTCGTTGCATCGCAGTGCCGTAGGACCAGAGGAGAAAGCTGAGGAGGGGGGAAGGTGTTAGGCTGAGGCTAGAAATGAAGGTTGTGCTTGTTGCAGAAGATGTGGAATGGGACCCTGACATGAAGTTAAATACTCAGCATACAAAGTGGGTGAAGGGGAAACAACCTTATCCAGACTATCCCTGTTTAGCAGGTCTGGAGCATCAAAAGCAGCAAAGTGAGGGTTTGGTATTACCCGTGCCTGTCTGTGCACATAGCACATGGTGATCTTGTGCTGCTGGGGATCTCAGACTACTTTATGGCTACTTGGCAAGAGGTGTTAATGCCTTGTCTCCTGGCCTTATCTCCCTTCAGCATTCTCTATCAGCCCTGTCTCAGCACCTGAAGGATGCTGTCACACTGCGTGGTTCATCTGTTCAAGCTGCTGCAATATTTACTTGCTCTCCAGCTGCTGTTAATAATGATATATTTGTCATGTGCTGTTTAATTAGCATGGAGCATGAACTACAATAAAGAAAAAGAACTGAGGTAAATGTCAGTTGATACACCAAAAATGGGGCTGCAAACATAAAATACCCCATGAACTACCCCCACAATACCGAGGTCCCTATTAACAGAGTGTATGGCTGAGTAAGCATGGGGAGAGCAGGGCTGCTCTGACACTGCCTTTTCCCCAAAGAGCAACAGATTACCTGACCTTGGAGGGATAGCTTTTTTCAGCTCTAGACTTGTCACCACACAGCATTTGAATCCTGTTATTGCATAAGAGCAAATGAAGAGCACATTGCCTGTCTTACAAAAGCCAAGCCAAGGGCAAAGCCTGCCATCACCTTCTTCGATGCGTGTTGGCAGTGTTGGATGCTGACTGGATTAGCTTGTTTAATTTGCTCGCTCTGTGGCTTTCAAACTGATAACCATATTGAAGTGACTGGGGTTTGGTTAATACTGATGTGCTTGTTAAGTGTTTGGGATACAGCTGCTCTGAAGGGTGCACCCCAAACCTGGGTTAGTCATTGGGCTTGCTGCTGGACAAATGTGTGGTCAGAGAAAGTTCTTACCCGATGCTTTTCAGGCAAAGACAAGCAAATGTTACATCCCTGCTTTTCAGAGGTGATTTGATGAGCTGAGCACCCTGATGTCACATGGCAGATGCGTGGCAGCTGTCTTTTGAATCCCAGGTGGTGGTCCCCATGGTTATTTTCTGTCCAGACACCTGGCATGCCAGGTGATGGGAATGTCTTGCAGCTTGTACTTTGACTTGTCACTCTGCACAGAGCCTTGCAGTCAGGCCTTATGGTTGTCCCTTTCCAAAATGTAAGGTCTGCTATGGGAGAAAACCCCTTTGGCTCAGCAGCTGAGGAGCCAAGTGCCCTCTGATCTTTGTGCTGGAATGTGTCAAGTCAATACTAAACAAAAGATCAACTCACCCCAAAAATGTTCAGGTAAGCTTTGTGTTGAGCAGTTCAGTGCCACTGACCTGTGTGTTTGCTGGCTGCCCACACTTCTGCCTGTATATCAGAACCTTGGGGTTTGCACAGAGGCTGTCTTTGCATATGAAGCGAGAGTAATAACAGTGTTGCTTAGCTGCATGTTTTAAAGGCTATTAGGAAGTTCTGATTTTTAAAACGACAGAGAAATACTGAGAGTAAACTAACAATATTCCAGAAAGGCACCTAGATGGTTTTTGAAGTATTTGTCCATGCCAATATTCTCTTATAATTAGTGAACTGTTGTACTTAAGGTGTAGTAGTAAATTGTCAGAAGCTTAATCTTGCCTTTTTGAGGAGTTAGAAGGCCAAATTTTGCCCTTCTGTCTTAAGCCCTAATACTTAGCCACTTACCTCAGCACAGTTATTCCCTAGTTCAGCTTTGTGCTGCGTGGTTGGAGACTTCTTTGGTGCACCGCCACCCCAGTGAGAAGTTACAAGTGACTTCACTGTCTCCTCCCACGGTAATCCATGTGTACTTTAACAGGTCAGTATGCACCGCCCACCAAGCAGACTGGTGCTTGCTTTCAGGCTCTCTCTGATAAATGATAACATGCTGAGGTTATTTTTCTGGTCATTTAGCCTGGCTTAAGATCTTTAGCTTGTTCTGGTGTAAATTTTGAGGCTGCATTAATTGTTCATCCTCTGCACTGTGAGTATAGATGCAGCTTTTCCCTGTGAGAAGATAACTCTTGGATCTTCCTCCTCCACCCTGCCACCACGAATGTGGTGGAATGCAGTCTTCTTTAAAGCACCTGCTTTCTGTCAATTCTGGCTGCACTCAACCAGTGGGGAGAACAGAAGAAAAAGATCATGAATGTGTTGCCTATGTGCACATGGAACACGATGGCAAAACCTTCATGTCTTACAAAGCCATGAAGGAAGGTAGCACCAGCTGTCTTTGCAAAGTCTGTGTGCACCTAGCTCCCTCGTGAGCATGTGGAAATCTGTACTGGTCCAGCTATTCAAAACAAATCAGCACGTTCTCATAGGGGTGCTACTATGTGGTTATCTCAGTCTCGGATCAAGTTCCTGTTGTGCTGCTGTCCCCTTGCCCTAGGCCCTCCAAATCAGGAGCACCCATAGCCATGGGGCTTCTCTGGTGGGCCAGCTGAGGAAGCTGAGTTATTCATCCTCAGGTAGCGTGCATGAACAACGTCATGGGTCATTTTCCTCATTTCAGGACTTGATGTTCTGCCAGCTGTGATTAGGGAGCTCAGCAGGTAATGCTGGGATGGAGCTCCTGGCACAGCTCCCACCCTGCCTGATGATGTTTTGCCTTTTTGCTGTGGTGCCGACGGGACGCCTGATGATTTGAGAGAATGTTCTCTGTAGGCCGTGGTGGTGGTAAACACTGAACCCAGACTGAATAGCCCAAATAATGTAGCACACTGCAGAGCATTTTCAAAATGACATCACATGTAAAACAGCAGCCAAACTGGGAAAGTTAGACTTTGTTTTTGGCAGGCAAAGAGGGCAATGAGACAAAGCACAGAAATGAGCTTTTAAAGAATTTTCTAAGCAAGACTGGCAGGCCAGCCATTTTTGCCAGGGAGGATCCTCTCATATGCTTCTACTTGGAGTATTAAATACTCTGATTTTAGGATGAAATTGCTTGCTTCTCTGCATCCTTTTAATGCCATCAGTAGTGAGAACAACAACAAAAAAAGCTCCATCATAAGGTCTTTACATAGGCTCTCTGGTCTCCTTCACAGAGGCAGGCTGGCATTGTCCTGCCTCCTGGTTTGTGCCCATGCAATGACTTGCTGAAGGATATCGTAGATGGTCTCTGTTCATAGCTCCCTTGGGGCTGCTAAATCCTACCCTTGAGGAACCTTCCATTGAGTAGGTGACTTACTGCCTTTCCTAGCCTTCACTTCTTTAGTCAGCAAGTCAGAGGAAGATGCATCCTGTCTCTTTTTCCTAAGACAAAGAGTTTTCTATTACTTGTGCTGCATTTTTTGTGCTTTGTCTCTTGTGCAGAAGTTTGTATGTATGTTTTTAAAAAAGCTTTATTTCTAAGCCTCTCAAGTCTAAGCCATCAGCCTGAAGGAAAAAGCTTCCTGAGAGTAGTAGTGGATGGTGAAGGTGGGAAGGTGTATGCACTTTGGGGTGACACAAACTCCTATTTCACCCTGGACCATGACACCAGCTGGCCAGGTAATAATGTTTGTTTGGGGTGTGTTTCTTGTTTGGCAATTGTGACTTTCATGTGCTTTTTTTTTCCTAAATACTTGCTGTTGACAATCATTATTCATGTATAGTACATGCACACATTAATGGCATAATAGATTTTGTTGAACAGTACCAAACATATGGTTGAATACCCATTCTCTGTCATTACCATAACCCATTTCCCTCCAGTTCTACCTCACAACTTTTTTTAGTTTTCTGCCATATGTAAGATTTGGAGCAGGTACTACACATGCTTTCTCTGCTTCAGGAGCCACCTAACATTTTAACAGATAGTGAAGAACAATCAATGCCCAGCAATGTGTGACAGGGATTGCAGAGACTCTGAGGATCATGGAAGAGGTTGGCCTCAGCCTTTTCTCTTCCTGTGAGAGCAGTCTCTTGCAATGGGTCTTTCAGAGGCTGAGACACATCTCTCCCTTGCAGAGAGCAGAGTTTGGTCTTCTGAGCATCTGGCATGCAACTCATCAATCTCTTGGGAGTGAGGGCTGAGCTGCAGGCAGCTGCACCATGGCAGCACACCAGCCAGGTTGGTGTCCACCTACGAAGGAGAGGCAGGACCCTGCCCCACCTGGCCTTGTACCCGGGCCGGCAGCCCTGTGAGAGAGGAGAGGGTCCTTCAGTGGCTCAGCTGCTCCAGATGTGGAACACCCATTAGATGGACTTTCGTGGGGCAGCATGAGTGTCATCTCTTGAAACGAGTGGTTGGGTTTGGTTTGTGGTGACAAAGTGAAGGCAATCAGCCTCTGTAGTCCAGAGGAGTTCCCAGCCCTCAATGCTGGGTTTCCCACTTGAGGTGGAGAGGAGATGGATTTTTAAACCCATAATTCCTACACGAAGACTTGCAAATGTCCAAGGTTTGCATGCTTATCCTGGTTTCTCAGCTCAGCTTTGTTACCATTGAACAGATGATATCAAATGGCAAAGCACAGAGCAATTCCCTAATAACTTTTCACTGGTCACAAAGTCATTTTTATAAATGCTCGTATCCAGAATAGATAAAACCGAGCTGATGCAAAACTCAAGTAAACCCAAATGAAAAGAGGAGAGAGAACAGAGGGAGAAGCAGGAGGTGAAAAATCACTTCTCTAGTTATGACTTAAGTCTGTGTAAGTAAACTCTGGTGAAAAGGAAACTCTGAGCCATGTGAAGTGCTATGAGTGGGCTGGGGCATAAACTGCTGAGTCTGTAAAAATACTAGCGCTGGTTACTAGAACTGATTGCCATATTGAACCTACTCAAGAACAGGCCTCATTAAAAGCCATACAAAAAGAAAGAAAAATAGTTTCTTTTGTACATGGAAACTGTCAGTATCCAGCTGCTCCACAGCTCTAAGCACTCTAAAACCTGTCAAAATCTTCCCATGAAGCCACTCTGTTAAGCACTACCCTTCCCTCATCCTCTTTGCTGCTGCAAGGCACTGTCTCTTCGTTAAACATGGTGGAGCCAAGGCTTCCATGCATGCTGTGAGCTTTGATTGCTGGATGTGCCGATGGGGCTCCAATGGCCACAGCAGTTGTGCAGATTGGGTGGTGCAACTGGCTGTGGGCACAGCTTCTGCACCATCTGGCAAGGCTCGGTCAGCTATGGGAGTTGGGTTGAGCAGGGTTATTCCTCTGATGGGGTGACGGTTTGCAGGATTTGGTGAATGTTGTTCCTGAGAGGTCCTCCTAAACGTTAAAGCTGTGCTAGGTGGATGTTTATATCGGGGATTGTACCTGTGATTTGTGGCTGTTAAAAACATCAAAGCCAAACAAAACTACCTCTCTTGTCATCAATATTGCACTCCCTTCTTTTGTTATTGTCTTTTGTTTGGCTGTGCCAGGAGCTGCTCCATGACTCATGCCTGTCCCACTGGGAACGGCATAAGTGAATACGTGACGTCTGACAAAGCCACCATGAGAAGGCGGTGTTGTGATAAGCTGTGTGATGACCTCTGATCTCTTACGTTGGTCCCAGTTTGTTATTCTGTGTTAAAGGATAGGGCCAGATTGTCCCTGACTTCACGCAAGTCCCTCTGGAGTAAGAGCCTGGCCATAAATCCTCCTGGGGTATTTCAGCGCCTGTGGGTGGATTAAGGGAGGAGTCCAACAGAGATATATGTTATTGCAGGAAAAGCTATGACACAAAATTCGTGCATCCTGGAAGAGTTTCATAAATTCAGATGACCATCTTCCCACTCTGCAGGCTCTTTTTAGCTTGGGATTGCAGGTGTGGTAAGTGAGATATGTTGTATTTATAGCAGTTGTGCCTTCTCTTCCATCTTTGATGTTACAATTAAGTATTGAAAGCTGCATAACTCAGTGATGTGTGGCACATCTGTTAAGATATTCTCACTCTTAAACTGAAAATGTAAATACTTTAATAAAAGGGACACAAAGAAAAGAAAATGAATGTTGACAGGATTGAGCACCCATCCTGTCTACGACTGTAGCTTATGTCTTCCCTCGTTAGCTGGGCCTTTCTGTCAATCAGGCAGTCATAGAATCATAAAATGACCTGAGTTGGAAGGGACCCATCTGGATCATTGAGTTCAACTCCTATCCCTGCATAGGACAATCCCAACATTCACACCATGTGTCTGTGGGTAGCAGTATTGGGACCAATAGTAGCTCATCTGCCAAGACCTGGATGCCTCTTTTGGCACGGTGTTTTCCTACCCCTGCATTAGCCAGCCCAGTTGCCTAAGTCACCTGTGGTCTCCATGGACATCATGGCTGCCAGCATGGCTCACCCAGGTGCGTGGATGGCAGGAAAATCCACACCCCTCTTCCTCCCCCTCCTTGAGGCGGTCTTGATCTCACTCTCTGCCACCTTCCCAGCTGCCTTAACTTTTTCAAAAATTTTCAAAGTTTAAAGCAGTTTATACTCTGCATAAAAAAAAGAAATGGAAAATATTATGAATTCAGGGGCTGTAATCTTACATATTTCTGTGGGTTTATTGCACATATTTGTGAAAAAACCCATCCTACAGTGAGTCAAAGACTCTGCTCCTGGGCAATTTCCTACAGGATAACAGAAGTTACTGGTAGATGTCTTCTGGCGGGCAGCTGTGCCTCTGAAGTAAGCCCTCTTGTAAAGACTTCTCCCGTAGCTCTGCTCTCAAAACACACACCCACCCATCCTTTTCCCCCATGTTACACGGAGTCGAGGGGAAAGGGTAGACCCCAGCAGATTTTGGAGATGCTGAAACTGTATGAAGGGGCAGTGGTCGTGCTTCCTTAACAGTTACTGCAGTACCAGCTTTACAAAAGTGTGACTGCTTTTGAAGGCAGCAGATCTCATTTTATTGCAATGCCACGATATTTAAAAGTAATGGTGTAAAATTGTGTCTTGAACTTAAGGTCTCAGTTTTGTTTTTTTCTTTTACATAGCTTTTTTGCTTTTTATGATTTCATTGACCATATATAGCAAATTTAATTTGCCTACCTAGTAAATACAAGCAGACCTGCAGGAATTGTACTATTTGGCTATGTTGACTGCTTCAATAATTTGCTTTGGCCTAACGTGGTTCCTGCTGATATCAACTGACCCCTGAGTGATGAGGACTTCAGGTCTTTTGCAAATACTGTCTTTGAAACAGTAATGGAGAGTAAATATCCATAAATATTCTTGAACTAATGTTTTCCCAAACTTTGTACCACGACTACATTGCAGCTCCTTTGCAAGAACTCACAGTGAAGTGCCTTCATTCTCCAGACTGTTCTCCTTATGTGTTGTAGATCTTTTCTTCTTTCTTTCTGTTTACTGACTTTAACCGTGACCTTTACCCGTATCTTGTTCTTTCCTTAAGTCAAGCACAGTTTGCTCCACACCATGCAGCTGCCATACTGGTCGGGTGACTTTGTTTTCCATACTTGGCCTGATGATTTCACTGAAGGGTTGAATAGCTGACACCTAACACATGGCACTATCTTGCTAGGTATTGTATAATAAATGCAAATACAGCTCAGAGGTCAAAGTGAAGTGAGGTTCTAGTGTCTTAAATCAGTAGAACTTAGGGAGTATGTGGCATGTGTTATAACTCTCCTGAATCTTTTATTCCTACCTCATGAATTTCTGAGTAATAATGGTAGAAATAATTTTAGAGGTTTCCTCTCCCTTCCCAAGTCAGGCTAGTATCATTTTAGACACAACTGGAGAGCTGGGAGAAAGGTTTTAAAATGGAGTGGGTATAGATTTAGGTGGTTTCTGATTTAAGACAAATGTCTTCTTTAGTTTTATCCTGCAGATATATTTGTAGCAGCCTTAAAAGGACCCTTGTCCTTGCTTGCAACTCGCATGTAGAAAAAGAGCTTAACTTTTTTCATCAGTGGTCTGGCTGACCCAGCATGGACAGCAGGGTCTCACTGCCCAGTGCATCTGGCTTACTTTAGGCATGTCAGAGCTATGCTGTACACTGTGTGGAAGCACGGCTGTGGAGGTGGCATTGTGTCAGGCCGGTCTTCTGGGGTCCAGGACCAGCTTCCCAATGCTTGCTTGAGATACAGTTACCTTTTTCTTCAGGCCATTCTCTGGGTAAAGTCTGCTACTCCACCTGAGAGGATGCACCCTTTAGGGATGGGTGATCCTATGGTGCTATAATCTGCACTTCTATGTAGTCTATTCTGTTGTGCATGCTTGGAGCTTCTGCCTGTGCCCAGGTGTGCTTTCAGTAGAGCTGTGTGGCAGAGGAGGCCAGATGGAGAACACTGTAGGTGGATGGGAATTGTCTCCACTTCTTCAGCTGACCTGACTGTAGGTGAACACAGGAGCTGTTCCCTGTGGGTACCATATAGCCCAGCATTTAATTTCCGACAGCAGCAACAGGAGAGGCTGTTTAGGGAGAGCAATAATTTGGCTGCTGTTCACATTCCCAATCCTTGTCCCCTCCCTGTGTTCACAACTGTTTGGTTAGAGCTATTGAGTCTGTTGATCCCTTTGGTTCCTAATACCAGTTTATTGGTGAATCAAGCTGTGGGTACCTGGGGCTGTACAGACACTCTGCATAGTCATGCCTTGAGTGGCTCATCTTGAGCTCTCTGACATAGAAGCCAGAGCCACAGATTTGCATCCAGACCTCACATCTTATTCATGTGAGGTGTAACCTCACAGCAAGTGTTACTGGTGTTAACAATCACCTTCCTTCTCCCACAGTAAGTTGCTGAAAAGTTCTGCTGGTCTTTCAAGGAAAATAAAGAGATTAAAGTTCAAGAAAGTCTTGCAATATGTGAGAGGTGGCAGTACTATTGCAGAACATGGATTCAACTGGTGTGATGTAGTGTGAAGGGCTAGTGCTCTTGCTGTCTGGCTTTGGTTTGGGAGATGACAAGCAGCAAGATAAGTGTTATTTGCAAGCACTTGTGGAGAGGGAACCGGCAAAGCTCCTGCTGTTTCATTGCTTCTGCTGTTTCATATCTCCTGGATGAAATGAAATGCTTACAAATATGTTTTCCTTCTGCCACCTTTCCACCTTCTGCACGTTTTTTGGGCTCTTCCCTCCTCTACAAAGAGGGTCCACAAGCTGTCCCATGGGGCTTCAACAATCTGCTACATGCAGAGCTTGGGGCAGTCTCTGGGAGCAGCACTACTTAAGATGCTGGTGAAGGTGTTGAGGGGAGCAGAGGGGTGCAGTTTGGTTAATATATTTAGCATCACAGACAAAGTTTTACATGAGCAAACAACATGTACAAAGAAGCATTTGTTCGTGACTTGTGTTCTGGCTGCTCCTCGTGGACTCTGGGCTTGAGCACTGGTTTTGTGTTCCCAGGGGGCAGAGCAGAGGTTCGTAACTCAAATTTAAAGCAGAGTAGAGGCTTACATGTGACTTGGGCTGTGTTAAAGACTCTTCATGGCTCAAACAGTAGATTCAAGTGTGTGCACAGGTACAGCTTTTCTAGATATTTTTGTTGTCATATCAACAGGGATCAGAAATTGTAATATGTTCTTTTTTTTTGACTTTTGGATATTTGTTCATTTAATCTTCTTTATTCAGGCCTTTCTGGAAGGGCCCTTTTACGCTCCATTTGGTTATGCCTGGTGTTGGATTACCTTTGTAATGCTACCTCTGCACAATGGGAACCAGAGGGTGTGTGGGATCCATGAATGTGCTGGAGGCCTCGTGCATACTTTAATAAATGTGTAGAGAAAGCCAGTAGAAGCTCAATGCCAGCATACATAAGAGGTCTGTGACAAAGCGATGGATTACCCATAGTCATCCTGAGCCTCAACTTCATTTGGAGAAGGATTATTTTGCAATCAAAAGCCTTACTGTTTGCAACAACCGACTCCATAGGGTGTCTGATTGGGCCCTCATATCCTGAACAACTACCATCAAATGAGTTTTACTCATGTTAGTCTATCTAAAGGGATCAGAGGAGGGTTTCTCATCAGTACTCCTTAGCAGATTAAGTTTTCTGCTCTAGGGTGAGATAGTGTTGCTGATCAAATGGTAAAACAGATTAAATATGCTAAGGAAAGAGGAAATGGAGAAAAAGAGAGGGAAAAAGTCTTCCAAAATAATTTTTTTTCTGTCCCACAGAATAGATATCCAGTGGAAGCAATGATGAGGGACTAGCTGTCCATGACCTTGTCCGATCCTTATTTCATCCTGTACATGGTTTGTGTGTCAAAATACACGCCTGGATAGTGTCTGTATTCAAACAAGGAGAACGTGGAACTGCTCTGAATAGTCTTCTATTTGAAAACAAAGTTACCTCCTGTCAATTCTGTTTTCTTCCCTGAATGTCTGGGTACTGGTAAAGTTGACACACAAAGCATTGTGATACTGAGTATGTGGAAATATAATACAAGGCAAGCTGACACCCCTTTCAGGAATATTAATGAGAACATACAACCAGAAGGGTAAACTGAAACAGTGTAGGAATTCCCATTCTGGAAACAAGAATCATCACTTGCTCATGGTCCATGATGTTGGCTGAGCTTCTTGAGTTGGCTCAGCTCTTTGTCTCCAGCTGCTAAACTCCATTCAAAACAGATTAAAAAGATATTGGACGTGTTCCTTATGCTACTCTTTGTATAAACGATGGCTTTTCCAGCTTGTTAGTGAGAAGCTGCAGGTAAAAAAAAGATTGGTAGTGGTACCAGTGATGGAGTCCTGGAGAAAGGTGATCCATTTTGCAGAGGCCTGCGACGTCAAATCAAGTAGGTTCGTGGAGTTGGAACACTCTGATTTGGAACGAAGTTCATGACTTCTACATTGCCTATGCAGGAAGGAAAATGTGAAGACCCCTGGAAGCCCTGTGGCTCCCATTACTACAACATTGTGTCTGGTTTGTATTACAACTTAGTTGAAACTGAAATTAAACTGCTTTCCCAAAGTTTGGGTTTGGGAAACTTCAAGGGAAATTCCAGTTCCATGCTTTTTTCCTGACTTAGCACTGGTGAATTTTGCTGGGGATCTTTCAGTGCACCGAGCAGTGTGAATTTTTTCTTAGTATGCCCAAACCAAACAAGATGTTTTACAGCCATTTGCAAAGTAATGAACGTAGGGAACTGCCGACAAGCCTCACAGAATGAATAATAATATTGTGGAAAGTAGCATCCCTTAAAAAGGTTTAGGGGTAAATGAACAGAAGCTCCAATCTGATAATGTGGCAGAAAATTAAACGAAGCTCTTAAGCATGTAGGCAGGGAGGGTGTTGAGTGGTGACTTACGGCACTGGTGGGAACTGTAGTGAGACAGTCTGTCTAGTTCTGTTGATAACATTTAAGGAAAAAATTTGGATAAAGATGGGCAAAAACATGAAAAGGAAATGATTCTTGCCTTTGGAGAAAATGCTGTCCAAAGAGAGTTTGAAGAACTCATCACACTTGTCAAAAGATAAGATTGAGTTTCCTTGGTTACGATCTACAAACCCAACACGCGGGGAATATAACAGGTATTGAATCTAAACGGATATTGAATTTAGTGGGAAAAAGCTATAACGGAAACCATTGACTGAGAGCTGAGCCATTTAAACTAGAAGTTAAGAAAATGTTTTTGATAGTATGTGTTGATCAGTCACTGGGAAAACTGCAGATTGCAGCAGTGATTTCTCATCTCTGGCTGTCTTCATAACAAGGCAGGCCGTCTTTTAGGAAACAAGTATATACTACTTTTTCATATGGATTAATGGGTTCAGCAGAAGAATAAATATCTGAATCTGAAGGAGCTGTGGTAGTTTACAAGCTATTTTAAATGATCAGATACTTTCATCAGTCCTAAGTTCTGACAATTAGGAGATGGGATGATGAACAGTAGAGGAATTGTCCAAGCTACCATCCCAGTTTGTCATGACACTGCTTGCCACAGATAGCCAGCATGCTGAAAAATAAGTAAACAAAAACAATAATATAAAATCTTTGCTGAAGAGCAATCTGCTGACTTTGGAGTCTTGTTTCCTTTGACTTATGGGACTTATGCTTTCACCTGCCCAGGGAGTGGCAGAGCCTGATGTTTCTTGGCGCTGAGTAGCATCATATCAGCATCACAACAAAAAGGGGCCACTTTTAAAGCACTGGAAAGGTACTTTATACCTGTGTAGCCTCAGTATACACCACACATGCTTTTTTCTAGTAAGTTCTTGCACTCTGGTCAGTAGCTTCCATTACTGTTGGTTAAACAGCAAAGTAGCAAGGCAAATCAAGGATATGTCTATGGATGTAATCAGTAATGGGTGATGGAGATTTTAGCCACTGTGACCTTGAGACTTGTAAATGAGCTATTGCAAAGAACCAGGAAAAAGTGCTCCTGCCTCTTGGGGAAAGGGCATAGATGGCATTGTTTTATGTCTCTTGATAACTTGCCAATGCGTTTTATTAACACTAGCCTCACAACAAGGTCGGTCAATCAATCAATTGCCATATTTGCAGCATATTTGCATGAGATGCCTTAAAGCATTTTCCAAAAATACGGATGTCCCTGTGAAATCTTTAAATTAGCAACAGGGATAGAGGGGGAGAAATCAATAAAATTTTTATATATGTATTGATATTTCATATTATGTATTATCTGTAAATGGACGGTCAGATTTTACATAATATCTTATATATAACCCTGTGAAAAACAGAGTTGTGACGCAGTCCTCTTCTTGCCCTTTCTTTTCCATCTGCTGAAAGGTCATCTTGTAAATTCTGGCCTGCACAAATCACAGTTCCTCCTGGCTACAGAAAGCAGTGGAGCTCTTTCTTCTCAAATGTCCTATAACGATAGGGTATACAGCTATTAAGTATTTAAAAATGCTACTCAAATGGACAAACTGAGGCATCAGACTAATAGGCAGCAGAAACCTTTAGATTCATATTGTCTGGAGAGTGGTCCTAAGGTGGGTCTTTAACCAGGGCAGTAGTATTTGGGGAAATTGACCAACTGGGGCTTGCAATAAATCAGATTCTTAAAAAATGATGAACTATCATTCAGGAGAGAAACAAGAAACCAAAGGAAGGGCATTGGATTCAGACACAGCACGAGTTTACTTCTTGTGAGGTCTCTGTAATATCTATCATTGTGCATGTCCGGATTCTGAAATAGGCAAAAGATGATAATTGAGTCATATGTAATAGTACCACGGAGCTGAATCATAAATTTTACTCTCAGTCAAGCATTGCTTAGTTTCTGCCTGAGTTTCATTTTCAGCAATTGCTAGACAGTCAAGATTGAACTCCAGACAAGCAGAGGTAGGACCTGGATTGCATCAAGAATTATGTGTGAGTCATGAGAATTACAGTGTGATCTATTATTAGAGCATCAGAAAATAGCCCTGTGAAGGAAGGGAGAGACTGAAAAGCATGGAAACAAAACTTGAGAGGGATCTAGCGATGTCAAAATTAAAGGAAAACAGAAATCTTCCCTCGTGGCAAATAAATGCTGCCTCAGAAATAGGAAGGCTGCCCTAAGTCCAGATGTCTCTGGATTGCCTGCCTCCTCCTGAGGGTGTGCTGGCCTTGAGTTTCCTCTACTTTCCAAGTGAATTGGCTGTGGGGGGCACAGCTCTCCAGCCCTGGCGTGAGTTGTTGGAGGAAATCCTGCTGTGACCCAGATAGCTCTGGCTGCAGGCCTGAGCTCCCTCTGCTTGGGAGTACCTTCTTAGCCTGCTCTGGCTCTTGATCCTGCCTGACTGGGTGTCCTGTTGATTTAGGACCAGATCCTGACCCCTGGGTTTGACTTTCTAGCTTGACCTTGGAGCTGCCCTATCACTATGGACTGGCTTGGTGGTCTAGACTGTCTGCAGATCTTGGCTACAACTTCTGGATAATAGCTAGCAGGTTTGGAGCCACAGGCATGTTGTCCTGGTGCTGTTGGACTCAGAGGACGTGTGGCTTATTTTGTATGGTGGATCCTCTTACAACAGCGGTGATAGATCAGAACACATTGGACTAGCTGGGAAATCACCAGCTCTCATAGTTTGGTGGGATTTAGTTTGTCCTACAGCATCACTGTTAAGTTCCTGGTCCTTGAAGGCTAGGTAGAAAGCCTTAACTTTGAGCTAAGCAGTCTTTGAGTGTTCAGTCATACACTTGAGTGTTACCATGAAGGAGTTTCCAAAAAGGTTAACCTGTCACAGTGCACTTGTATTGTGTACCTTTGGTGTCATCTGGAAGAGTGCACTCAGTAGTGGAGATGTATGTTTGTGTTTTAGGGTAGTTGGTTTGGGATTTTGTTTGGGTTTTTTTCATTATTTTCAGTAGAAATGGGCACAAAAATATGGTCCTTTCATACTCATAAGGACTTGTAAATTGGTTTTGGACAACTTTTGCCTTGGAATAATCCAGGAGTAGATCAAGAGTTTTATGAGTGAAGACTGGCAGGCAGTCCAGCATGGGTGGTGTTGTAGGGGTATCTGTTATGGACCTCCTGATCAGGGAGACATAGTGAGTGAGGCCTTTAAACAACTGAAAGAAACCTCACTTTCACAGGCCCTTGTCCTCATGGGGGACCCTGCCCAATATCTGGTGGAAGTATAATAAAACAGGGCCCAAGGAAACCAAGAGGTTTCTGAAGTGTGTTGATGACAACTTCCTGGCACAGGTAATCAAGGAATAAACAGGGAAGGATGATTTAATGGACCTGAGAGTTACAGACAAGGGAGAACAAGTCAAAGACAGCCTTGGCTGCTGTAACAGTGAGATGGTGGAATTCAGTACCCTAAGTTGAGGAAGCAGGTCAAAAGTAGTTCTGAATTTGTGGATAGCAGACTTCAACCTCTTAAGAGATCTGTTTGGAAGAATGCCACAGGACATGGCCCTGGAGAGGAGAGTGGTCCAGGAGAGTTGGTGATACTCAATGATCACCTTGTCCAAGTTCAAGAAATGTTCATCCTGAAAAGTAGTAAACTGAGCAAGCAGCAGCAGGAGATGAGCGTGGATGAGCAAAAATATCCTAACTGAACTTGGATGTAAAATGAAAACGTATGAGAGGTGTCAACGAGGACAGACAACTCTACACTAAAAGTATAGAGTTGCTCTCTTGATCATGCAGTGAGAGGATTAGGAAAGCTATGGCTAGCCTGCAGTTGAATCTGTCCAGGGATGTGAAGGGTAGCAAGAAAGACTTCTATGGAGCAAAAAGAAGAGTTGGGAAAACATGGAACCACTGCTGAATGAGGTAGAGGTACTGCTGATAAATGACATAGAAAAGGCTGAGGTACTCACTGTTTTCTTTTCCTGAGACTTGGCAAGTTAAATTCACTTTTGGGAATTTCGGGCCCCTGAGATCAGAGAGAAAGTCTGGAACAAGGAGAACTTACCCTCAGTGAAGGAGGATTATACTAGGGAGCACTTAGACATACTGGACATGCACCCTCAAGGTGTGACGTGTTGTACCCACGAGTGCTGGGTGAGCTGGGAGATGTCACTGCAAGGCCACTCTTTATTATCTTTGTCTATGTTGAATCATCGTTATGACTTGGGGAGATTCCTGAAGACTGAAAGAGCAAATACCACTCCCATATTCAAGAAATGCAGGAAATAAATCTGGGGAAATGCAGATTGCTCAGCCTCACCTCAGTCCCTGGTGAGGTGATGGAGAAACTGTCCATGATACAACTGTCTTGGTGGACAAGGGAAAAGGAGCAAGTAAGGGTAGTCAAACACTAGCACAGGTTGCCGAAACGTGTTGTGGAGTCTCCATCCTTTGAGATATCAAAACCCAACTGGACATGGTCTCAGGCAACCTGCCCTGGATGGCCCTGCTTGAGCTAGGGGATTTGATTTGGAAATAATCTTGTTTAGGTCTCCTTCGCCCTTAAAATCCTGTATGAATATATGCACCTTATGCAGATTTTGCGACTGAAGAACCTCTAAATCCATATTGCATCAGTCAGCAGCAATGATGACTTAAATAAAAAAGGTCATTTTATACAGCTATGATACAAATTGCATTGAAGTCATTAAAAAGTCTCATTGATTTCAAAGGTCTTTGGCTTAGTTCCGATACTCCTTATTTAAGTAACTATCTAAATGGCCTGATTTTCATGAGTATAAGAAATGCAGCTGCTCCAGAGGGCTTCACTAGGCTTTGACCTGATCAGGCTTTAATTATTTGTATTGGTTTAAAATATTTCTAAAAAGTTTGAAAATTTGCTGTACTTCTTTTTTTTCTCTCCTCACAGTCAACAAATTCAGTAATTCCTGGAGGGATATGGTTTAAACTTTCCCCAGAGCTCAATTTTTAATATAAAATAACTTCAGACAAAATATTATTGTAAACTATGTATAAAAAATCAGTAGCATGGTAGACAGACTGTTCTGTAGTCATAGAAACAGACCAAGGGCTTTGGTGTCTCAGACTTGTAAGGGCCAAATTCTGGGGCAAACAGTGTTGGAGGGTGTCATCCAACAAATGAATACCTGTCAGAAATTAGGGCCTGCAATGACTGCAGATTGAAAAAGAAGAATTGGATCTCCTTTTCCAACAAGTGGTAGCTGTGAAGGAGACAGTAAGTGCAATGATGGATGTGTTTGCCTTGTACTTAGTCAGTAGATACAAGATGTGTGAATGATGATGTTTCTGAAAAAGAGTCATGATATAATATCCTAGGCTGACTATAGGCCTGAGATTTGTTATTGAAAAACTCAAATGGGAATGCTGAAACTGTTTTCTGAACAATGGAAAGCAGAGATGCCAGAGGGAAAATGGTAGCAGTGACATTCTGGTGAAATGTTCACATCTGATTAAAATTAATGAATTAAATACCCGCAACAATTATGCCACCTATTAACTGCTTATGTGAACGTATAAACCTCATTATTAAAGAAGGTCACCTGGGCAGTGCCTCCTATTTTGCTCACAAAATACGTGCAATTTCGTTATAAATTATATTGCCTTTTCTATAACTGAAATTATCCATCAGTTATAATAAAACCCCATGTCTTTAGCTCACCAGGTTTTGTTATTAACCATACTGTAGCTCATTCTAAGAGCTGAAAGTTTTTCTTACATAATTACAAGATGTTCATTTTTTTTAAGATTCTTTATAGGTCTATATTCTGTTTCAAATTATTACCACATCTTGATATAGCCAGAAAATCTTGTGTAGTGTAGATTCTTCTTTGGAAGTGTTGGTAAGTATGGTTTCATCTATATTTCTTCCTTATCTGCTGCAAAAGGAAGAAAAAAGCTCTGATTGATGCATATGACTATGGGGAAAGACAAAGGGGAAATAGCCAGCCTGGTTAAGTGCAAGCTAGAAATATGAAACCAGACAGCTAGCTAAGCAGACAGCCAGATTAAAAAGGTAAGGATGAATACAGAAATACATTGAGAATTGTACTTAGCTCAAGTGGGGAAAGGCACTAAAAAAGTAACATTCTTCCTGAAGATACCTGAACGTCTAAGAAGTAGCATGAGATAAAGAATAGAAATGTACAGCTGCCCACTGTCACCTGTTTTAATCTCCTCGTGAAAATTCAGGCTATAAAGATAACCTTAAAATAAATACTTGTGTCTTTCTGCTGTAATAAGAGTAAGTGGAAGTGATAACAAGTGGCAGAAGAAGAAATTGTTGGTTCTTTAAACGGCCCAACCAGGCTCTAGCTGGGACAAGGATGGACCAGCCAGAAGAGTTGTGAGCAGCAGGGAACTCCTCCTCTTCAACAGAGACCACTTGTCAGAGCCGTGCCGTTAGCCCAGAATGAATAACTTGCCTGCAATCCACCCTTGACCCATGTGCAGCAGCACGATGAAACTCAATGTAGTTTATTAGCTCAGTTTGAGAAATAACCTCTGGGCCTCCTCAAATGAAAGCATATTATTCTATGAAACAATTTGTTCTTCTTGAATGAAAAATATAAAATTCCAGCATTCGTCATTTCCACCGTTGTAAACTCCAACAAAACTATAGATGATTCAAGTTTATGTAAATGTGTAAAAGAGGGAGAGATTCAGACCACAAACCTCACATTTCTGGCTGACAGACTTTAAGCTTGTTAAGAAGGCACAGATGCAACGATAGATAAAACTGAAGCCTACGATTTCTTGCTTTGCTGTGCAGGAGAGGAAGTGGTTTTTCATCTGAAATGTGATACCACAAAGAACTAACTTTTTCCACGTCTGAGTTATACAATGTTCTTTGTAGAGAGATTCTTGGCACCCATCAAAATATGATGAATAAAATGACTGCACTTGAAGAGATATGTGCAGGATCCAGCTACTAAAATGAAGTCACCTTCATCTCAGTGTAAGCATTCCTTTCCAGACCGCTTCTGAGTTTCTTAATATGAAGTGTTATTCATCCTCTCTACCTGGCTTTAACTGCTGATATGGTGCAGTAGCATCATAGGCAGATGTTAGTAATTTTAACTGCAGTGAAGACCTGAATCAATAATATACCTATCTGCTGCTCTAAATGTCAATACTTCATTGCACCTGTTCACCCCAAAGGAAGGGTTATTTGTATCTGCTGGCCTCTCTTTTGGACAGCAATTGGGAAATCTTGTGGGGTAAAGATCTTGGATTTAAGGCGAAAGAAAATGCTGTGCTAGAAGTTTTTTGCTACAATCCTGTATCTGAAGATAGAGGAAAGAAGAAAATTTCCCAGGGAGGATGGACTCTAAGATGTGCACAAAGGCTTTCTCTCTGCCCTTTGGCTTCAGGAAAGGATTGGAGCACATGAAATTTGGAGAGGAAACGCTACAGCAGGGATTGCTGAAGGTTCTCTCAGCACCCAGAACCAATATGTTTCACCTTGACTGCCTATAGCAATCCCTAGCTGCTCTGTTGTTGCCTTTCACCCTCCTGGAGTCATGTCCTCTTACTGCATCTTGTGATGGACTGGAGAAATTGTGGTCTTTCAGCTTCTGGCCTGGCACAGCTACCTTAGAGAGGCTGTGGCTAAACTGTAGGGCAGTAATTAACCCCGCTGGAGCATGCTGGGCCTTCTGATCTATGCAATTTGGGTTTTTCACATACAAAGCAGGCTGCTGAGAGAAGGAAGGAGAAAAAATGCTATGTACCTGTGCCCCTTCTGGCATGGAGATGGATCATACATGGTCCTGCAAGATTCCATAGTTTAGATGAAGACAAAAGACAGCTTTCATTTAATTATATTTACTTACTGAAAACCTGTTAGGTCTAATTTTAATTGCAGTAAGGCCTCATTGCAGTAATCTGAAGGGGTAAATGTTTAAATTAGTTTCCATTTTAAAGTACTGCTTTAATTCATTCTTTGGTGTGGAAGAGTGAAGAATAATTGCACTGGCTTTTTGTTATCACTGCTTGATAACATCTGTGTCTGCACTTCTGTGTGTGTGTTGGCCTATCTTGGCAATGGCAGGAGAGTGTTAGTGCACGTGGCAGAGAGATGGAGCTGACATAAGGTTTCCAGGGGGTACCAGAATTAGGGTTTTGTCTGTGAACTTTAAGTTATCTCTACATCAATGTTTTAAAAGAGAAAGTTTTGAAAGATGCAAACGGAACCTTTCTAAAAGCAAAAATCTCCGCTGTTTCTCATGATGTATAGATAGCTTCTTGCTCTCTTCAGCCTGCTGAAACAAGACATTTTAAGAGCTCTCTCCCAGTTTTCCTTGACCACTCCAGCTCTCTCAGGGGTCTGGTAACATTTGGTATTTCAAATGTTTGAAGATTCCTGATGTATAAATGCACCTTTTTTTACACGAGCAGCATACAGTCTGCTGGGACTCTGTGTGTAGATATATAGCAAGATGTAGCTTATTCCCATGCCTTGGCTGCCTAACTAGGATGTAAAACAAATGTTTTCCCTCCATGCCACTGGACAGGGCTGGGAGAGCAGGTAGAGTCATACTGCCACAGCTATTGATAAGAAGGAAAGAGCAAGAAACCCTCTCTAAACAGTGCGCTTGTCCAAGGGTGTGTGCGTATAGGTGACTTCCCACGCTAAAGCAAAGTGGTACCTTGGTTGTTACTTTACAATGTGCTGCTCTCTGCTTTGTCTTAATGATGGGGTTACTCCTTCACCACCTTGAGTGGTCTTGTCTCTGTGTATCACTCACTGGTACTGCCATATAATCAGCAGGTTCTTCCAGCTGCATGAAAAATGTGTGGAAAGGGCACACAATCAAGGCATTTAGTGCTAGCTGAAACCAGCCCGATGGTGTAACCACCACTGGCTGCAGCCTTAGTGTGTGCACCAGACCTTCATGTATCAGAGAAAGGTCTTGAGGTGATGGAGACAGGCAAAGCAACAGGGGACAGGTTAATTGTTTGGGTGCCATCTTCAGTCCTGAGTTTCTGCAATCAAGACACCTAAGGGTTCCTAAATTTATGCCAATATTTTGAGAAAGTCAGGGCTTTAGAATGCCTAAGCTGAGGACTGGTTTCTTCTCATTGCTGTGGAGTGAGTGTGCCCAACCAACCATGAAAAATGCATACTCAAGGGTATAGAGTGTAAAAACCAGCTGTTTACAGGCAAGAGGATTCTCATCAGACTCCTCTTTCTGTCCCTCAGATTTCAGATGACTGTGTAGTAAATAAGTGTGGGAAAGAAGCCGCCAGGCCTGGTTTACCTTCTTGCAGGAAAAGAGTAAACATGGATTTAGGAGATCGACTACACCCTGCACTACACTTAACAACATTAATGAGTGAAAAGTCCTCTTGCTTATATTAAGAGCAAGGTCATGCTTGATAAAGCATTGATAAAGCATGTTTCACTAAGTGTTTTCTGTTTCAGTCTTTACAAAGGACGTAGGGCCTTTAATATGTTGGTGGAGAAGCCCCATCCTGCTGCTGCTGTCCTTGGGTCCTTTCAAACTGGGGTGGGAAGCACAGCATGGGCTTGAATCTCCTGGAAGTAGTTCAGCTGCTGAGTCATGGGTTCTACAATGTCCTTTGGCTTTGGATGCACCCACGATCCAGCAACTGACCCAAATCAATATCTGCTAATTTTTGTGTCTTTAAGACTAAACATAACAGTCTTTATAATGCCTTGCACGTGTAATGTGCTGTACATAGACTGCAGGAATCATTTGCTTCTTTGCACTGGCCAGCAGCCTTCAAGTAGGATGGAGGGACTGCTATTTAACAGCCCACAGAAACACATACACCAGCTGGAAAATAATTAAATAAGAAAACAGGAAGCAAATGTTTTTCAAGAACTGAAGAGGCAGGACACTTTGTGATGCTCTCTATCCTTCAGGATGCTCCTGTCGTGTATTCTGAAACTGAGCAAGCCTTTCTTTTCATTTTATCAAAGGCTGTGATGCCATAAGTCCCCGTGAGAGTTGACAAAGTCTACCCAGAAGTGTCAAGGAGGATATCATAAAATGGCATTTTAAGTTGTAGTGCCTGGTTTCTTTCAAGCTGGTACCACACCTGTACAAAGAAAAGAGAATCAGCCAGTCAGCTAAACTTATACTTCCTTCTAATGTATCAATACATTATGTTAGAAACAATCAGTCACTTTTAATCCTTTTATGACAGCTGCAGTTTCTCCTCTTAGCCTCAGACACTGTGCCATTATAAATAGATTGTCATATTCCTTGCAGCACTGAATTGCTTTCTGCATTCCCAGTCCCTGGGTGGACTGATTGACTTGGGAAATCTGCCATTTTGGTAGCCCTCCAGAAAAAGTGATTACTTATTTTTGCATCTGTTGCCAAACTGTATAAGTATGTAACCATTAAAACGTCAGTATTTAACCACAATTACCATAAAGGAGTATTTGATATGACAGTTATTTCCTGCCATGTTATGTTTCTCTATACACAAAGAATAAATGGATGGTTTTAATTAGACGAGGGGTGCCTTCCTAGAGACATCTACACTGCTTTGAACACACACAAGACATTCTTGCTTCTTTAACCAATACAGTGCTTATAGATGTAAAAGTGCAGCCCACAAAAAACCCTCCAAACCCTAGAAGTTTACCTGTGGTAAGGAGCCCTCAAGACAGAGAAGTATTTGAGTGTATCAAATCACACCTCCTGCAAGTAAATGCTAAGTGCTTAAGGGTGGAGCTAGAAGTGGATCAGTGGTGTGGATGTGGGATACTTTACTGGAAGAATATCATTGTTCATAGCATTAACCCATCTTATGGCCTAATACAGAAATATATGCGTGGCAGAGTGCTGAGCGCTCCAGAATTACAGATACTCTCTGAATATAACAAGATCTATTGCCATAAGGACCTGATACAACTTTGGTGAGTCAGCAAAAAACTTTCCATTGAGGTGGATGGGCTTTAAAACCCTTTAAAAACCTTCCAAGATAGTGTGCCTCGTGCCTAGACCTGCAAAATAGGGCACTTTGTGCTGCGTGGTTCTTAACGAGACAATGTCTGTTGCATTTTAATAGCACCCTCTTAGGCGTTGGAGCTACATTAAGAAGCTGTTCTTACACTTAACGTTGCATGCTCATTGATTAGAACCCCAACAGAACCTGAGATGCAAGCACCAGTCTATCCTGACCAGACTCCAGACTGATGTCCCTTCCACTCTCCTTCTCTCCCTCTTGCAGTCTAGTCCCAGGAGCGGTGAATGTTTTACTCTCTGGTGACAGAGCTCCTAGGGCAGAGCTGAACAGCTGTTCTTGTGTCTGTTTCCCTTCTTCATTATCTAGGTGGCATTTGGGCAACTAAGGGCCCCATGAGAAGGTAGGAGATGGGCTGAGAAAGATGCTGAATCTCCAGTCAGCTGCTATAAAAATGCAGTTAACATACAAAGGCTAGGGCAGGAGGTGACACTCTTGAAGTTTCATTTTTTTGACACATGATGACTGTAGGCGAGGGCCTGCTGGATTTATCTCTCAAGGAGAGTGGATGACAGAGGATACATCTAGTTTACAGCTGAGGCTTAAGGTAGATATTACTAGGCTCCCCTAGGGCAGCTCTCATCATGCAGACGCTTTCTGGTGAACGTGATGAACTTGTAGTCCAACAGGATTCTCGTCAATATATGGGCTCCAGGGCTTGGTGGCAGGTAGAGACTCTGTTTTGGGCCATGGCTTTAAACTTGGACATTTCACCTGGGTTGAAATGCTTTATTAAAAAAACCCTTAAACCCAGAGGCTTCTGAAGGGTTTTCTGGAATGGGTGAATATAATTATTTCATAGTTTTGGATAAGGGCAGGATTTCTAAAGCTAGCCATATGTCTAGCATCACGAAAAGAAGTCTTTGGTATTCCTCCCCCCACCCCAGTGATTAAATGGGTGGATGCTTGATGGTTTCAGTGAAGATTAACCTGAATCCCACTGAGTATTTACCTGTACCTTGAGGTATCTGAAAATATAGCCTTGGAGGATTAGCCCAGAGCCCAACAGAAGGCAGATTTCAGAGTTGATAACAGAATATGGCTTTCCTGATCTGCTGCTTGCTCAGTAGGCACCAATAGGCTTTTGCTCTTCTGCTTCTTTTGACTGCTCTTTCACGAGGGGTCCTGTTTGACATGTATGTGGGTATTAGATTATAGACAACAAGCTTACACTTAGTAACTGAAGGTAGAGGAACAAGAGGCAGAAATCATTCATAGTAAATACTTGTAAAGAAATATAGATATACAAAACTCTATTGCTTTGCTATAAATCAGAATTTAAATTTACTTAATAGGCTGTCTAAATACCATTTTACATCTGGCCTGTGGAGTGTTGTAGCAGGCTCTGTTTAGATTGAGCAGATACTTATTGCATACTAATCAGAATTCTTACTGATTTAAGACATTTAATGATTTTCATCTAGATAATTGGAATCTCTTTAGTTGTTCTTTCTCTACATAAATGTTTTTCCTAATGTACAGTGCTCTTTTTTGCAAGTCTTCTCTTCTGAATCTGAAAAGCAACATTAAATAGGATGCTTACGGTATCACATATAAATAAATAGCTCTACACCATTAAAAGCAGCTGTTTAGTAAGTACTGTAATATTAGCATCTTTTTGTACTTTCAACCAGAGTACAAATGAGCTTCGTGGCTTGGTTTACCACCAAATCTGGGATAATACAAGCGCAGAGATCCTAGAGTTTGTTCCAAAAAAATAACAAATAAAAAGACTGCCAACCGTTCCAGATCTACTGCGTTTGCCCTGCACTACCTTATTGCTGCACTACAGTGCCTTATCAGCACTTCCTTCTGTCATTCCCTATCACCAGACTCCTACAAAATGCCTGCAAAGCCTTCAATGTGAAGTAGGAAATATGATGCCTGTCTCCAAGTTATGAAGATTGTTTACAATCCAAATATTTGAAGATGTTGCTAGTTATACGGTAACCAGAATCCGAGTAACTCAATGTTTTAATTAAAGATTTCTGTTGACCAAAGCATAGATGATTTGAAAGCTATTGCCGCAGCGAGGTTTTATCTGCCTCTAAATCCAACACCAGAAAACATGTAACTCAGAGTAAATATAAATTTTAAAAAGCTAGTTGCTGGTTGCTGTGCAAATGTAATCAGCTCTTGGCAGTCTGGCATGACAGGAGAAATATCTCTGATGGGGAAAACCACACCCTCCAAGAAAGCCTGCTTCTTGCATTCTCTCTCATTTTGTCACACTCCATGCTTTTAATCTTTCCCAGGAGACTCTGTCCACAGAAAAACACCATCTGAACAACTTTCTGTAGGCTCTTCATAGCTTCTGACCTCTTCTGTGGTTTCGCCGACGTTGTTGCTAATGGTATTGGATTTGGAGACTTGATTATTTGTGTGAGTGTGAATCAACATGGAAAAGCAGGTAATGAAGGCCTTGGGTTGGCACTGTAGGGAAATGAGCTCACATCTTACCATCTTTCTTGTTCCCAATAAACGTTGGCAGAAATCTTCCCTGAGGAAGATCAGCTGCTCTGGAGATGAATCCAGACCTCTGGACCTTTTGAGGTTTGCCCATCACTCCTTACGATCAGGAAAGAAATGTATGACTCTGTGAGGAAGGTATTTTAAGCTTATTTTCTTCTGGGTTCTGTGGTTGTGACTCCCCTGAGGTCATAAAGATATTTTTAAATGAATTCTCACTGCTTAAATAACAGGGAAGTAACGTCTTGGTTTTCAACTTCTCTATTCTCCAGCTTCATAACTTTGGGCACTCCTCGAGTGAAGCTGAAGTCGTCAAGCTGTTTCTAGAGTCCTTTTGTATTTACATTAATAACAAACCTTCCCCCTTGAAGAACATTTGCCATGCTTCAAATGTTTATTGTTCAGCTGGGCCAACTAATAGCTGCATTGAGCAAAGTCCCATGTGACAACCAGCACATTCCTGGGTGATTATCGTATCCTGCCAATGGCTGTTTAATGTCTACGTTGCGGTAGCATCTGCATGGCCTGGAGCCCTGGAGGGGAAGAGAAAAAAATCCTTGCCATCCGAGTATGAAACCGTTACATAGGGATATAAAAAGCAAGGAAGAGGTTGCTGCACCCCTGGTAAAATGTCTTCTGTCTCTCCTTGTGCTTAATTTGTACCTTTTTTCCTGGCAGAAGAATGTTCAGCCTCTATATGCATGTGCCTCAGCATGGAGGCTTTGGAATTGTTTTCCCCATACATGGTTCAGAACTTTTCTCTGAACGACATTTTCCTGAGAAAATGGAGTCTGTCAAAATGGAAAGATTGTAGGAGCACACCAGCATCGAGGAGGTGGCAGGAGGGGACACGTGGTCACTTCAGCATCCTCAGTTTGTTCTTAGAGGTGCCAGGCTGCATTAATTTGACAAGATGAAGTCATTTTGTTTCAGCTTGCAATGCTCCTATTACTTTTCCCTTGGTCTGTTTACATTGAAGGGAACGTTAATTTTGAAACGCAACAAAGTGGCAGTGCTTTATACTGTGATATCATTGTAGAAGTCAGGTATTTCTGAACTGAAATTTTTAAAAGAATTTCTAGCTAGAGGAAAAATTAAAATTTGCAATTTTTAGGTTTATAATGGCACAAATTTGGAAACTGCAATGTCCACATTTCTCACTCTGACCCATGCCAGATAACAATGTCTGAAAAAATACATTTCCAGACCAAAAAAATTAGAGAGAATTTCTATTTACAAACCTCCTTAAAATTTGTGTTGTAAGTAACACAGTGGAACTCCCACAGAAGGTGTTAGAGCTTGCAAGAGAGAGGGGAGCTTTTCCCCTGCCCAGTGCAACATGAACATCCCACAGCCAATCTCGTGCTCTGGGCACTATCAGCACCCCTCAAGATCTCTGCGACCCACTTGTACCCTGGGCTCACACTACGCTCCTGGGCCCACTTTGGGGCTTCTGAAACAATGCTATTTTTTTTTTACCTATTTCTGTGCACCCATTTCCACTTCTTGCTTTCCTTCTGTTTGCAAGCAGAGGGGTGCAACTGCTGCATGTGACCCCTGGGGAAGTACAGCCTCACCTGGGTGCTTTTCCAACGGGACTGTGCCCACGGCAGGGCAAAGCTGGACAAGCAAAGGGGCTCATAGCAGGCAGCAGAAGAGCATCAGCTGGGATGGCAAAGCAGCCATGGTGAAGATGAAGGCACTGGAGCAGACCAGTTCTCAACTTTCCTAATAGAAATTTTTTAAATCATCCATGGTGTTTACATTGCTGCCCTGCCATGAGCTGCTCTCTTAGTCATGACACAGGCAGGAATGCAAGGAAGAATGAATTACCACAACTTGTTATTAGAAATAGATTTACACTTGGGATTGTTTCAAACGTGTTCCACTCAGATGGATTTTTTAACTAAGAAAAATGTTTCTTCCTTACTTCAAAATCTTTGAAAAGAAAAGAAAAGGCTGCGTAGCTATTGTTTGTCTTTTAGCAGTTCCCAGATATGGAAGGAAATTATATTCAGGCAGGTCTTTAATATCAGTCGGGAAATCTGATCCGGACTTGTCTTTTGTGAGAGCCTTTCTCTTTGCTAGTCCTCTGGGGTGTGCAAGCTGGCTGTTCCCCTCAGTAGAAGTAATAATCTTGAACGTAGATTAAACTGACAATCAGCTTCTTATAAAAAGTACTTTTTTAATGGCTGTATGAGAAGAAAAGTTTCCAGCAAGTCCACAGAATGTTACAGGAAAATTGGATCTGAAATTAGCTCCTGCTGATTAACTTTCATGCAGCAGGCTATCATGATGCCACCTAGATTCTTCCTGTTAAAAAGACTTATTTAAGGGGAAGAATAATGATAGCCTTGCAAAATGCCAGCTTTTGCAAGATTTCCAGTATAATTTCGATGATTCAAAATGATCAGATGTGATTCATTTGAATTAATCATGGTCAGTGACTGCTCTCGTATCTCTGTAAAGTATTAAAGATTTTAAACATTTTTATGGTATTATTTTTGTTAGGAAATGGGATGCAAGGCTTTGCAGGGTGTCACTTTATGCAGCAGTTTGGTGCAGGTTTTGGTTTCCTTTTTTTTTTTCCTGGGGTTAATTTCTACAAAATAAAATGCTACTTAAAAGAATGTTTTACTTCATTTAATATTAAAAAAGATTTCCATTTGGAAAGAGTAATTTCTCCAAACTCTAGATTACTCTGTGTCTAATCAACTCAAAGAACTGGTTTTGTCTGGGAACAGTTACTTCAAGACAGGTTCTTTGGGACCTATTTTCATGAGACGGAGAGATTGGGAGCTGAGCTGTTATTCTTGGTGCAGCCCAAGGGGAACAAAAAAATCAGACCAGTCTTTCACTTTTTATTTTCATTTGCTTTTTTGTACAGCTTTTGGACTCTTGTCTGCTAGCGATTTGTCAAGCAAAAAACTTGATTTGAGTGGAGGTCTTTTGGAGGACATCTCTGGGACAGTAGGGAAGGAGATACAATTCCTCCCAAGTTACTTTCCTGTCACTATCAAGCCTTAATTAGCTCAGAAGGATCAAAGAGGTGGTGGTTTGTGTTTCCCAATCAGGCAGGATGCAGCCCGTGAGGACAGGGAGGTGGTTGCCCGTGTAACTGGTAATTCTGATGCAGAGTAAGGAAATGAGATGGAAATGACTATGAGCTGAAAAAGAATCTATGTGACATTTGAAAGTTTGGGGAAAAGATTTCAGGCCCTTCTCCCGCTGTGAGATGTTCGAGGTATATATCAGTCTGTCAGCCAGAAGACAGCACAGCTCGTGACCCTGGGAGCCTCTGCCGGTGCCTGGTGTCCAATAGGATGCCCTGGCACATCCTTCTCAAGCCTGCTACAAGGCAGGCACAGCTGAAGTGTGAGACCTCAGCTCTGTGTTGGACTTTGCCCCATGGATACTGTACCTTGTGTATATTTTCTGCCTGTGATATTTAAGGGGAAGAGTGGCGTGGAATGGGAACCGGCTGAATGTGAGTTGGCTAAATCTGCTTGGAACTGCAATATGTTTCAACTCTGACCTTTGATATCTCTTGTTGCCACTATCTTGTGTTTTCCTTTATCAGAGGCTGGCAGTCTCATATCAATTTTAAGACACGGGCTGTGGGCCTTGGGCAAATATTCACTGCAGTTTAGGAGGAGCTGTTAATGAATGCAGCTCAGCAGACGCACTTGCACAACAGTGGCTTTTTAAAAAGTTTTCCCAGGGCTGTTGCAGCAAATCTGGGCCATGCCATGATTTTTTTTCACTTGAGATGCCAGCTGCGAGGCATGTTGTTTCCATGTGGATTCTCTTTGGCATTTCACCTGCTCAAAATGTCCACTCTGTGGCTCTGGGGGCTTGAAATGAATTTGGGAACACATCAAAAAATGGTAGGTGGGTGTGTTTCGTCGGTGAAGGCTGGCAGATGAAAATCCCTGTCAAATGAGGAGATAGGAAGAAAAGAGGATCCCAGTGCATATGCCAGCCAGAGCCAAGGCAGAGAGAGGGAGGATTCATTTCCATAGGGTGCATCAAGATGTTGATCCAGATTTGTGATGCCATGGTGGTGGGTTTTATGCACATGCAGCAAGCAGCTTGTATGGCACGAACAACGTTTTGTCACATCTCTTTCAGGGTGAGAAACAGATTATTTGGAAGTCTCTGCAGCCTGATGGCTGGATTAGGATTTGCCTCCCCCCTCCCTCCCTCTTCCCTTCTATAATTGCTAAAAGTCTGCGGAAAGGCTGAGTGGTGGGGTCTGGCTTCAAGGTCAGGTGCATCTTCGAGGTAAGCCCTGCTGTGTGCATATGGTTGCACCGAGTAATCCCCAGAGATCCCAGCTGAAATCATTGGAGTTGTAGCAGTGTGACAGTGGTGTCAGAGTCAGGCCCCCAGGGACATACACAGTAGTGCAGAACTGGCTGCAGGTGTGTCCGAGTGACCGTGAACCACTTAGTTCAGAGACTCTCTTTTACCTGCATCTAAATTAGTTGCTAAATGGCTAATGAGTAATTAATGCTTAACTTTAGTGTTTCCCCACCATCAGCCACATAAAACTGCCAGTATTATTTCATGCTTTGAACAGTTCTGATAGAGGAAATGGTGCTATTCAGGGACCCATAGGATGCAGAATTTGGTCTGACCTAGAGCTTATTTAATAAAAGCTTTGTCTGTCCAGTGTTAGCTTCCTCTTTCTGCTCAAGTTATTTTTGCTTACCTTCAGAGGTCCAAGATGAGACTTCTAGAAAGCATCAAAGAAAAGAGGAAGGCTGGACTTGCTAAGGCCAGTCTAAAATCTAAATTAGACCTTCTGAGACCCATTTCCGCTGTCATGGACTTATGCTTCCCATTTTTGTCCCCTTTTCTCCCCCTAGAAAGCAGGAATGACTCTAATAACCTGTCTTATCAAACTATTAAATAGCTCAAGGAACTGAGGCTTAGGAAGAGCTTGGAGATGAAGTACAAAATGCAGCACCATCATACAGTCCTTGATGAGATTACATTCACTCTGTCGCACAGAAAGGCCACGGTGACTTGGGTTCTAGCTCAGCACTCCTCCTCAGCTTGACCCCAGCAGCCTGAGATCTCTTGGGTCTGGGGATGTGACTGCACACTGCCGTGGGGCAGCAGTTGTTGCAGTATTTCAGTGTTTTTCATTTTCCATTTCTGAAAACCAGTGGTGGTTTTTTTTGTAGTAGACCACAAAATTGTCACTTCTCCTGCAGATTTGTCAAGTCTCGACCAATGTTGAAAATTTCTTCTCCTCATATCCCATTAGGAGCTGCAATGTAAAGCTTTCCATGGATGCACTTCTGTAGCTTCTGGAGCTGGGTCCCTCACATGGGGCAACTTCAGGCTGGGAGCAGGGACCAGGTTTTTGGCACCACACTGAGCCTTCCCTTTATGCATGAGATGGCATCACTTTAACATCTTGTGAGGGGAGGAGACAGCTCTCCTCACTGCTGAAAGCCAACACATTAGTGCTGTGTGGTGCCAGCCACCTCTGCCCTGACACATGCTGGTTGTGGCTGCCAGCATTGACTTCATTGAAGAGAAGTCCTCAGTTTATCAGATCAGGCTCTTTTTGTGCCAAGATATGCTTGGCACAGAGGAGAGGGGATTTGTCAGGGGCTGCAGCTACCCCTGAAGTTTTTGCTTGCTACCCCCTGGTAGTTTTTAAAGCTGCCATAGTCTGTGAATGGCCATGGCATTCACTCGGTGACCATGCTTACCAGCTCACCCAGGAGGGACTTGGTCACTCCAGCTCTTGGAGGACTGCTGGGCTGCTTCTTCCAGCTAGCACAGTGGGATGAGGAATAATCCTGCCAGCCCTTTGCTGGTCAACGCGACCTCTCCATAGAGAAGTGCATAGTGTTGGCCCTGTGGTCAGGGGGGTCCCCTCAGCCTGACTTGGGCCGCAGAAGGGCTGGGGGCATAAGGAAGAGCTGGGTCTGGTACAAGTGATTTTCCCACCTGCTACCTCTTCAATCTGATCTTCCTTCTGCCCCTGGTAGGACAATAAGTACCAAATGAGGTATGTCTAATTCTTCCCTGTTTTCCTCGGCATGTATATCTTTCCTTATCCAAGTGGCCTAAAATAACCTCTGCCTCCTCTCCTTTCCAAATGTTGCTAATGCAAGATTGGCCTGGCAGTACCTGCATTGGAGGGCAAAGCACACAACTTGGGCTTTGTCCGTGGACAAAAGGCATCGAAATGCAACAAGCTGGGGATTTCCAGAGGCAGGGTTCATCTGCACCTACTGGGGATTTTCCAAGAAGCGTGATCCAAAGCAGAAGCCTTGTGTAGACCTCATGGCATCTATTTGGTTATGTTGCATTGCATGACCTGTGTATTACATGACATTGCATTGCAGGAGAAAGTGAGTGTTTTGGATTCAGAGGTGCACTGACTGCATAAAAATGCAACTAAGTTATGGGGAATGAGTTTCCTTTTTTCTCTTTTGTGACAGTTTTCTTCTCTTTATTGCCCTCTTTTTTGGGTGTGCTTGCTCATGATTCTGGATGCTGGCATGAATAGGGTGAATCGAGTGTTGGTGTAGAAATGCCGTGTGTGAAAACAGAAGCCTTGATATGGAGAAATGGGAAGGGATCGAATCCTCACCAGAAGATAAATGGGTGCAGAGCATCTGCCTACAAATGCAGCCATTCCTGTTTATGCTGCTGTGAATATCTTCCTTGGAGAAAGTCAGCTAGGAAGCTAATATACATGCTAGCAAAATTATGAGGAGAGACGTGTCTGCATTTCCCTGCTGCCTCCCACTTGCTTTACTGACTAACTGGACTCCTTCTCCAGAGTGAGGGATGTGTGATGGACTGGGAGGCTGTTCCTCTCCAAAGATGAACCTTTCCTGAGTTGACCAGACTAGTGTGACTCAGGAACAGGGTGTCCCGTGACCACGAGTGCATCAGGCAGATGTTGTGGGAGTGGCAGGGGTTTTATCCCAAATGGAGATCTGAATAGAAGGTGGATGATGTGGCAGAAGCCTGCGGGACGCAAGTGCCGCATGTCTCTTGCACATCCAGTGCGTGAGGTATGAGGAAGCACGGTGAAAATTCTTGAGCTTTGTAGACAGCTTTGTTCATATCTCCTAGATAAGGATGGACTGTGGCGGTGGTTGCAGGTAAAGTTCTCTCCTCAAGGTGACTGGGAGCCCTTGCCACACTTTCTGATTCATGTTAGCTGTAGTGGAAAGGTTAGGTGGGACAGAGGTGCCACTGGGACCTTGTGCTGAGTCGCTGCACTTGCAGGTACTGCAAGGCCAATCTTGCATTAGCAACATTTGGAAAGGAGAGGAGGCAGAGGTTATTTTAAGGCCACTCAGAAAAGGAAAGATATACAGGCTGAGGAAGACAGGGAAGAATTAGACATACCTCTCTTAGTATTTATTGTCCTACCAAGGGCAGGAGGAAGATCAGACTCTGAGTCTGAAAAGTCCACATTAGCCAGCTGCACGTGGGAGGTAGAGGGAGACTTGGATGAATATATGAAATGTGTATTTGTCCATTTTGATCTTTAAGCACTCAAGAAAACTTTGCAATAAAAAAGAACAAAAACCTCAGCCTGCCACACCGTTAGTTTCTGTGCATCCATGCATGTGTATCTATACATAGTTATTTTAGAAGGTTGTTCAGTTGC
Source organism: Dromococcyx pavoninus (assembly GCA_033558185.1). Classification (NCBI taxonomy): domain Eukaryota; kingdom Metazoa; phylum Chordata; class Aves; order Cuculiformes; family Neomorphidae; genus Dromococcyx; species Dromococcyx pavoninus. The sequence goes on along the minus strand of JAUMJL010001108.1, from coordinate 17,491 downwards.
CTCCCAGCCTCTCTCTCTCATTCATTCAGTAGGGCACTGCTTTTCCTACCATACCAGAAAGCAGGAGAATGGTAATACAGGCCACATCTTAGGGCTAACAAAAGTGTCACTTAAAAGTCAGCACTATAACCAAGGTTTTGACATTGCAATTTTCCAGCACAACACTTAGTAAAATTTTCTTTTTCATTTCTCCTGCATGATGCTCAGTTCCTCCATTCAGCTAGAGACTGGTGGCAAATTTGTGGTACCTTCAGTAGGGTCAGGATGTTTATTTCACTGCCATACCTGGAATACAGATTCTTAAATGTTGAACACCAGTAATGCACTACTGAATAACTCTTGCAATTACTTTCCAGATCTTGTCTTCTCAGGATACACATACACTGAGCATATATTAATGGCATATGTAAGCTGGAGGCAATGGCTTTATCGTTAGCTTCAGCAGGCAAGCCTAGATCAGCAGCTGGATAGAGCAGTGCTGTTGTGCCTATCACTGCTGGCTGCAGATCAGGCCCATCCATGGCAGTGGATGTAGCTGGGGAGGGAGAAACTCTTCCCTGGAGTCAGGGTCACCTAGCAAGTATCAGTGCCCTCAGAGTAGCAAGGGAGTTGAGTAACATCAGAACAGGTCACTTGCTTCTCTGAGGCAATAAAGTGTTAACCGTTTGGTCCAACAGAAATGCTCAAGGCATGTGCCTATGTGCAGTGAAGCCTTCAATCAGTAGGTTGTTAGTACTGGGTCTGGAGTAATGGCAAAATATCTGCCCTTATTTGGGATTAGGAAAGGGATTTCTTGATAGCTTCCACTGTTGCTTTGTAATTAAAGCATGAGCCTCAAGAGGCATGAAAAAGCAAAACTCCCTTGGTGTCATTGAAGCTGTTCTGACCAGTGTGACAAGAGAAGTTGGCCTTGTTCTTACTGTTGCCTTTGGTTACTCATTTTTTCAGGTTTCCACTCAGAATTACTCATACTAGTTTTTCAAATGGGATATGTGTGGTGACTAAGTCAGGTTGGATGAGTCGAACATAGTTCATTTTATCTCACGCTAGCATGAGTAGTTATTTTTAATGTACTGATTTATGAAAAGTATATATATTTGGGGAAGATGAGTATTTTCCAATATATGGAGATCTCTCCTTGTAATATCACATCAACTTTCAGGCAGCCAATGATGCTTGCTATTTTGCATGAAGCTGTATAGAATTGGATCTAATGCTCCATGGGGCTATGCAAAATGATGTGCCAAGGGAACAGGGAGGCAAAAGGTTTTTAAAAGCACTGTAATACTTAGCTCTTGATGTCTGTGCAGAAAGGAGTGGCCCGAGATATTTGGCAACACTTGCACACAGCTGTCCCAAGAAATACTGTCCCTGATCTTCCTACTGCACAAAGGATGTGCAGTGCTGCATTACAGATACATTACCATGCTCTTTTGACTCTGTAGGACCTGGAATAACAGTGCCTGGGTTTAGACCCTTGGTGGTAACTGCTCTCTGACATCTGTTTGTCTCTGAGAGCCTACAAAACTGGAAAGAAGTCCATCAGCATAGAAAAAGTGTATGAACTCTTTGTTTTTCTGCCAACAAAAATAAACTAGCTGATTTGATCAAGTCAATCTGAATTGAAAAGTTGAGAGACCCATATCCTGCCTATGAATTCATATTTATTTGTGCTCAGGTCCTTTCTCTAAGCAGTGGGCTCAAGGGCTGACGGAGCTGTGGTACTGTACCACCAAGAAGGTGTTTTGCAGCCCGAAGAGTCTTGTTCTTGAAATCTCTTGAATCCCAGGGAGGACTGCAGCACCTGTAAGGTATAGCTGTGTTTTATTGCTTGTCCACCTGACTGCTGTTAAACTGGGGCACCCTGAAACCCTTTGGTACATGTTATACTCTCTGTTGGTGGTCACATTTCAAAAAAACTCGCCCTCCCCCAGCCTGCAAGGGTTGCGTATCATTCTCTTGTAAAAGAGATGCAAGCTGCATATGGGTTAGAGGGAAGGAACTGAAAGTATTCACCACTTTTTTTTTATATCCAACACCACTTTTCCAGTCTCATTACCACCTCTGTGTCAGTTTTGAATTCTAAATGTTTAAAGCTCATGAATCACTTTTTGTTTCCCTTTTCTACAGCTTGATAATGAATGTTCCTCCCTTAAAGTGTTTCCTGTACTTCGAATTCTGACTGATCAAGTCCAGTCATCACCATAGCGAACGACTGCAAATTGTGTAACATTGTCCCTTGATGAAGGTGACTGAGCTCATGGTTCTGACCCAAAGGTGACTCTTCTCCGAGGCATTTTTTTCACTAGCAGGGGAATAAAGTCACAGAGGAACAGGAAAGATCAAACCCAAAGATTACAGAATGGTTTACTGGAACTGCCTGAGTTATTACAGTCCTTTTCACTCAGCTAACTAGCACGTGAATTGGGGAAGTTGTGTCACCAAATTTTTACGGGGCTTCTCACCATCTGGGAGTATCCCAGAAAAATCAGAAGATGTGTGAAGAGAAATAACACTCTGTTTTACACAAGGCATATGCGGAAATTCCTTTCAGAGAGACTCTTGAAATGAAAAGGAAAGCGTGATTAAGAGATTGAATGAAATAGAGGGCTAATGATAGTGCTCTGAACAACTCTGTTAGAAGGCATCAAGAGTTGCCTTCGGGAGTGTTTGCCAAGGCTTGGATACTGTAGCTGTTCCTTGGCTGTCCACTGAGGGGTTCATTCAATCTTTAGCTGAACCTCTTTGCTCTCACAGGCTCAGTGTCAGAGGAGGTGGGTCACTGGGTTTGCCTGCAATGCTCATTTGTTTGTATAGCATGGAGGGAATCACCGAAAGCATTCTGTGTGTGTGTTTCTGTGTGTGTAAATATACCTATGCACACTATGGAAATTGAAATTATCTAATATGCATAGCTGTTCAGAGCTCACTAAGTTTTATGACCGAAACGTCTGAAGGCATGACATTATCAAGGATAAAAGTTGTGTTTATCACCTTTTTGCTTGCAGGGCCCATTTTATATACTGACCTTGGCAAATGTCAAAATAAGCACAGAAACATCATGAAAAAAATCAAAATAAAGCCTCACAGCTGCTTACCCATGCATGTTCCCAAAGCCTACACTGAGCTAGTTCTGAATTTTGCAAAACCTTTTCTTTCTAAAAGGCTGAACAAGCATGTAGGTTAGAACAACCTCCTTTTCTCCTTCTCTTCCCACTCCCTCCCCAAAACTGCACTGTGTAAGACCCTCCTGTGCATGTCCCAGCTCAGAGCTGTTCCCTGGCAGGCCAGGCTGCAGGATGCCAATCCAGCTGGGATGACAGAATGCTTGGAAGCCCCCACCACTCTCCTGAGCCCAGGCTGAAGGTTTATTTACGCAAAGTTTGCCAGAAAAATGTTAGTCATGAATGAAATATCCATAAGATTATACAACTGTCCTCCTAAGCTTTTATTTAATCTATTTTGAAAAGATGTAAAATGCTATAATACAATGCAGTCTTTTAAGAAATGCTGTGAATGAGGGATGACTTATATTTGCAGTGACGAATGGAACAGATGAAGAGACCTGTTGTTTATTGTCCATCATGGCAGTTGCATACATTCTTTGCCTGATGAAGCAATTCCTTATTTGTGCATTCAGCACTGTTTATGTTTGCTCTGAATTTAACACAGAGCACATTGCTCACTCCTGTGGCATTTACAATTAGTGCTAATCACAGGCGAAGTAGTGAGATGTAGGTGGTATCTAAATCAAAAGCCAAAGGGATGCTGATTTTGTTAAACCTGTAGGTGGGAACATCGCTATTTCCTTCACCAGGAGCAGAGTTTATCCTGGCTGTAGGCACCCTGCGCTATCTCAGCCCCTCCTGGGAGTGAAGATGTGATCCAAGCATCAGGAGGGGGCCTGTCAGTGAACAGGGCAAAAAATGGGAAGCCTAGGAACTGCAGGACCCTTCTTGTGTACAGTAGCAGGAGAAGAAGGGCAGAGGAGAAGCAGTGCTCAGGCTGTGCTTGGGATTAGAAATGTGTTGCCTGGCAGGGAAAGCTTTGGTGATTCATTATCAGAGCCATGGGTCTGAAACAATTTTGCTGCACATTTCTCAATCCCTGTTCTGCTCATCCTGCAGATAACCAGGAGACAGGCAAAGACTCTTGAGAGAAAAAAAAATGTTAGAAGTGAGAAACAACATCACAGCAGCAGCTCATAGAGCTCCTGCAGATAAGGGCTTCTGATGATTTGCATTAGTCTGTTGTATGACTTCTTATGGTTCAGCCATTGAAATTAGTTTGGAGCTAAAAACTGACATTGAGTTTCTCATCTCTAATACTGCACACCCACAAAATATGATTTCTGTAGCGTAGGTTCCCCATTTTTGGCAAAGTTTATAGCAAATAGGTTTGCTCCTATCTGTGAGCTGCAGACACAGAATTACACAGGTATGGGTCACAGAGCTACAAGGGAAATTATCCAGGTGTGGACACAGAACTTGTTCTCTCTCCTCAAAAAAGGGCAGGCTGTCACATGGCTGAATGGCATAACACACCCCAGAGCTTCTGCCTGCAGGCCAGTGGGAACTGCACACAAGCTCACTGGTGTACTCAGCTGTGCCTACTGGTGTTTCTGACACGTGGCTGGGCTAATCTGCCCCATTTGCTGACCCCTGCTTGGCTGTGATGCCAGAGAGATTTTTCTTTTTTTTTGAAGACAATGTAAACTATAGGTTTCAACCCTTTATGATTTTGGAACCTGTTCAGTTGATAATCTTTAAAAGACACTTAAGAGGATAATGAAATTCCAGTTCCCATCCCTTTCTGTCCTGTAACAACCCCTGGCCAGTGCTGCTGCTGCTGTTTGTTGCTGAATTGTGATGTAAGTCTACCCATGCGGGCAGGGAAATACATTGTCAGTGATATAGTGGGAGAAGTCCCTTTTGGAGTGCTTATTTCTGAAGAGATTATTCTGGACTGTAGAAAGTAAAGAAACAGAGAAGATAAATCTTCCTGAACACGTGTTGCAGCTGTATAGACACATGGGGATCTGGTAGCCACTGTTGTCAATGTGTATGTCTACTGCAGTGCCTCTGGAAATACCTCTTGGAAAAATTGTTCTTCCTTACTGATTTTCTGTGGTGTTTCTGAAATGCAACACGTGCCTGGCCATTGCTTATTGGGTGGATTTTCCCTGGCCAAGCAGTAAAGCAGAATGGAGCTGGGATGCGGATGTGAACCGGGATATCTTACACCAGATGAAGGGTGTAATCCCCTCTCTGGGAAAGAGAAGAACAAAAAGGGATCAGAAAGATGGTGAGAGAGAGTTTTCTCTTGCAGGATGAGTGTAGCATAGTAACTGCCTCTCGCTGAACATTAACTCCATAACTGCCATAGGCCCCACCAGAAGACCACAGCCTACTCACAGCTCTCACAGGGGCTGTGTGACCGTGACTTAATTAACACTCATCAAGAAAGAATCTTTCATTTCGTTATATCATCACTTTTTATTTTCACACTCCTTTGATTAAAACTATGAGTAATTACTCGCACTGTTGACTTTGGCATCTCCTCAGATAATCAGGGGAGTGACTCAGAGCACTGGAGTGATCCAGGGTGGCGTCTAATTGAGGCAGCGCCAGTCGGGTGCCTCAGTTGAGTGGTTTGGGTGCCTCTTCTGGATGGCAAGGCTGCCTAGAAAGGAAGAGAACTAAAACCCTGAATGAAAGTCCCTTAACAGGACTCCAAGCAGACTTCGTGATACCTGGAGTGAGAATGCTTGCCATCAAACTGCTGTGTGTGATGGGGGGAAGAAAAAGCTGTTATTTACTTTCTTGCTGGCCAGATGGGATTAGTCGTGTTTGAAAACTACTTTAAACAGACTGATAGAAAATGAGCTCTCTTGGGCAGGAAAAATCCTTTTCATTTTTGAGGAACTCCAGTTGATTTGCCTGATGCAGCACGAATGATTAGCACAGCTCAGAAGTATTTGCACAATGCTCTGTCTTGGTGTACAGGTGACTGCTTTACTTGACTTTGCTATTGAAACTTTTCTCTTCTGCTAGTTTACAGCCACTTACACTGGCTTCCACAGCATTTTAAGGCTGAGTCACCACCTCACAAATAACATAAAAAGTCCTGCAAGTTTATTGTATATTTATTAGTAGATCACTGTAATTAATGGCCTTGCTTTGGAAAAGAAGGAGGGGAAGCAGTGTTCTTTGACCGTGTTTATAAAAGCAAAATTGAGCAGGGCTTTGGGAAAAGGAGCAGAATTTGGAACCAAGAGTGAAAACACCCAGATATTGTTTATGCTACCAGCCCATCTCACTGTGCTGCTGATGATGTGGGATTCACTGAAATTCTGACATGTGTCCTGGCATACTCTTACTGGTTTGGTCTTGGGGCTGAGAGGCATCTGCACTGGATTCTTCCTTCCGTGTCTTCTCCTTACCCTTTTATAACCTAAAAAAGTCTGTGTTTAAGTCATCCGGAACATCTAAGCCATCATGAGCCTGCCTCCCTTGGACAGGATCTTATCACTCAGATGATCACTTTGAAGTTCAGAGAGCCACTTCTGGGTATGGCACCATCTGACTGGCTTGCAAAGGGCCAGGTCCTCTTTTCCTGGTGACATGGAGGACTTCTCAACATGCTGGTAATGCTCCGAGGATGCACAAGTTCCATTTCTGTGAGCTCACTCTGTATTTTCTTCAGTGGTGAGGAAGGAGGCCAAGCTGGGGGTTGGTGCAGTTGTTGCCATGGGGGTGGCATGGGCAACACTGACTCAGCTGTGGAGGACTGGCACTACTACTGTTTTCATCCGTAGTGACTCTTTCCAGACAGAGCTCAAAGGATGACGAATGAACTGCAGAGATCACCTGCAAAAGTCTACCATGGTGGAGTAATGGAGAAATGCTGATGACCCTTATAGTTGTGACAGCCAGTGCAACATCTCCCTGAATACCACCAGACATACCAGCTCAGCTGTTTCTTTGAGAAAGCAAAGGGAGTTACGATTAGATCTTACCCATTCAGCTCTCAATATCTGCAGTATGCTGCTGAACAGAGAAAAAAGGGCTGAGCTGACCAAAACCATCAGCAGACACTGAAGTGAAGCCACAACTGTGCTCTTTGAGAGACTACCATGGCAGAGCAAAACTGTGTAACTCAAAACTTTAACATGAATATCTTACTAAGAGATGTCTTTCCAATGCATTGTACCATCTGAAGGGCAAAGTGCTTCTAGGATCTGGAGCCATGGCAGCTGTTTGCTGGTAGAAATTTTATAGCCAGCTCAGGAGCAGCCATGTGGCTGCCTACTGAGAGCAATATGCTTATAAAGACTGAAGGAGTTAATTAGAGGTCAGGTGAACTACAGGAATTGGACTGGAGTAAGAAAAAGGACTGGTCAGCTATTGGCTCCTTGCCGAACTGCTTTCAGTGGGTAGCAGGGGGGAAAATGATTATTGCTCCAACCAACAAATTATCTCTCAAGGAGGTATCTAAGTAGATGGTAGGTGTGGTGATAATCCTCAGTGGGCTGGGGAAGCAATCCTGTAATGTGTAATCTCCAATGCTGACATCTGTTGTGGAGTCCCTGCACTGTGATTTCACAATCCATCAACTGCAGGATCATAAGCGTGGGAAAACAGAAGTTGTAAGAAATGCTAGCACATTAATATTAACCCTAAATAAACTTAGTTTTATTTTTTTGTGCCTTACTATGTAAGAGAAGAGCTCTGTGTTTTCTTAGTAGGAGCCATCAGCCTGAGTAATCTACCTCCTAAACAAGAAGAAGGATTTTGCACAAGATCTATATTTACAGCCAAATACTGCTTGCTGTACAAGTGGGTTTGATGGAGCCAGCTTCCTCTTCTCCCTTGATTACATCATGTTGCTTTCCTTCTACCAAGAGTGGTACAAGACCATTAGGAAGTCCCTCAATCCCAAGAGTCAACTGAGAAGGATTTGCCTTAAAAATTTTGTCAGTTGCAAGCATTTATCATACTGGTTAGCTGTCCTGCTGCTCTGTTACCTGAATGACCTGTGCTGATTTATGTGGTAAGAGCGTAGTCTGCCTGCTTAAAGTTTAGTCGCAAGAATGAACCACAAGGACAGGCTCATCTGGTAAAAGCCAACTTGATCTGTAGCTTTCTCCCAGCATCTTTAAGCCTCGGTTTCCTTCCCTCATGTCCCAGTGGCTTTCACTTCACAAAGAAAGAGGGAACACTTGAACCATTGCAAGAGAACACGATGCTCACCGTGGAGCAATGTTCTTTTTAGAGACTCAGCAGGGCCAGCGCATCATGCTAAGCCAGAAGCAGCAATGACCTCCCACGGAAAGATCTCGGCAGCAGCAACCTGCAAGCTGGTGTCTCCCCCACCTCGCCTTATCTGCAAAGATTAGTAGGGGATTGACCTCCTGCACCCCATCCAAGAAGTTTTGGCAGCCCCTGGCACTGCAGTTGATGGGCTGAAATTAAGGGGGATCACAGGGGTGTTGTGGGACCCAGCTGGCAGCTGTGAGAGCAGAAAGCAGTGGGAAGTGGTTTCCTGGTGGGAGGGTGGCTCTGCGGAGGCAGGAGATGCTTTTGATTGAACTGTCACCCCTTTCAAAAGGAAAATCTCTTCAGTGAAAACTGGTGCTCATTGGCCTTTGGTACAATAGACTGGGAAGGGAAGCATCCCCTGTAGTTAAACTGGTTTGCTGTATCAGTGTAAGGAAAATCATGAGCATAATTATTGCTCACTGCCTTGGGGAAGTGGAGGAGGAAGAGAGATAAGCTTGTCCTGTGGTCCAGGTTATTGACTAATGAGATGAAAATGTGGAGCTCATTAATATGCATTCCACTTTCCCCGTTGCCTGACTTTGGTTGCACAGGTGTGACCGGTCATCACTTGACCACAGTGGGAGGCACGGGGATTTGCGAAGCAGGTAGAGATGCTCAGGAGCCTCTGCTGTATCTGCTCGCCCTGCAATGGTGATAAAACAAGCTATGGCTTGTGCTGTGGTCATCATAGTAAAACAAGGTCAACTGCCTCTTTCAGTCAATGTGAGAAATAGAGTTGATCTCAATAAGATCCCATGTCTTTCTTCCTGTTAACTTCTCCTTCCTGATTTTAGGATTTCTCTAATCAAGCTGAGGAAGAGGACATTTATCCCATGCAGTGAAGGTTCCTTGAAGCCCAGGCAGAAGGAGAGGATCTGCTTGAAAATGTACCTTAAGAAATGAGTCTTTGGCCCACAGAAAGGGTCTATGCAGTTCAGGTGTTGTTCCTGTCCAGTCGTTAGTGTGGCCATACAGAATGTACACAGGTCAGAAAAGGACCTGTTCTTCCCTCTGGTGGTGGCCATGTTGAAGGAGGGTGGTGGCCAGGCTGAACCATCTAGTCTGGTGAAACAAAAGTTTCCAGATTTGCAAGTCTGCAGGCCCATTAAACTCTGGCTTTGTGCAGAGCCTCCCCTGCCTGCTGCTAAGGAATATTGATGCTCTTTTCGTTGGAGGTGAGATGCTGCCAGCTCTGTCTATACAGACAGAAACGGGGTGGGGTTGAAACTGGGACTGCGTGTCAAGCTAAGTGCACAGCAACTTGCAATACAAAGCCTCTGCTATAAAAAAATTAGTTAGGATATTCTCTTAGGACAAACATTTGGAGTGGTTTTATAATAGTTCAATTAGTTTCTTCTGAAACACCTGCAAATGCCCGAGCACAGCACTGCTGACAGCTGACTGATGTGCTTTACCTTGAAGCCTGCCTGTGCTTGTCCTCCATCCCCTCATCTCCCCTGGACCTGGGGAGGGCTAGGGGCCTGCAGTTCTTCTCTGTGGTTAGCTGTGTCATTCATGCCCCCAAGAAAGGCTGGTACAGGCTCAGGTCGTCTTTGAGCAAAGGACCAGAGCTGATGGTTTCCCTGCATGGGTGGTGCTTTCCCAGTAAAGTTCTTCTGCTCTGTGCTCCTGGGCAGGGGCACAGCTGCCTGCTCCAACGGTTGTTCGCTGTTGCCCCTCTGCTGTTCTGGTGTAAATTTGCACATTCCAATGCAAATTCAAGAACTTATCTGGTGTAAGGAGAGGTAGAGGAAAGGGCATCTGTGCCTCTTCTCCTGGTTCCTGTCTCAGTAAGATGACCTCTCCTCGCCACGAGCCTATGTGTGTGCATGGACCAGCGCAGAGCAGGCAGGAAGGAAGGAGCAGCAACTGGAGGTGATGCAGGCACAAAATGCTGGTTTAAAGAGTTGCTTGTGAAGCAGAACAGCTAAGTGCTGGTTCTCTGGGCTGTAGTTTGCCCCCTGGTAGGCAAGTTGCTCATGACAGTGAACGGGGCTGGTAAGATCTCAGCTCTGCTACAGATACAAATCTGCTGTCTAGCAGGGCTTCATCTTGCCATGCAGCATTGTGCTTTTTCACATGCTTGACCTTCAGAGCCTGGCTGGTGTTTGCAGGCAAGCAGGACCAAAACTGCGGTCCAGGTGGAAGCAGCAGTCGAAACAAGGGTCTCTGGAGAGCTGTTCTGGAATGCTTCCAAGTCTAGATAAGCCATAAATGTCACATTCCTGTCTTGCTCCCCTTTTGATTATCGAATGGAGGGAGAAGTACTCAAGACAGTGTTCTCGCTCTTGTGGCTCACGAGGGAGGGGCTGCATAAACCTATGAAAGAGAAACCAGGAGGGAGAGACATAAAAGGCAAGAGCTGCACTTGTGGCAGGCAGGCAGGCAGGCAGCCATCCTTGTCAGCACAAGGAAGAAAGGGCTTGGCCTTACCTGGCTCTGCAGAAGGGCACCAGGGCTCAAGTTTGCCCAGGAGCACACCTACAGCACCTCTCGGTGGCCTGGAAGGTCACTAGAAGGAGCCCTGTTCCACAGTGTCAGCTACAGCATGCCTCTGCCTTCCCGGTGCGCGGTGAACGTCTGCCTGCACTTCCCAGGCTGCTAGGACAGGACAATCGGATATTTGCCTCTGGGAAGGAGACTTTGTGCCGGTGCACCGAAAGGCACTGTTTGCTCTCACTAAGTCGATATGGTGGTTTGGGTGTGATGGAGAGTGGGATTTGGCCCAGCTGGCTGTCAATAGCACTGCAGCTTTCTCAGCTCATAATTATTGTCAGGGCAGCAACTATTCACGCACTTATTTTCCAATAGAGCTGTTGTGAATAATTCACCTTCCCTGATCTCTTTTTGAAGCCAGGCTTTATGACCCCAAACTGCTGAACAGAACTGTAGGAGTGACTCCAGCTGGACTTTCTCCAGTCCTCTTGCTTCCTAGCTTTGCTCCCCATCACCGATGTCTTTCCCTTCGACTCTCCTAAGGAGAGTCAGGGCAAGGGATCTCACCCAATCTCTAAGAAAAGGAAGTAAGACTGTTTCTACCCTGAATGCAATTTATAAATAAAGACTTTCAGAAAGCAGTTCCCCTTTTCTTTTCACACTTAATTAATCCTTCCCCTCCTGCCTCTCATATCTCCTCCTGCGCAGCACAGATGTGCTGCCTGTCCCTTCCTGTTGATGTGCTCCTGGTATTGCTTCATGCTGGTGGTGTGGGGGCTCCAGGAGAACGCCTGAGGGCTTTTTGACTGGAGTCAGTTCTGCTCCCTGTGACGCATGCACCCTGTAGAGGTCAGTTACTGCATGTTCACCCTAACTACCACCACTTAAACAGAGAAATCATAATGATAAAAAGACTGTTATGAAAAAAAATAAACCTGTGTCTCTCCTGTTGATGTTCCTGCAGCCAGAGACAGTTGGAGATGCTTAAATACAAATAAGCAAGTTGGACCCATGCAGTTTTGAAAAACTATCTGACTTTACTGAAGCAAACTCCTATTTAATCATTCCTCTGTTGCTTTAAAGGTGGCATATACTGCCAGGTAAGAGGAAATATGTTTGTTTTGAAGCCCTGGGTAAATGTCCAGTAGGGGAATTAAAATGTCAATCTGTAGCTGCATTTGTTTAATGAAATTGTATAAACAAGGCTGTGAGAACAGATCATTTTCTCACTGACGCATTGCATCTTAAAGGTGTTGAGCCACTTCCTGCTCCTCCCAGAGCACCGCTGTCCCCACACTGTGTAGGCAGAAGGGTTGCAGGGGGGCTCACAAGACTACTGGAGGCAAATTCCCCCAGGTTAGCTTGTCCTCTGCTTCAGCTACTGCTGAACCTAACCTGCCCACCAGCAGCACCTCAGAGTGCTTGCAGGGTGGTCTCAAGCCAAGATCTGCTGCCAAGCACCATGAAGACAAGGATGTCTCCAAGGGCTCCAGGGAGAGCATTAAACCACAAACAGCAGTGGCTGAGAGGTGAGCTGGAGCAGGCACAGAAGTCAGCAGGTGTGGGTTGACTTCACCTGTCTGATTGCCAGTGTTGCCTCGTTGAAATGATGCTGCTCACTGTCATGATTGCCTCACCTAAATAGTCCTGTGGTGTTCCCCACGGAAGGGATGCCCGGCATGGCATGGCATGGCATGGCAAGGCAGGCTGGGACCGGAGTGACTGCTCTTGAGCTGGAGATCTTCTGTGCCAGGCAGGAGCCTATGCTCTCCATCCCTGGCTGCTGGTAGGTCTTGCAAGTGCAGCAAAAGCATTTTCATGGAGTTACTGTACTATAGCTATTGCATTCTAATTGCTCACCTAGGTCATTTTATAGCAGCTTGCCTATTGGAGACAGGCCACAAAAAGCAATCCGAAGTGTAAAAATACATCTGTACACTTACTACTAGATCTAATTTTTCTTATAAACTCAATTTGTGCGCAGTTTTAAAACCACCCCCTTCCTTAGAAGATGAAGTGTTTATCTAAAAGGGGTTATGTAGTAGAGGATCAGTTAAGAGGAAAGTTCATATTTTACTGAGGAAGTACCTTAGGTAAGTTGAAAACAGGCAAAAAAAGAAGAAAAGGGGAGTATTCTTTTCTTGCAAAAGGCTAACAGACTAAATCAAGTGGTTTCTCTGCTTTGCCTGTGTAGTCGAACTGACATTCCTAATGAGGACAAACGGGGTTGTGATGAAGTGTGTTAAAACCTGTCAAGAATCAAAGAAAGCTTGAAAAACCCCAAACCGGCAAAACTTAAGTAGTGAACAGGAAGAAGTTCAATCTGGACCCCGGGAGATCTGTTTTTATCCAATCAATGCAATACCTGCTGAAGTGCAATATACTGGGTTTGCAGTTTAAATACAGTGCAGGTTAGCACCTTTTCTTTCCCCAGGTTTACCTGTTTTCCACATTTCCACAAGCTGTTGTGTAGCTGTGGAAAAGTCATTCAACCTCTTCCTTCCCATTTCTGCCAGTAAAATTGGGAGCTTTCTTTGCTCTGATTAAATCTCAGTCTTGGGAGAGATGGGTGACTGTCCTTTATTGTTTTTACATGGCCTGTTAAAAGGGAACACCTAACTCCAGTTGTTACTTTTCTCCTAAAATCAAAAGAACACTACCATTGAGACAGGGGTGTTGACAGTAGTGGACACAGGAAGAATGTAATGTCTCGTACATCAGGTCAAATCTTTTCCTCACACATCATTTCGGAGGAGACCTGAATATTAAGGGGACAGACAGCAGACTTTCCTCTCTGCTTAGATGCAGGGTGGGTGCTGTATGTGACTGGCAGACTTTCCTCTCTGCTTAGATGCAGGGTGGGTGCTGTATGTGACTGTGTTGGAAAAGGTAATTTTTTTTTAAATTCCAAAAAAGTGAAAAGGCCCCTGATTATAAAGTAGAAGATAAGAATGGTTGATATGGAAGAAATCTTTTAATAACAAGGGACTCTTTAGTTTGAGAGCCCTTAAGAGACGTCTGTGTTATTGGCAAGGATTTTGATGGCTTCTTTTTCACATCTGTTCAATATTCAGTGTGCATTTTTAGCAATCTTTACCCTTTTTGTGAGATTGAACGAGTTTGATTGGATTTTATGTAATTAGTATACTGTGAGAGTTTGTGAGGATTTGCTTCAGTCCTGAGATGATTTCTCTTTGTCTGCTTGTGGTTTCCTACAAATGTGGGAGCAACTGTACCATGATAGCGAAGGAATTTGAGGAAAATGAATGTCAAAATCCCGAGTGCTGCTACTGCTGGAAGTGGAAATTTAACTACGATCTGCCAACTTTTGTAATAAGAATTTTTGTATGCTTTTCAGAAAACAGATGTTTAGTTGTTAGAGTATAGACAAGTCATGCTTCTTAGGGCTGTTGTATTACAGAAAGAAAAAGCATTTAGAAAGCTGCTCATTGACTCTTCTCACAAAAAAAAAATCACAGTGGGTTATGGTTTCTGAGAGCAGGAAAAAGGCCAATCTTATGTCATAAGCTAATAAAATATAATATCAAGGATGAAGTCAATAAAAGTTCTATAGGAAATATTCTGAAACCAGGGACGAATAGCAACTTACAGTCAACATTCTTAGAAAAATATAAGGGTAAGTCAAAACTACATTTGGCCTCCTATTGTATTGTAAAAAAAATCTGGCAAAGGCTGAGTATGCTTCAGAGGGAGCACTGCTTGCCATGAGTAAGCTCTGCACAGCTCTTCTCCAAGGTGAGCTCCTCCATCAACAAGTCACGAAACGTTTCCTCGGTTCACATCATTAGTACTGAGAAATTTCGTCAGAAATTAAAAGATAGCTAAATCAATGATTCTCAGTGTTTTCTAGCAAGTGTTTTCTTTAGGATACATCTGGCTTTGGGAAGATGCCCAAAACCAGAAACACACTTTCCAGCTGTCCTTCTTGGAAGGACCACTTCAGGTGGTGAATTGAGTACAAGCCCACGGTGAGCTCCTTACCCAAGTCTGAGTGCAGCATGAAAGCGCAGTTTTGAGGGAAGCATGAGCCTAATCCTCCTCTCTGAGGTTAGCCCAGTGCCAACCATGGCAAGCCACGGACAAAGAGGAATAGAGAGCATGAAAAAGCTACAGTGGGGTCTCATGCTTATGCTGGCACCTCCATGGAACTGAACCATGTTTGTGGAGACAGTCTGAGACCAGTACATTTCTCCACTGATCTGTTTGCTGTCTCGAGGGGGAGGACAACTGTTAATGCAGCAACTCCATGCCAATATTAGAAGCCTTTATGCCGGGTATCACAATGACTTACATGTTCTAAGCCTTCAGAAGGTAATACATCTGAACAGTCTTTGCTGGTGTCAGGATGATGCCACTCCATACCTTACTTGCTGGAAGTCTTTGCCTACGTGTTTGCTTTCAGTGGGAGCAGAGATTGCTGGAGGTGAAGATGCCACAAGCAATAGCCCCCCCCCAGCTCCCCTTTCCATCATGCAGGAGAACCAATGTCCTACTGTGGCATCACGAGATTGGAAACCAAAAGTCTGAGTTTGTGCTGGATGAGTCACTGTCCTGAGAGGAACGTTTAAGGGAAAGCAACTAGCAGTTTAAGGGATGCCTATGAGGAGAACTACTCAACTTGCTGTTTGTTAGAACTATTCATCAAAAAAAATCAAGTATTCAGTGCTTCTGAAAGCTTGCTAACTTTTTTCATGTTTTTTTTTTAACTGTATATTGCTGAATGCTGATATTACTGCATTTCACACTATTTTTCCTGGGTGGTTTGGTTGTCAGAGCTTGAAAAATCCCAGTGGAAACCCAAATTCTCCATGGTCACCCCACAAACAAAATCTTTGGGCCTAATTAAGGTTCAGTGTTATCATTTTGACAACATCTTTACCTTATCTGCTTTAACTCTGCCTTTCCTCCTCTAGCTCTCAAAGGGTTTGCACTCCCAGTTGTAGGCGAAATACTTTGGCACTCTCTCTGTCAGGAAGGACATGGTGGGATGCATCATTCTGGCAATGCCACTTTCTCTGTCTCTGACATGATGGGTTGATACATGACAGACTGATATGTTATGAGATATGGTTGCTGAACCAGGAAATTGCAGAGCAAGGAAGGAAGGGGTGCAAAAGAATTCCTGATGCTGCCAGGTTCTTTCCTAGTGTTTAATGAGTAGATCCATATCAAAAATCAGTTTTCACCCTTTCACTTGTAGTGCACTCATAGGAAGGGTGACCAGCTTATTATTTCACCTATGCCAAAGTCTAATGGAAAGTATGAAAGGAACTTATACTTGTCCTCATATCTAGTCCCTAGCAATCTTGCCCTCAAGACTGTATCACTTCCCTTTTTACACTAGGAGAGTCCAGTCTAATCCAAAAGCTTATGGTCTTTGTTGACAAGAATGGACCTGCAGTATGGCAGAAGCCAGATTGATCTGAATTTTCATAACATGGAGCAACTGGATCAATCTTCAGAGGTCAGGCAGGCAGAGACCTATAGATCTAGCTGGCTCCAAGCTGTGTGCAGGGACATCCTCTGTCCTCCCTGTGTTTTATGGCTGCCGTGCAGGGAAGTTATGGTTTTTCTACTCAAAGTATCTTGTGTGTGCTTATTTCTGTTAGAGGAGGATTGCTTGGAAGAACATCTAAAAAGCAGCCTCTTGATGCCACCTGTACATCACTGAAGCTTGTTGCCCGAGCTGGGGTGGACATGCAGTACTGCCCCGCTGCCCCCAAAGTCCCGGAGCAGGGGGGCTTTCCTTTTACTGTCCTGTTTTGAAGACCATCAGTTGTCTTGTGGCTCTTTTCTATAAGTTGTGTGAAAATCCCTGCCTGTGGGAATTGTGCATCTGGGCCCATGGGTGCCTGTAGTTGCTCTCGGTCAGCTTGTTTACTTCCAAAGGCGGTTTGGGGAGCGGTGGTGATGGAGAGGTGGCACATCCCTCTGAAGAAGTGACCGTGGCCCAGGAGGCAGCAGCCCAGAGATGTTTGCGGCTTTTCCTGCTGAAGGGGCTGATCTGGGACTTTTAATTGCGCTGAAGACGTTCAGATTAGACATCAGGAAAAATTTCTTCACTGAAAAGGTTGTCAGGCACTGGAAAGGGCTGCCCAGGGAGGTGGTTGAGTCACCATCTCTGGAGATGTAGAAAGATGGGTAGATGAAATTTTCAGGGATATGGTTTAATAGTGGACATGTGTGGTTTGACTCAATAATCTCGAAGGTCTTTTCTCTGTGACCAATGATAGGACTCAAGGGAATGGCAGGAAGAAGTGCCGGGGAGGTTTAGGTTGGGTGTTAGGAAAACATTCTTCACTCAGAGGGTGGTGGAGCACTGGAGCAGCTCCCCAGAAAAGCAGCCACGGTGCCAAGCCTAACAATACTCAAGAAGCATTTGGACAATGCCCTCGGACACACGGTGTGAATGTTGGGATTGTCCTATGCAGGGACAGGAGTTGGACTGGATGCCCTTGTGGGTCTCTTCCAAATTAGGTCATTCTGTGATTTTGTGATTCTATAATAACCAAGCGATTCCATGACCATTGGATTTTTGCAGTTTCCCCCAGCGGGGGCGCAGGGAGGCCGGTTCATCGCGCCAAGCCCCTCTGGCAGCGCCGGGGCCTCCTGAGTGCGCCCCGTCCTGCGGGGGGCGCTGCGGCGCGAGGGCGAGCTCCGGCCGCCCTGGCCTGGCAACGGGGAGCAGCTGCTGCCCCGGGGGCGCGGGGGGG